>VXCM01001241.1:0-44223 GCA_014773175.1 Lucifuga dentata | reverse complement strand
TGACCTTCTGTTGCCGAACCTGCCTGTCTTGGACTATCCTGCTCGTCGTTCCCCTGGTAATCACCTCTGCCTTCTGTCCTCGACTCCGATTCCTGTCCATGCGTCTGGATTCCTTGTCTGTCAGTCTCTGTGTGAGTGCTTTGTCCAACCTGTTGCTCTGCCTGCTTCTGTGTTGGATAGTGGACTCAATAAAGGAGCTTAACCTGTCAGCGTTGTACTGTGTGCTGCACTTGAGTCCTAACCACACCCGTCACACCTTTATAGTTAGATTAGACTAGTGCAGTGCCCATTGAAAATGTACCTGTTCAGACTGGGCCGGACTTTATGGTGTGCACCACAGCTTGCCATTAGCCTGTGTAGTGAAGCATATGCTGCTGCTGCCGCGCCCTGGAGTGTATCCTTGTGCGTGCGCACTACTTTTTACCGGCATAACTGAATTCAAGAACCACTCATCCAAACAACTTTGCGACACTGGTCCATGGTCCTGAGCATTATACCTGCCGAATTTCAACTTCATACAGTGCCAAGTTCTAGAGATATTGGTGCCACAGACAGACAGAGAAACTGTCATTATAGATATATGTAGCTATGACAAAGGGCCTGGAAAACATGACTTCTCCAAAAAAAAAAAAAAANAAAAAAAAAAAAAAAAGTGTTCCTGTAGCTCAACTTGCCTTAGATTATGGGTAAGTTGATTCGAGTCAGTGAGTCAGTTGAACCATCTGGGGTAAATTGACCATCTGATATTTTAAGTTTAAACCTGGCTAACAGACAGTTTCACAATTTTGAATCTGTGAGAACAAACTATCGATTAGATCTTCAGGACTAATGCGCAATCAATAATGACTATTCAACATTCCATTCATCAAGGTTGCAGGGAAACATGAACTGTTTTTCCCTCTTTGTAGTCCCTGCAGCCTTTTGAGGTTGTGGAAGCTTCTGCAGCACATCACTCAGTAGTAAGGATGCCTCATCATTTTCCTTGAATGTAAAGGTTTCTCACTGCCAGCACTCCTCCAGATTCTTCTGAGAAATCTTGCACTACCTTTGTTGCTGTCAAGGCTCTCAACCAAGCCAATGCAACGGTAGCTGCTGCATTCAGTTACAAAGTTTACCATGAAAAAGTCACCAACGAACAGATTTGGGATGTCTGGTTCACTTCTCTCATCCTCAGAATTTTCATCAGATGGGATAGGAACATCATTCTCATCAGAGCTGCTGTACACTGTGATTTTATTCTTGGTTTGTTTCCTCTTGAGCTTTCCTCGTTCTTTGATGTTATTTTCCTTNCCCCCCCCCCCCCCATGATTATTTTTTCCTGTCTTCGTGAGCACTTTCAATTGCCTGCTTTTCAGGTGTATCAGTCAGGATTCTTGCCTTTGCATGCTTTCACTTTTTTTGTTCCCTGGGCTGCTACTGACATTTTGGTAAGGGTAGAATTTCAGTAGGACACATATCCAGTGTGTTTGGGATGCAAATCTGTGTCTCTTGGTGAAGCATATGCATGTGTAGGGCATGCTGAAAGCGTTCCAGCAGAGATGGAGGTTGAAACCACGGATGCATCATTTTCACAGGACAGAATACAAGAGAATGCTGCATCCATGATTTTAAAAGGGTTGGTTGTGACTTTACAGTGTGCGTGCAGGTTACATTCTAATTTAAGCCATTCAAAATTAAATTGTGAGGTGGAATTACAAATGTTATAATACATTCAATATTTAATTTTTTTGGTCTTTAGAACAGCTTTTCTAAAAAGTGTGAAGGTACTTCCTGTAATATTACCATTGGGTCTCTGCTGGAGAGTTTATATTCATTTATTCATAGTAAGTTAAAAAAAAACAAAAAAAAAAAAAAAAAAACACTGGAAACATGAATAGAAAAAAATAGCAAAATATCTTTCCTAAACAAAACATGGGTTGCAAGAAATTAAATCTTTTTTTATTCTTTAAAAAAAAAATTTTAATCATAAAAGGCACAATCAAAGAATATAATCACCAATCCATAACACAAATGCAGCTCAAACAACAGTGAAATCAACATTGATTTATCATTTCCACCATGTTCTGTATATTCAAGCCATTAAATTCCAAATTAAGTACAGCACTATAAGATATAATGTCATATACACAAAGCAAAAATTAGAAATACATAACAGACTTTCATATTCACTAGCTGGAAAGTCTGAGTAAAAAAAAAAAAAAATGATAATCAGGATATTCATCTCATAAATAGGCTATTACCTCATCAATACAGCTTTTGAAACCATGCTGGATCTTATTTCACTTCAAAGCAGTTTATAAAATATAAAACAAAAGCACCAAAAAAGGAAATATTAAAAACACACACACACACACAACAACCACTGACTCAACTGTAAATCACTATGACAATGAATGTCAGATACTCAAGTACTTGGGGAATTGCAGTTATCACTGATCATTAGCACCTTATGCAACACAAATAAATCTGCTATATGGAAACTGATTTTGGATAAACGTAAATACAGATAAAATGTTTATTATAGATAAAGATTTAATATTATTCTTGTGAATTACCATGTTATTATAAAGAGCTACCTTTGATATCTATCAGACTAGGAAAGTGCTACTGTGCAGGTCTAGTTTTCCTCTGAGAAATAACTTGAAATCTCTGTTGCTCACTAAAATACTGTTCATTACTATTTATTTAGTTTAGTATTATTATGCATTAAAAACTAGTCGTACAGTAATTATAGTAAACTAAGAAATCTCTTGAGTTAGCTGCCAGGCTGTAGCTTTAAGTGTGTTGTAATGACCTCTCAGTCATACAAAAAAAAACCTGCCTTTGCACTATGTAAACTGTGAAGAGACTTTGCTGCTGTTAAGGTCTGAACTCTTTGCTTTATTTGGATTCTTGTTGGGTTATACCAGCGCACCGTTTACAGTCGACCAGCTGTTAGACGTCCAGGAGAAAGGCTTCTTTTGCTGCTATATGCCTGAAAACATGAAAAAAAAAAAAGTAGACTGAAAAAGTGACAATTTTGGAATATTTCCATTAACCTTGTGGTAAAGTAATAAAAAGATCAATATGTGCAGTTATTTAAAGCTGAGGTTTAGTACGTACCCTTAGGGACATGGGTGTACATGCATTGTTTGGTGGAAAGAGAAATAGCTCACATGATTTTTACATCTGAATATCACGAGCACTAAAGTCAAGAAACCAAATGTATGTAATGTCTTTATGACTAAAAGCGTCTATCTTGCTGTGTGCATGGTTTGATTTTCAAATATTATACAAACTTACAAAACTTGGACGAGTTGGGCTGAGGGAGCGAGAGCGTGCAGGGCTGCTCCTCCTGCTCCTGCTTCTGCTCCTCCACTGGAAAAACAGACACATCGCCAATAACCACATCATCCTGTCCAAGTATAATTCATACATTTTTCTCTAGAGAATTACTGCAATTAAGTAGAAGGGCAAACGTTAGGGCGATTATAAACAGCTATGTACAAGATAGTTTTCTGGATTTATCTCTAGTACATACATCAAAAACATTGAATGCTACTGATTTAGCATCATTTCAGCTTCACGAGTGGTTGTCACATGTTTCTGTGCTGTACAGTAACAATTGCTGTACATTTGTTACTGTACAGCAATTCCATTAATGTGCTCCCTGTCCAAGAATATATTTGAGTCCACCAGATCTGGATTCTATTGCACCTGTTAATAACTTATCATAGGATAAATATGTCTGATTGTTTTTTATTTAGATTGGTCAATTACAAAAACTCCTGGATGAGCTCCTGGATTACCGTATACTCGAGTATAAATTGAGTCTTTATTACCAAATTTCACAAAGCAAATCAGGGGGGTCGGCTTATACATGAGAAAATCAAATTTGATCCCAGAGAACAAAATTTCCAGGGGTGGAAATACTACTCATTACCACTATCCATGGAAAATAGTTTACATCATAGCTTAGAATGAGATATTTCCTGACTAAACATCTTATCCAGCACATTTTGCGGTGGCCAGTAAGAGCTGTTGTGATTGGTCAAAGACAAAAGAATGGGCCAATCAGAGATGACCTTATAAAATTTCTGTTCATATACACTGTAAAATGTGATAAGTTAATCTTACTTAAAAAAAAAAATCTAGGAAACCGATTGCCTTGAAAAGGGTAAGTAAATGTAACTATATAGTCTTAAGTTCAAGTAGACATAAAGAAAACATAACTTAAGACTAATAGTTATATTTACTTACCTTTTTCAAGGCAATCGGTTGCCTAGATTTTTTTAAAGTAAGATCAACTTGTCACATTTTACAGTGTACCGGTGCGTAACATTATTTGGTAATCTTGTTCAACATCATGTTTTGTGCTTTATTAGCAAGAATCTTGAGATAAGATACAACACACCATGGAAACTACACAGACTCATTAACGTTACACAGAGCAGGACTGGAATGAACTGTTTGGCGATTCAGACAAGGAAGAGGAGTCTGGAAAAATTAATGCCAGCTAATGTCAGTTATAGTAATCAGCTGCTAAAATAAATATAATGTTTACTGGTACGTGGATTATTTTAAGAAAAATCACAGGAATACTATGACAATACCCAGAAAAACAAATAAATTGATACATCAGGGGATCGGCTTATATATGGGTTTCTGTAAAAATCTAAATTTGCAGGTCAAAATCAGGGGTGTCAGCTTATACACGAGATTGGCTTATATTCGAGTGTGTATGGTAGATCCACACCAAAATTTAATGGGTGCTTCCCTGGTCCACTCTTAAACCAAATTTCCTCACAATCAGCTGATAACTTGTTTTAGTAATCCTGCTACCAAGCAAACCAACCAACCAACAGACCATCTTGGTGGAAATAATAATGATATTTTTCAAAAGGCAGCAGTAAAGTGGTATAAAAATCTCTACCAGAGCGCCTCTTCGAGTTACAGCCTCGCCCTTCACTATCACAGCATCTCCCTCTACCAAGGCAGGCCACACATGGTACACCACCAGAGGAGCAGTGAACTCTGAGTCATAGCTGCGACGATACCTGTCAGACAGAGAGGGAAAGCGGGTGAGAATCATGCCTGTGTATGTATGAGTCATCCATGTGTTGAGGGTGACATGCTGTTGTTTGGATGTGAAGCAGATAAAGATTATGAGTCTGTGATGTTACTCAGTTTGCCACATAATAACTGTTAACTCAAAATTTCCTCTCAGGTATAATTAAAGGACCATACTGGTCATCATGCATGTTTGAGCCCAAATATATAATCCATCCATCCATCCATTTTCGTCCACTTATCCAGGTCCGGGATGGTGGTGGCAGCAGACAAAGCAGCCCAGCCCACGCTTCCCTGACCCCAGACAGGCCCTCCAACTCCTCCTGGGGGACTCCGAGACATTCCCATGTCAGCCGGGAGATATAATCCCTCCAGCATGTCCTGCGCCTCTTCCCAGTTGGACATGCCTGGAAGACCTCCCTAGGGAGATGACCAGGGGGCATCCTTACTTGACCACCTCAACTGACTCCTTTCAATGCAGAGGAGCAGTGGCTCTACTCCGAGTCCCTCCCGGATGTCCGAGCTGGAATGAACTAAAATTAACGACGGTCTGCAAGGTAGTAACAAATTTACCACTAAAGCAGTACATTTGGGAAATGGTTGTCAGTAACATAATGTGTGTACGGCTTGTATTGGGCTCAAACATCCACAATCACCAGTATGATCCTTTAAAATTGCATGAAAATCACTAAATAAGCAAAACAGCTTCGGCCAAATTCATATGAAAGGACAAATTTGGTCCGTGGGTACTTTGGGTAGTCCTTATACTGTATATGTAATACTCAAATACAGGTACACAGAACTGACTTGCTGTCACTGAAAAGCTCTCCATCGCTGGCAAAGGCCAAGTCAAGAGGGGGGTCCAGGGTCTGCATAGCAAAGGCCACCCTGCATGCTTCCCTGATCAAGGTGCTGATGAGGACAAAGTCCACTTCAGGCGGGAAGGAGATTCGAGGGTTGACATTCATGGCATTGATCACATCCTAGGGAAATAAAACACAATCAGGGACACTGTCCTGTTTAGCATGAAGAGTCAGTATGTCCCTGTATTTGCTACAAAGGACACATCACAGCAGAAATATGTCCTACATTGACGCTGGCCTGAATGTCATACAGGTCCAGGTTTCTGACGATGTAGTCCACAGCTGCATCCTCCAGGCTTTCTGGTCCAAAGTGGGATGGGGACAGTGTCTTCCTGATGCGTAGCTTGAACTGACGGTAAGCCAACTTCGCTGTTTTAAACGATTCCTGAGACATTGAAGACAGGGTTATGAGGGTTGGGACAATGCCAATCATATGGACTTTGTTTTATGGAGCCTCATGATAATTACATTATTATCATTAATACAGATGTAATTTTAAAAGACCATACATACATTTTGTATGTTTGAGCCTAATATATTCAATTTTCATACACGTTATGTTACTGACCATCATTTCCCAAAGCATACTACTATAACAGTAAATTAAAAATATTTTTCCTACCTTCCAGACCACCATTGGTTCAGCTCATTCTGGTACGCTATTGAAATCAACTTGTTGATACTTGAAATGTTTTTGGGATAGGTAATCCATCACTGTGAGCAACACATACTGTATATTCAGGTTTTTTCGAAGTTTTGTAATTTTAGCGTTTAAGCACAATAAAAAGCACAGAGTGANTATTCAGGTTTTTTCGAAGTTTTGTAATTTTAGCGTTTAAGCACAATAAAAAGCACAGAGTGAATGTATGTCTTCACCAGGGAATATATTGTAGTCCCAAAAGAAGATCTGCGTTTATCGAAATATTTAAATGACCGTGACTTCATAAGGCTGTGTAACTATTAACAGGTGAAACGTGGATTTTTAAGGTGGGTGTATCGCTTGAATATTTGATTTTGAAAGATTACAAGATTTAGCAAAATGTCAGGAAAGCTGAAATACAGTTTTATCCCTTGGGAAATGATTGTCTTGATGACTGTACCTTACGTGTATGAAAATTTAATATATTAGGCTAGAACATGCAAAATGGGGGGTATGGTCCTTTAAAGTTCTATAGGTCTTGTTATAGATCTTGCTATCAGGAATTTAACTCCTGCCACCTCCGCGTAATTCTCCTATACTGGCATTTTGATTTCTAAGAATTTGACATGTCTTTGTCCTTTCAAAACTAATTCTTGTTTGTTTGATATATAGATTTATTTGCTAATAATAAAAAACACTGAGTAAATCTCAGTCCACTCATCAGAATCAATTCTGTGTGATGCTTGCGTAGAATTATTCTGGAGCACCACAGCAGTCGATCCACACCAAACTTTGTTTAAATGTTTCAATAAATGGTTAAAACCATGATATCTGACTAAAATAAAATTTGGTTGGAATTCTGAGACTAAGAGATAATTCAGCAGAGAATGCCAAATCCACTGCAGTCATCCTGTAATATTGTATGTACTTCTATATATGCTGGTTTTAAACAATTGTAGTCATACCACAACAGCAATAAAGATGATTTTCTGAACCATCTCTAGGTCAGCAATGTAGCGTCGAAGCAGACTCTGGGCCTCCAGACGCTCCACAGCATACAGGTCACTGAAGCGGGACACGAGGCGAGCATGGCGCGAGGAATTAGTGAGCTGGGCTCTGGTGGGGGACTCACTCCTAATGGGGCTGGAGGGGCGGCTGCGCCTGGGCAAGGGGCTCGGAGAACGACTTCTCACCAGTCTGAAAGAAGATGACATCATACACATAAACTATTTTCAAATGAGTTTGTATTGCTGTGTATGTGAGTATATGTGCAGGCACCTCTCCTGCAGCAGGGCCTTCTCTGTGCTCAGGAAGGAAACTTCATCCCTTAGCAACTGAATCTGACGCTCATAATCATCAAGGGCATCCAGCTGCCTCTTATAAATGTCCATCTGCTCATGTGCGGCATGCAAACTGAAACACATACACACCTTCCATCAGCCGAGAGCTACATATATATTTATTTCATCTGAAAACAAATAGATTATGGCAGTATTTCACTGTCTCACTCACTCAGCTTTAAGCTGTAATATTTCGTCCTCAGTGGCGAGCAGAGTGGTTGCCGATTTGTTCTTTGTCTCATCCAGTTCCTTCTGAGTATCAATCAAACTGTTTTAACAAAGATTTTTTTTTTAATGAATTGTAATGTGTCAGGTGATATCATGCACTATACTTGAGTAGTACCTAAACAAAATGTATCAGTTGTCCTGTTTTATGCTCAATAAGATTAAACTCAATAAGTTTGTCTCAACACCACATATGTCTACCATTAAGTGGCTGACTAACAGGGAACCCCCTGCCAACAATTCAATTAGTTATCCCAAAACACTGATTTTATTAAAACCACTGAACAAATGGTTTGCTTAAAAAAAAGCATATTTCTGTAGCTAGCATCCTTAGGCAAGAGTCACGATTAAGAGAACAGAAAGAGGAGAAAAGAGACGGAGGAGGAAAAAAAAAACAAAATGATAATGATTAGTGTTCCAGACTCTGAAATTGAGTCCCTGAAATTTGAAAATCTGCTGATGCTCCCTGTTACACATCCTGTTTTAAAAACTCACTCTGCTCTGATGGAGTCCAACTGCAGACGAGTGGAGCACAGCTCAGTCTCCATCCTCTGCATGTCGTTTTCACGGGAGAGAGAGAGCTCCCTGATCCTCCTGTCCTTCTCCACTGAATCCTGATTATAACAAATGACACAAGTTGACAGGTTTTTCTGCAGGTAGAGTAGAGCTACAAAATGGATATAATTTTTATACTTATATCCATGGGACATTTAACGTTATTAAGCCTAAAAACAGATGATGTCACCTGCATGAGCTGTAGACTGGTATCATCAGTGACTGAGGGCCTCGCCATTGAGAAACAGGTTCCGAGCCACGGCAGCAGGCGCGTTTTGAGAGTGTCCACTCCACCATAATGGCCGCCTGATTCATGAGGCCAGATATTATAAACAACACGATGTCATCACATGAGCCATGAACTGTTTAATAACATATAAAGCCTACCTTCAGCAGCTGTCAGGTTAAGGATGGTGAACAGTTGACCCTGGATCTTGGCAGTTAGCTCAATTAACTCACAGCACCTGTTGAGATTCTGGTCACAGGACATCACCTGAGATGGTAAACATGAAAATAAATTAGGCTAATCAACAAGAAAGTTTTTGCTGTTTACAAACTGAAGACATATTAATTCCAGCCACAAAACTCCAAACACAGATTCCTGTGTATTTGTATTGCTCTTCATCACAACAACTGGGCTTCACAGTCCCACATTAAATATAAGTGGCAACCCACCCACCCAAGAAAAAAAAAAAACTCGCAAAAACTCTTGAAATAAATGGAAAAACCACCACAGGTTCCCAGACAAGGGACCTCCATTCAAGGGCTATTATATAATAACACCATTAAAATATTGCTAGAGCTTTTTTAAAAATATATACATATACACACTGTAATTTACATATATGTGAATAGTAAATGGTTTTGCCATGAATGTTAGATTATCCAATTTAATTACCTTTATGAAAAGTAACAAAATATAATGCTTTCTGTCAAAGATGAAAAGGCACTTGTTAAAGTTTGGATAATAAAATAAAATGCAAGTTATGTCCTTGAAGCCCTTGTCTGTGGTGGTACATATTCCTCTACTGCTGTCTCCCATTAAATCAGCTGCCTGGACCATGACTGTATTATGTAAATGTAATTACTGTAAATGTCTCAAAATAAATAAATAAGAATCCCACAGTTGACTTAAGTCTGGCACTAAATTTTGGAAATTGTCTTTTTCTTTTTTTTTTTAGAACATTCCTTAAATGTGGAAAAAGTTGCTCAATTTCAGAAGGAAAGCTGACATTTTTAAATGCAACAAAGATTTAATAAGTCTGGAACACTTTTAAAATTCTTATTCATCTCCTTTCACGTTTGTTTTAATAATTGTGAAAAAAAATATCTTCATGTTTATTAAATGTTATATCATTTATTAAGCAATGCTTTTCATTTATTTGATTTTTCACACTGTAACTAATTACAGCATTTAGTGTCAGATGTGAGACATTTCTGACTTTAAGCACACATAACAAGACAACTGCAATAGAAAATATATCTTCACTGTTACATTTTGCACAAGAGATAAAACATATATACATATATATAGAGAGAGATTTTTTTTTTTTTTTTTTTTNTTTTTTTTTTTTTTTTTTTTGTGGACTGTAGGTGCTCCTGGCATATATGGCTGATTGTAATAACTTCTTTTCGTAAAGTTTCTTAACTGTTGTATGCATTCCCAGGTTAATTAAACTTTTCTATTTTATATATTTTAACTTTTATAATTTAAAAATAATACTTCTTGCTCTTGTTCCGGTGTAAACATAGCGGAAGTTGTAGGACGTGAATGATCTCGTAAAGCTCCTTTGAATAGTCTAACTGTAACCATGGCGACCGGCGTCCATAGTTACCAAACTCTTCCGGGAAATCAATGTAATCTAAATAAGTACATTCCTTTGCTGTATCTTATGCTTTAAAATGAATGAACATTATTTCAGCCAAACCACCACAGTGCTCCTACTTTAACCAAAATGCCGCTCAAATAATAAACAAACACGTTTACGATAACCAGTGAAAAAACAGTTGATGCTAGTAAACATTGAAAGAGAAATTATAATTTTATCAGAATGGATTTAATCTAGAACAGATTACAATCTGACTGAAACTCCATGTGTATTTTTGTCTGCCACATGATTTCAGAAATAAGACAAAGGCAGCGATGAAGTGGTTTGTTCAGATTTAGGTCAGCCATGATTTATTGATGAACTTACATGGTAGTCTTTGTGCCAGCTCTCCAGCTTGTCCTGCAAGAGGCTGAAGGAAGATGTATTCACCAGTCTCCTCAAAGTGTCGGCCATGTCCTCTCTCACTAATCCTCAGGGGTTTTAGGACGATGGAGGATGTCTAATCTTCAAGGACAGATAAAAATTCCTCTCCCGGACGCTTTCTCCTCCTACAACGTCGAAACCAAGCACCGCCTCAGTTGTGGTAACCAAGTGAGGAGAAGAGCTGACAACCAAATCGCACGCCGCTGCGAATAAACCAGCACAAATGGAGAAACTAAGAAGGCAGTTTTTTTTCTGTTTCCTCTGTAATGTCACACCGTCAAAAGACACCAGAGACCCGCTGCTGAACCTGCAGGCTCAGTAACACTGATGGTGTTATTAACTAAATACAATTAAGGGAGAAAATAAATGGTAAGTTTGGTTTAAATGAAATGAAATGCTCAAAAAAAAAAAAAAAAAAAAAAAAAAAAAACTGTTTCTCCTTTTTTCTGTTTCCAAAAGCGCTACATTACTGTGGTATTTCTTTCTAGAGGTTCGTCTAAAATGGCACAGGAAACAATTTCTAAAGCACCATACCGTCCATTTTGCGTGTTTGAGCCCATTATATTCAATTTTCATACATGCAACGTTACTGACAATCATTTCTCAAAGCATACTACTAGAACAGTGAATTAAAAATGTTTTTCCTACNGTTACTGACAATCATTTCTCAAAGCATACTACTAGAACAGTGAATTAAAAATGTTTTTCCTACCTTCGAGACCGCCATTGATTTCAGTTCATTCTGGTACGCCATTGCTTGAATGTTCTTGGGATAGGTAATCCATCATCGTGAACAACACCTAGGTTTTTCTAACTTTCATATTTTCAGTGTTTAAGCGCAATAAAAAGCGAAGAGTAAACATGTATATCCACCGGGGAATATAGTCCCAAAAGAAGACATATATTTATGGAAAAATTTAAGCGACCGTGGCTTCATAAGGCTAACTATTAGTAAGCAAAACATTGATTTTTAAGATGGGTGTATCGCTTTAATATTTGATTTTGAAAGATTAAGAGATTTTGCAAAATATCAGGAAAGTTGAAATATGGTTTTGGGAATTGTCAGTAATCTTACGTGTATGAAATATAATGAATGAATATATTAGGCTCAAACATACAAAATGTTTGGTATGGTCCTTTAACTACAATTATTGTATTGTACTGTTATTGTATGATGTGGCCCACCTCCATTTTCAAAATTCTGACAACCTCATAGGACATTAAATATTATATATTATTAGAACTATGAATTTCAAGGAAGTTTAATAAGCATTTTTGTTATGGACCTCTAAAAATTGCATCTGTAAGCATCATTGCTCAATGGCTCAGCAGTGCTTTAAAAACATTTGTTTTATATATAAATGACTGCCAGGATTGTGCCTGCATGTATTCTGCAGGTGCCACTAGTTAATAAAAGTCTGGCTGGCAATTAAATCAAACACAATTAAAATACATAGCGATTTAATTTATACTAGTGTCTCAGTTCATCATCAGAACATTAATAGAGGAAGGATGTTAGTTATTAGCTACTTTCCTAAAGTTTTGTAAATAAGCTTCCACTTTATATTTAATTCATTCTGGTTTGATAGTAACAGCTTTGGTGCAGTTGGTTTGGGAAAAGCAAACAGGTGGATGAGGAAAGTCATGAGGAAAAAAGGATGGAGGAAGGGCTAAGAGGAGACATTTTTAGACTTTTGGGAAGACCCAATGCAAGATGTCAGGAAGGGAAAAGGAAGAAGCCATGCTATAAAATTTAGAGTAATGCTACAAAAGTGATACAATGGCGACATCTTTTGACCACTATCACCCATTGTTATGTTAGATAACATGACGTTACTGTAGCTGTTTGTATGGCTGCATAGTGTAGGATGTACATGTAGGATACCTTTATGCATACATGAACAGACAAAAGTAGTTTTTATATTTGTACCTCTACTAAAGAAGATCCTTATAGTTTGCTGGTTTTTCTGATTTACAATTTTAATTTGAAGTTCATTAATGTCAAAACTACTGAACCAGCCTAAAGCAAATTTAGAAATTCATATGGCTCATTATGGCTCAAAGTCATATTTCCTTGAAAATATAGTCATGTTTCCAGATTTTTTCTATCCAAATATTACTTTTTTTCTCCTAATGCTAAGACCAAATTTTATGACTTTATTCTCATTTCAGCTGAATTCTCAAAACATTATGTCTTCGTTGTAGAAATTGGGACTTTATTTTAAAATAGTGCTTAAAATTAACCTGCCATGAACTAAGGAGAGTTTATTTTGTCCCGCTTGTAACTTTATGTACAGTATGGAAAATATGAATGGTCATGTTTGTCTATTTTGGGATCCGTCTCTAATTGGCTGGTTGAACTTGGAATAAACCATTTTACTATCTTCGGAATGTAGCTTTTTGGAATAAGCTTGTTTGATTATGATAAATAAAACTACCAATAGGTTATTTCTGACTCGTATTTATATTATAATTTTCTATGATAAAGTATTATTCTGTCAAAAAAGTGACTATAATTAAATATTTCTCCTGTTTGGCGGAGTGGTTTCTCCCACTGTCGTTCTGCTGGCCAGGAGAGGGAGGGTCAACATGGCGTCTGAGCAGGTCCGTTATGCAGAATATTTGTTGTTATTTTCACATTATGCTTTTGCTCACGCGTATATTAAGAGACTAATGACGTATTTTATTTGACGAACCTGGTGCAATAAATAGAAAAAATAATGGGCTCCGTTGGTGTTACGGTAATATTCGGGTTATAAAATACTGGCCTCCGCTTTTTGTAGCTGAGTTCATGATAATAAAATGCGGTAATTTTAGCAGAGAGCTGTTTGACAGCTGATTTAGCTAGTATAACGAATAAACGAGCAGTATGGCGGTGTGATGATCGTTTTTATATCTATTTGGCTGCTAAAATGAGTGTCATTTATTTGTAGTTATTTTTAGTTGTTGCCACAGACGGACAGACGCGGGGATTTAACTGAGGAGCATTCCACGGAGCAAAGAGATGCTGGAAATAATAACTACCCAAGCTTTAAGTGGACTTTGTAAACAGTCATGAGTTATTATAGAGTATGGCAGGTTAAGTGCTTTACACATTAACTTTCTCACACATAATTAAGCTATTGCACACTGCTCTTTACTAGCAAGCTGCGAGTTACTGTCGCTTCAAGCTGCAATCTAAAATAACTTAAAGGACCATACCATCATTTTGCATGTTTGAACCTAATATATTCAATTTTCATACATGTAACGTTACTGACAGTCATTTCCCAAAGCATAATACTGGAACGGTGAATTTAAAAAAAAAATCCTACCTTCCAGACCGCCATTGGTTTCAGTTCATTCTGGTACGCTATTAAAATCAACTTTCTGATGCTTGAAACATTCTTGGGATAGATAATCCATCATCATGAACAACACGTATATTCAGGTTTTCCGAAGTTTTGTAATTTTAGCATTAAAGTGCAATAAAAAGTGTGGAGTGAATGTATGTATCCACCGGGGAATATAGTCCCAAAAGAAGACCTGTGTTTATGGAAAAATTTAAATGACTATGACTTCATAATTTTGTGTAACTATTAGCAGGCGAAACATTGATTTTTAAGGTGGGTGTATGGCTTGAATATTGGATTTTGAAAGATTAAGAGATTTTGCAAAATATCAGGAAAGCTGAAATATGGTTTTATCCTTTGGGAAATAATTGTCAGTAACCTACTTGTATGAAAATTGAATACATTAGGCTCAAATTAGGTGGTATGGTCCTTTAAGAAGCACTGACTGGTCTGGTCATTCCCTCTCTAGACAAAATATTAAGGATGGTGGAGCTTTTACCACACAGTGATCTCTAATCTGTAGAGACTATCACAAGAGAAGCATGACAACATAATATTACAGTATGTGTAATGTGTAGGAATTCAAATTTAGGTACAGGTAAACTTCAAAAAATATGGAATAGAATGTAATTCTGTTGTCCATACACTCCTGCACTGGAAAACTGTCTTTTGCTCACTAAGGTAAAAATAAATGAACATAAAATTATTTTTAAAAGCAGGGCAAGTGATTAGAAATGCACCAGTAAAGGACTGGACTCTGCAAAAATTGCTATAATGAAAAGGCATAAAATGCATTAAGCGTTGGGGAGCTGATCTACTACATCAGTGTTTAGAGTTTATAATGCAGCGTTCAAAATCTCAAACTGAGAGAATTAAAGGATAGAATTGTGAGTCAGAATACTCAGGGTTTAAGTCCTCGTCCTGACAGCTCAGCTTTGTTTGAGACCTCCCAACTATTTAGTTGACCATATCAACTGTCCCAGCAAGCTTTGACCACAGCAAAAGCAGTTTTAGTACTACTGCTAATAACAACACTGCTTTTGCTGTGGCCAAAGCTTCAGCAGCAGCTGTAGCAGTAGTAGTAGCAGTAGTATTAGTAGTAGTAGCAGCAGCAGCAGCAGTAGTAGTAGTAGCAGTAGTATTAGTAATATTAGTAGTAGCAGCAGCAGCAATAGCATTTGTAGCAGCAGCAGTAGCAGTACAGCAGCAGCAGCAGTAGTAGCAGCAGCAGTAGCAGTATAGTAGCAGCAGCAGTAGCAGTATAGTAGCAGCAGCAGCAGTAGTAGCATCAACAGCAGCAGTAGTAGTAGCAGCAGCAGCAGCAGTAACAGTATAGCAGTAGCAGCAGCAGCAGTTGTAGCAGCAGCAGTAGCAGTATAGCAGCAGCAGTAGTAGCAGCAGAGTAGAGTCCATACGTTTAACATGTAACCAGGTAAAGCTGATTTGTTGTTGCACAGTGGAATGAACATCTTGAATTGTATTGAATTAGTCTTCCTGTTGCTTAACTGTCCACATTTAAGTTTCTGTGTTGGTGAGAGTTATATACCTCATGTCATCTAACTACACTAAACTATATGTACAAGTGTATTATTTACCAGTTTATGAGTGAAACTCCACCACTATAAGTCAACTGTTGCCCCCTGCTGGCTGTAGGCATATTAGCTCCAACCGTCCTCATGGTACTCCTCCTAGAAAAGCTAAAAAACTATATTGTCTTGCAGGAGAGTTCCAATGGGCCTGGGAAGAAGTCCATGAGGGAGAAAGCTATTGAAAGGCGCAACATCAACAAAGAACACAACAGTAACTTCAAAGCAGGCTACGTGCCCATAGAGGAAGAGCGTCTTCATAAGACAGGGCTGAGAGGACGAAAAGGAAACATGGCTGTTTGTATCATCGTCCTCCTCTTCCTCCTCGCCCTCATTAACCTCATTGTGAGTGCTCCAAGCCTTAACACACTTGTCCAACCAAACTCCTGACTCAGTCTTTCTGAAAATAGTGATACTCTGACTATACTCTTTAAAAATCGGTGTCATCTTTATTGTTCCTCAGATCACTCTGGTAATATGGACGGTGATCCGGATTGGCCCGAATGGCTGCGACAGCATGGAGTTTCACGAGACTGGCCTACTGCGCTTCAAGCAGAAAGCAGACATGGGAATTGTTCATCCACTGCATAAGAGCACAGTAGGGGGCCGGAAGGATCGAGACCTGGTCATTGTTGGCAACAACAACCCGGTATGAGACAGAATCCATTTATGGTGAACCCTGAACAACAGGAAATTGTCCATCAGAATTTAGACATTGATTGTATGATAAACACCATCTTTATTTAAAGGAACATACCGGCGATTGTGTCTGTTTTAGCCCAATATATATGCAGTCCATATATACGTTACATTACTGACAACCATTTCCCAAAATATACTGCTTTAGCAGTAAATTTTAGAATTTTTCCTACCTTCCAGACTGCCATTGGTTTCAGTTCATTCCAGGACGCTGTTAAAATCAACTTGTAGAGACTCGAAACATGCTTGAGATAAATAATCCATCACAGCAAACAACACGTCTGTTAGGATCTTTTTGTTGAAGTAACTTTATTTAACCGACCCAGCGCGGAGCTGCATGGAAGACAATGTATGTCTCCGCCAGAAAATATAGTCCCAGGAGAAGACAGCTTTTACAGAGAAATTACAATGACCATGCCTTCCACGATCATTAATGTTACAAGATGAAATGTTGAATTTTAAGGTGGGTGTATCACCTGAATATTTGCTTTTAAAGATTAGGGGATTTGAAAAAATAACTAAAGGAAAAATAAATGGTTGTCAGTAATGCAACATATGTGCAGGTTGTATATATTGGTCTCAAACATGCATAGTCGCCAGTACTGTCCTATAATTTTTTTATGTTGTCCCAGGTTGTGTTCCAGCAAGGTACGACTAAACTGAGCGTAGAGAAGGACAAGACCTCGATTGTCAGCGACGTTGGCATCTCCTTCACTGACCCACGCACACAGACTACATTCTTCAGCACAGACTTTGAAAACCACGAGTTCCATTTGCCCAAAGGAGTCAAAGTGCTGAGCGTCAAAAAGGCTTCTACTGAAAGGGTGTGTATCTTTATAATAACTGTTTTATGGCTGTGAATTAAGTCAGCTATTAAACATGTGTTTCACAACTTAAGTACAGACCTGCATACTCTGGGCTTTTTTTTTTTTTNCTTTTTTTTTTTTTGTGAAACTGAAGAAGTTTGGAGTGGGTTTAATCAATCAATCAAACTTTATTTATATAGCACCTTTCATACAAAGTTAATGCAACCCAAAGTGCTTCACAGGTGACTGACAAATAAACACAAAATATTGATAACAGTTAATTAGAATATACATAATTTAAGATCAAACAAGTTAAATAAAATTAAAATATAAAATCATAAAACACTACATGAAAGCCAAGCTGAACAGATGGGTTGTAAGTCTGTATTTAAAAATATCAATGTTTTCAGCTCCTCTCAGATCCTCAGGAAGGCTGTTCCAACAACTTAGCGGCGTAACGGCTAAAAGCTGCATCACCAAATGTTTTAGTTCTGCTCTTGGGACAATTAAAAATAAAGCGCAAGAGGATCTGAGAGGTCTTACTGGTTCATGAATTAAAGCATTTCTGATACATATCTTGGTGCAAGACCATGCAGTGCCTTAAAAACCAATAAAAGAATCTTAAAATCAATACGAAAACTGACAGGAAGCCAGTGTAAAGACTTTAAAATAGGAGTAATGTGTGCTCTCTCCTTCCTTCTGTCCTAGTCAGGACTCGTGCAGCAGAATTCTGAATTAATTGCAAGTGATTTATATTGTTTTTGGGCAGACCAGATAGGAGAGCATTACAGTGGTCAACCCTACTAGTTATAAAAGTTTAAGTGTCACTTCTTACCTTTACAATGCCTGAAAAGCACGCAGCACAGACACATTTGAAAAAAGCTGCTTTAATGTTATCATAATGGGGTATCATGTGTGAGAGAAAATGGAAAACATTTTTATTTTTTGGGTTTTTTTTTAAAGGGGTTTAAAATCCTTTCCAAAGATGCTGTACATGCAGTTCGGTGTGTTGTAAATCTTTTTTGTTTCGGATATTAGATCACCAGCAGTGCATCTTCTGACCTGAACATCAAAGGGGACAGTAAGGCCATCATTCGTGGTAACGAGGGCATCAACATCATGGGCCGGACTGTGGAGTTCAAAGTGGGTGGAGGCATTGAGCTCAGGGCTGTAAGTATGGAACGTAGCAACACGTCGTAGGTTTGTAGTAGGACGAGCTGTTTGACCTTAAAGGGCAATACTGGTGATTTTGCATGTTTGAGCCCAATAAATACAACCTGTATAAACGTTACGTTACTGCCAACCATTTCCCAAAACATACTGCTGGATGGTAAATTTTTATAGTTTTTTTCCTACGTTCCAGACTGCCATTGGTTTCAGTTCATGCCAGTGTGTCATTAAAATCAACTGGTAGAGACTTGAGATGTGTTTGAGATACGTAATCCATCACAGCAAACACTAAGGGGGAATTCATAAAAAGAATCATGCTAACTACATAGCGTCACACTAAATAAGCACTGTGATAACTAAAGTTCATTCGCAAAGCTTCTCTTATGTTAATCAGAGCACCGTGTCACATTAAGGTAGCGTTGTCAGGTGCGTGACAAGTAAAAGCCAGTGAAGATCTGTGTGTTAATGAGCTGCTTCATATTTAAGAGCCACAATTTATGCTCTTCATCTGGCATTAAAGCGACATTTACACGTTAAACTGGCAAAGGAAACATAAATTCTACCTCAGAGCTCCACACTTCAAAAGACTGACTCTAAGATAAACCCACGTATTAACCTTTGTAGTGTGTGATAGCTGTGCGCAGGGGTGGAGAGTGCTGTGTGTGTGTGTGTGTGTGTGTGGNGGGGGGGGGCACAGCATTATTGTGTGTTTGGGACACAGCACATTAAATGAGAATACTGAGTGCCACAAGACCGTGTGTGACATTGGATCAAAACTCACCATTTAAATAAACTGGCTGATCAGCTGAGCGAGTTTATCTATCAGAGTTATTGATCATTAACACATGTGAGGCAACTACAGTTTTAAACGTTGCCCAGATTTCATACCGCTGAAATTTACCACCAGAATGAAACAGGTCTAAATTTCTGTGTGATGGTAAATAATTTCTCCGACATGTAAATGAGGTAATACTGTAGTAACGCCTCTTTAATGGCAAATGCTAAAAGATGCCAGAACAGCGTTTAAGAATGAGGGAAAGGGGTTGTGTGACAATATTTACCTATATCGATACTGTACATAAAGCACAAAGCTTTATGAATCTGACCCTATATCTTTTACATTTTTGTCAAAGTAACTGTATTTAACCGGTTCAACATGGAGTTCCATGGAAGCGAGCGTATGTCTCCGCCAGGGAATATAGTCCCAGGAGAAGACAGCTTTTACTGGGAAGTTAAAAACAGCCGTCCCATCTACATTCAGACATATATGTAGGAGGCGAAGTATTAAAGTTTAAGGTGGGTGTATCACTTGAACATTTTATTTTGAAAGATTAGGATAAGATTACTTATTGTGCTTGCACATGCAAAATTGCCAGCATGGTCCTTTAAGGAGAACACATCTTCCCACTTTGGTAGAAGAGCCTACAACTGTTGTCTTTTCAAATGAAAACTGTAAAATATAGCTCAAATCCAGTTTGAAGCTGATGAGGCTGGAAAAAAACGTGGTTTTCTGAATAAATGACTTATGTCTTTGCAGGAGAACAGCATCGTCCTCAACGGATCAGTCATGTTCAATGCCACACGCATCCCTAACTCTGCAGGAGATGTGTATTTTGATGAGGGTTTGGAGAGGTACAAGCTGTGCATGTGCGCAGACGGGACTCTTTTCCGTGTTCAGGTGAAGTATCCCAACATGGGCTGCCAGACATCAGACAACCCATGCACAAAAGCTCACTAGAAGCCTGGAACGGCATCTGCTGTTACATCGCTTCGCAATCAGCCACCACTGAAGTCAGATAAAAACCACTTGCAGATTTAAATGTGTAATTGCAGTGTGCATATTTTATTGCATATTTGCATGTGGCATAATAATAATTGCTAATTTTCAGACATCCTTCATGACATTCACACAGCTGCCTGTGCAATATCCCCAGCAAATTCTCACGTTTTTTGGGTTTTTAATTATTTTCACTTTGCCAAAGATATGAAGACACCTATAAATGCTGATGTATTTTCATTGTTCTGAGGATTTGCCAACTACATGTAAAATTCATTTTACTGTATAACACTTTTTTATGTTACTGTGCTTTACGCTGCCTCTTTGCAGAAATTACAGATTTACATAGTTAATTTTGCTTTACCATCCAGTATTACCAATACACAGTCCTGAGGAGGATGTTGTGCAGAATTTTATTTGCTGCTCGCTATTCGTTATCATGTTCAATGACATTATAACGCTTTTATTTAATACTTGTTGCTGAAATGCACAGAATTTGGGATACATTGTAATAAACCGACTTTAAAATAGGTCTCTTCTCAGACACTCCATCATGCACGTGCCAATGGATTTACAAGGGATAATAATAATAATATAATGTACATTAACGTTCAAATGTTGTTGCAAAATATACTTTTTTAAATGGAAATATATTACTAAACTGTTGGGAAAATAAAAGGAGAGTGCTTGAAATAAGTTACTACAGATAAAAGGAAATGTTGACGTTCATGAAGTACATGAAGGTTTTAATCTGAAAACTCGGGTAAGCTTACATAAAGTGGTATGAATTTTGTGCAATATAGTATAGTTCAACATTTGACTTTTATTTTGCATTAGATTGTCCTTTGTGTTTTTTAACTGTACTGATGTTTAAGGGGTATAAAAAAAAAAAAAGACTTAAAGGACCATACCGGCCATTTTGCAAGTTTGAGCCTAATATATTCAATTTTCATACATGTTATGTTACTGACAACCATTTCCCAAAGGATAAAACTGTTTCAGCTTTCCTGATATTTTGCAAAATCTCTTAATATTTCAAAATCAAATATTCAAATGATACACCCACCTTAAAAATCAATGTTTCACCTGCTAATAGTTACGCAAAATTATGAAGTCACAGTCGTTTAAATTTTTCAATAACAGCAGGTCTTCTTTGGGACTATATTCCCCAGTGGAGGTCAGATCACTCTATGCTTTTTATTGCGCTTAAATGCTAAAATTATGTAACTTTGAAAAAAAAAAACCTGAATACACGTCTTGTTCACGATGATGGATTACCTAGCCCAAGAATATTTCAAGTATCAACAAGTTGATTTTAAGAGCGTACCAGAATGAACTGAAACAATGGCAGTCTGGAAGGTAGAAAAAACATTTTTAATTCACCGTTTCAGTAGTATGCTTTGGGAAATGATATTGTCAGTAACATTACGTGTATGAAAATTGAATATGTTAGGCTCAAACATGCAAAATGGTTGGTATGGTCCTTTAAGCAGTCATTCGGTAAGCGTTACAGACTTAATGCCTGCTGTGATGAAGTGGAAATGTAATTATCAAAAATGAAACAGAACTGGGCCTTATTTAAAAATCTGTATGAGATTTCATTGTGTTTGTTTCAATAAAGAAATACATTTAAGTGTGTGTTATGATGATGTTAAGAGTGCAACCAAGCAAGATGTTGTATGACTGATATCAGTAAATGTCTCTGGTTTTTACATGGAAATTTGAGCACTGAGTGGCTGTTTTATTGCCTAATAGAATGTGCTGTCAGGGCACGGCTCTCTCTGTCAAACTTTTAGGATCGCAGTCATAAAGTACGATGAGAAAAACAATGACAGTAAGACATTAACTACACGTGAATGATTGAAGGAATCCCATAAAAACATCGTGGGTATGTGCATGTTTAACTGGATACACACTTTAGACTTCGATCAGAAACTGCCTGAGACAGAGTTGAGGTTGATAAAGTGAACGCGCTGTGGTTTGGAGAGAAGCGAGTCACAACTTTTCCTTTCAGCCTGCTGCAAAGTGGATATCTGAGTGAGTTTGATGTCTTTAGAATGTGTCTGTAATATTCTACATGATTTAACTTTGGAGTGAAATAATTGTCACATGATCAAAAACTCATTCAGATTTTGTGTAATATAAAAAGTAAGTTTTGGTCTATTTTGCAAACAGTGTATCTTGACTGCTGACTTATTTTCTCAGAAAACACAGTATATTGTAAAGAAATGCTCACAGTGACTCCATTTCCTCAGGAGACTTAGTAGTCAGAGTGTGACGGGAGACCTTAGAAATTGTCCGCAAAAGTCTCATTGAGAGTATTCTAACTTTTCATCTCCCAGCCTGGTACTGTCACTTAAGCTGTCAACTAAAAACTAAACTCTCCAGAACTGTCCTATTAGAGGCAAAATAGTTGGTCAACCGCAAATGTTCGTGACTGACCTCTGTACCAACAGGATGACAAATAAAGCAAGGAACATCCTGAAAGACAGCTGCCATCCTCTATTCAATCAGTTTGAAGTCTTGAAATTTGGGAGGCGCTACAGAGTGCCACTGGCAGCCAAAAAGGTTTTTAAAGGACCATACTGTCCATTTTGCATGCTTGAGCCTAATATATTCAATTTTCATACATGTAACTTTACTGACAATCATTTCCCAAAGCACACTACTGGAACGGTCAATTAAAAATGTTTTTCCTACCTTCCAGACCGCCATTGGTTTCAGTTCATTCTGATACACTATTAAAATCAACTTGTTGATAGTTGAAATGTTCTTGGGATAGGTAATCCATCATCACCAACAAGACACATATTAAGGTTTTTTTGAAGCTGCATAATTTTAAGTGCAATAAAAAGTGTAGAGTGAATGTATGTCTCCACCGGGGAATATAGTCCCAAAAGAAGACCTGCATTTATCGAAAAATTTAAACGATTGTGACTTCATAAGGCTGCGTAACTATTAGCAGGAGAAAAATTTATTTTTTAAGGTGGGTGTATCGCTTGAATATTTGATTTTTAAAGATTAAGAGATTTTGCAAAATATCAGGAAAGCTGAAATACAGTTTTATCCTTTGGGAAATGATTGTCAGTATGAAAATTTAATGTATTAGGCTCAAACATGCAAAATGTCCGGTATGGTCCTTTAAGAGATCTTTTATTCCTACTGCCATAAATATTCTTAACTCTGCAAAATGACCACTTATACCTGCTCCATAATTTGGTACTTGTAATTTTTTTTTCTCTTTCCTTTGTCATATGGATTTTTTGTATGTATGAAGTGTGTTTGTTCTGATTCTTAACAGTGTTCCATTCTATTCTATTCTATTCTGTTCTATTCTATGTACAGGTGTATCAATACTTTTTGGCTTGTGTGAAGTTTTTTCACTCATATATGATCCGTCTGCAGTCCCAGGACGAGGTGTCATGGCAGTAACACAGGGATCCTTCCTGGTTGCTGCCCTCCTCCTCCTCCTCCTCCTCCTCCTCTCCCATGGGCTCCACAGCTTCCCTTCCCTCCCAGATTGTCCAGCTTTCTGCACCTGTCAGAGAACTTCCCTGATAAACTGCTCATCTTCTGGCCTTTCTCTGGTCCCACATCCCCTCCAAGACACCGTGGCTGACCTGGACTTGTCTCATAACCTTCTCAGCTCTGTAAACCTCCGTCAGCCACATAAGAGGCTCAGGAATGTATGGCTGGGAAACAACAGTATCACACGTTTGTCTCTCTGCATAGAGAGAGCCATGGGAAGGCAAAATGTCAGAGGCAGACATCCGCATCGCTCAAGAGCTTGGAGCAGGCAGGGATGTGTATCTTGGGCCCCCGCCCTGCAGCTGCTATCTGTTGAGAGGAATCAGTTAGATGAACTCCCTGAGGGTGAGTCAGTGTAATACAGTCATACACCCTATTCTAAGATATAGTCAGCACATGAAAAGCACAATAAATAATGCTTCTAGTGGAAATAATATGGAAAACTGTCAATTCACTGAAACATACACAATAAGGGTCTTTCACACAGTTGACTGTGATATTGTCATTCTATTGTCATTCACATTAATAATCAGCTCCCACTAAAACACTTCCACATCGGTTCTCTTTAGAATCAGAGCATGGAAGTATGATCATCTTTTATTTAAGTATTTCAAACGTCCACAAAGCATCTTTCTGTACAAACGTATTAAAAGGTAGTAAAACAGAATAATCCTACACATTATAATCACAAACATCACTCACTGAAATCAAAATGATTATCAATAGACATGACTGTAAAGTTACATATACGTAGATGTTCAATTACTACATGTTCAGCCGATGACCTTAAGGGCAACTAAGGTGAAAAAAAAGTCAGACAGAATACAGATTTTAGCTTTGAAAGACCTAAATCAACAATGCGCTGAACCTTATGTTAAAGAGGAAATGTTATGATGAGGCATAATATCAGTATTGTTTTCTTGGTCTTCTTATTTTCCCCACATGGGTTTATGATTAAATACTGTATATTGTATGTGTATGTCCATTTCATTTTCATGTTTTTTTTTTTGTTTTTTTATTATGGGTGATTATAGATAATGCATCTGATAGTAAAGTTTCACATTATACAGATACACGCCTTTAATTGCCCTCTGGAATGCCACTTAAAAATGCCTGAGTCAGATTTGAAGACAGAGAGGTCTGCTTGATGGACTTTGTGTTGTTTACCAAGTATTAAAATAGATAAATGCAGTTTCAAGACAACTAACTCTTCTATCATAGTAGAATAAGTCTTAAGATTGCGTGTGTATTAGTTTTTGTACATCTTTAAATTCACTTAGAAACAAATATGCCGTAATTTATTGATATCCTTTATCTTTGGTACTTTGCTCTACTCAGAAATGATTAAACTTCTGCAGATAATGACACTACGCTGTACAGCTTTAAGACAGTTCAAGGCTTTGCTGACATTCCAGTGGCTGAAAGGAAGGCGTAAACATGCAATTGTTTTATTTTTAAGGAGTTTTTCCCTTGCATTATCTTTTAGGATCTAATCTCATATAATCTAATGTTATTCCCTCAGAGGCGCTGAACATATGAGTGAAATGAAATGTATTTGCTAGATTCTTTTATGAAGGATCTGTTGACAGCCCATTTGCTTAGCAGGAGCTGTGTTGAGACTTCTCTCCTGTTTGGTATTCAACTCACAGAACCCTCAGCTTCTCTCTAATGAAGCACAGACCCACAGTGCCTTACTTAAGCCAAACAGTCTTAGTGAGATTGTCTCGGGCTAGTGAAAAGATAGACACCAGCAGAGACGGTTGCAAAATTCTTTGCTCCTAATTAGTCATATTTTCAAAGTATTAACTCAGAAAAATTAAGCAAGAAGAACGTGGATTCATATTCCAGGGATTGGATGTTGATTTGTACCTTATACTATCTACATCTGTCAACAAAAAGAGAGAGCTTTAGTTTATATTGCAAAAAGTCAGCATTGAAAATGTTCAGGATCCATTGTTAACATTGCAAAGACTGACGTAGGCATTAGCTGTTGCCACAATTTAATTTTAAAAAAAAAAAAATAAAAATTTTTTTTTNGACGTAGGCATTAGCTGTTGCCACAATTTAATTTTAAAAAAAAAAAAATAAAAATTTTTTTTTGCTTGTAAAACTGAGGAATATGATAGTGAAGAGGACAGAAGCAATTAAAAGCCCTTTGTTATTATCACTGTAAATGTGTAATTTACATGCAGTACGTTCTTTGCTCCATACACAGGAGCCACGCCATCATGTTTAATGCTGAGTTCTGATAAAGCCTCTTGTCTTCTTTGAACCAGGGCTGGGAGGTAGTGAGTCTCTACAGGTTCTGCAGCTCTCCTTCAACAGGATCTCAACACTGGAACCAGGAGACCTTAGCCACCTTAGACAGCTGAAAGAACTACACCTGCAGCAGAATCTCATCACAACTCTCCACCCAGAGGCATTCAGGGATTTAACACAGCTCAGGGTAATACTGTTGTTTATGCATCAAATGCAGAAATTAAAATGCAGGAAGATGTAAAAAAAAAAAAAAAAAAAAANATCACCTGTTAAAGAAAAAAAAGACAATACTATATTCGAAAAAAAAAAAGAAAAAAAAGGAATATATTAGCTCATGCATGCACGATTGCCGGTATGGTCCTTTAACAATGAACTCAGTGACTCAAAGCATGAAGAATGTTACACAAAATATATTTGTTTTATCCAAATTATGTCTCATCTGTGGTATGTGTATGCTGTGCCCCCCCCCCAGGTTCTTGATTTGAGCTTCAACCTGCTGACCAGCCTCCATCCTGTGACCTATCTCTCTCTGCGTAACATTGGGGTAATCGTTAAGCTGAGTGGGAACAGGTGGCACTGTGACTGCAGCATGCACAGTCTGAGAAGACGAATGGCCTATGACAGCAACAGAGGCCTGCAGGACTGGAGTGTGGTGTGTACTTCCCCCTCCACACTCTCAGGCAGGGACCTGCTACAGTTGGCGGAGGATGACCTTAACTGTTTTAATACAGAAAACAAGTCAGGGCAACACCAAGATGTGACAGTCTACAGGGGTTCTGAGATATTGCTGTCATGCTCTACTCAAGGTAACAGTCAAATAGTGTAGAATTGTCAGCATAATAATTATTTCTAACAATGGAATTACTTATGTGTGGAAAATAGAAAATCTGATATATAATAAGCAAATAACAGTTTATGTCAATCTAACTGTGTAACTGTTCTTTTTGTAGAGTCAATGTGGTGGACACCCAATGGTCAAGTTTCTGTGAGTGAGCCTCAGGCTGGCTTGCTGATCAGTGAAATTACTGAGAGAGACACAGGACTATATGTATGTGTGTCTGAATCAAAGCAAGAAGTAGGAGTTGTGTCTGTTTTTCATCTACAAATCAGGAAGGTAGAAGGAGCAAAAAGGAAAACAAGGAGTTTACCTAGAAGTAGTCAACTAATAATCCCACAGAACACCCCTATTAAGAACAGTCAAGAAAGAAACCAGGGAGCCACTCAGTCTAACTTGGCTCTGGCTGTGACTCTGTCTGTTTTCATAACTTTCCTGGTAGCTTTTATCCTCGGAGTCCTGGCAAGACCTTTCATTGATATTCTCTGGAGAAGGGTTGTCAACAAGAAAAACAACTCTGCAGCCAACTCTGTCTCATCTGCAGGACAAAGACAGTATGACAATGAGGCCTACTCCAGCGCTGATGAGCCAGAAGAGAGAGGACCTCACAGGGAGAGAAGAGTGACATTTAGCACTATAGACTTTAGTGAACAGACTAATGTGCAATATTACGATACTGTAGCTAGTGGTAATGAAGTAATAATCAATGAGAATGCAGTAATTGAATGTAAAGGAGTTGAAGCTAGCTGTCAATCTGAGGACAGCACTGCTGATTCAGTGACTGACAACAGAATACAATTGAGTTCAGACAATAACCATAGAAACAGCACAGACCTCTCAGGTGTTCTTGATCCAGGCCCCACACATACCATGGAGTTTGAACACATCCCTGATCCCGCAGAGCTGGAGGAGAGAACAAGCCTGTCTTCACGCTCAGATTCATCACTATCTGTCAAGGTACAAAAAGAGAACCATTTGACCCAGGAAGATCACTCAAATCCTCAATCTCCTCAGCTGGCGGAGGACCCTCTTCAGAAGAGAGCCAATAGTTCAGTAGATATCTCAGCAGTCACACAAGCAGAGGTGCCACAAACTTCCAGTAATATCAGAAGTGAAATCCCTGAATTTTCCTCTGAGCCCTTTGCAGACTGGTCACATATAAATAATACCAGCTCAACAGACTCTGATCTATGGCAGGAGAATGAAGAAAAGTTTGATTTCAGTGATTCTCTGAGTCCTTCTGCAGGCCCCAGCAGTCTCTTTGGTTCCTTTAATGATTCAAACTTGTGCATGGTTCCCCCTTCAGATAGATGGAAAAGGTCTGAAAGGTCCAACTCCAGCTCTAGTTCCTATGTGAGTGGGGATGAGCCAACAAACTACACTGTGAACCCAGAGCCAGAAGAAGAGGGAAATATTCAAATGATCACAAATGAACCAATCAAGCCCTCACCAGGATTCAATCAGGATTATTATTATAGACATGACATACAAAGGCCTGGAATGCGACCAGAATACTCTGATTCCTCCCAGTCCAGTGACAGTGATGAGGACCCCATGTGCTGCACAGATGAGAAAGGAACTGATGAGGGACTGGACAGGAAAAACTACATCCATAAGTCTGAACATTCAATTCCTAGTGTGACTTCAGGTGAAACAACATACTACATACAGGAGGAGCAGGAACAAGGGAAGGTGGACATTTCTGTACCAAAAGAATCTCAAAGGCTAAATCCTGAGCCAGAAGCAAAGTCGCCTACTGTAGATCATGGCCATATTACTCCCATCAAAAGGTGGTTCGATATTAAAGCCCCATCACCACCCCCTGATTCATCTTCTAGTGGTGACAGTGCAGATGAAAGAACATACAACATAGAGAAGCAGGAGCAAATGAAAGTGGACATATCCCTGCTTCCATTCAAAGAATCTCAAACTGTTGTTAACGATTCAAAGACACAATGGCCTACTGTAGATCTTGGCCATATTACTCCAGTCAAGAGACGTTTGGATATCAAAGCACCATCGCCACCTCCAGATTCATCCTCTAGTAGTGACAGTGCAGATGAAACAACAAACTACATACAGGAAGATGTGCAAAGGAAGGCAGACATGGTGCTTCCATTTAAAAAATCTCCAACTGTAAGTCCTAAGCTAGAAAGAAAGTGGCCCACTGTAGATCTTGACCATATTACCCCAGTCAATAGACGGTTGGATATCAAAGCACCATCACCACCTCCTGATTCATCTTCTAGTAGTGACAGTGCAGATGAAACAACACACTACACAGAGAAGCGGGAGCAACAGAAAGTGGACCTGTCAAGCATTTCATTTAAAGAATCTAAAGCTGTAAGTCCTAAGTGGCCTACTGTAGATCTTGGCCATATTACTCCCATCAAAAGGCGGTTGGATATAAAAGTACCATCACCACCTCCTGATTCATCTTCTAGTAGTGACAGTGCAGATGAAACAACAGACTGCATAGAGAAGCAGGAGCACGGGAAAGTGGACCTGTCAAGCATTTCATTTAAAGAATCTAAAGAATCTAAAACTATACATCCTAAGCTAGAAACAAAGTGGTCTACTGTAGATCTTGGCCATATTACTCCCATTAAGAGGCGGTTGGCTATCAAAGCACCATCACCAACTCCTGATTTATCTTCTAGTAGTGACAGTGCAGATGAAACAACAGACTACATACAGAAAGAGGTGCAAGGGAAGGAAGACATGGTGCTTCCATATAAAAAATCTTCAACTCTAAGTCCTAAGCCAAAAACCAAGTGGCCTTTGGTAGATCTTGGCCATATTACTCCAGTCAAGAGATGGTTGGATATCAAAGCACCATCACCACCTCCTGATTCATCTTCTAGTGACAGTGCAAATGAAACAACAGACTGCATAGAGAAGCAGCCGCAAAGGAAGGTGGACCTGTCGAGCATTTCACTTAAAGAATCTAAAACTGTAAGTCCTAAGCTAGAAACAAAGTGGCCCACTGTAGATCTTGACCATATTACTCCAGTCAAGAGGCGGTTGGATATCAAAGTCCCATCACCACCTCCTGATTCATCTTCTAGTAGTGACAGTGCAGATGAAGCAACAAATCATATGCAGGAAGAAGTGCAAGGGAAGGCAGACATGGTGCTTCCATATAAACAATCTCCAACTGTAAGTCCTAAGCCAGAAACCAAGTGGCCTTTGGTAGATCTTGGCCATATTACTCCAGTCAAGAGATGGTTGGATATCAAAGCACCATCACCACCTCCTGATTCATCTTCTAGTGACAGTGCAAATGAAACAACAGACTGCATAGAGAAGCAGCCGCAAAGGAAGGTGGACCTGTCGAGCATTTCACTTAAAGAATCTAAAACTGTAAGTCCTAAGCTAGAAACAAAGTGGCCCACTGTAGATCTTGACCATATTACTCCAGTCAAGAGGCGGTTGGATATCAAAGTCCCATCACCACCTCCTGATTCATCTTCTAGTAGTGACAGTGCAGATGAAGCAACAAATCATATGCAGGAAGAAGTGCAAGGGAAGGCAGACATGGTGCTTCCATATAAACAATCTCCAACTGTAAGTCCTAAGCCAGAAACCAAGTGGCCTTTGGTAGATCTTGGCCATATTATTCCAGTTAAGAGACGGTTGGATATCAAAGCACCATCACCACCTCCTGATTCATCTTTTAGTAGTGACAGTACAGATGAAACAACAGACCACACACAGGCAGAGGTGCAAAGGAAGGCAGACATAGTGCTTCCACTTAAAAAATTTCCAACTCTAAATCCTAAGCCAGAAATCAAGTGGCCTTTGGTAGATCTTGGCCATATTACTCCAGTCAAAAGATGGTTGGATATCAAAGCACCATCACCACCTCCTGATTCATCTTCTAGTAGTGACAGTGCAGATGAAGCAACAGACTACATAGAGAAGCAGCAGCAAGTGAAAGATATGGACATATCCTTGCTTCCATTCAAAGAATCTCAAACTGTTGTTCATGATTCAAAGACACAATGGCCTACTGTAGATTTTGGCCATATTATTCCAGTTAAGAGGCGGTTGGATATCAAAGTCCCATCACCACCTCCTTATTCATCTTCTAGTAGTGACAGTGCAGATGAAACAACAGACCACACACAGGAAGATGTGCAAGGGATGGCAGACATGGTGCGTCCAGTTAAAAAATCTCCAACTGTAAGTCCTAAGCCAGAAACAAAGTGGCCTTCTGTAGATTTTGGCCATATTACTCCCAACAAGCGGCGGTTGGATATTAAAGCCCGATCACCACCTCCTGATTCATCTTCTAGTAGTGACAGTGCAGATGAAACAACAGACTACACAGAGAAGTGGGAGCAAGGGATCGTGGACTTGGCCAGGCTACCATTGAGAGAATCTCAAACTGTACATTGTGCTCCAGGCACACAATGGCCCATTCTGGATCTTGAGCATATTATTCCTGTCAAGAGGCGGTTGGATATCAAAGCACCATCACCACCAAGTGGTTCATCTTCTTGTAGTGATAGTGAAGAAAAGACCACAACTTCTTTGATGAAGGAAAATAGAGAGGGAGCCTTGATTACAAATATACCTAATGCCCAAAGTCCTTTGAATTTGGTCTCTTTGTCAAATAAAAAACCACTTAAAATCAGTCATGGTAGCTCATCAAGCTTTGTAAATGAGTTAGAGAAAGGTATGGTAGATTTAAGCAGCCCCTCAATAAAAGTAGAACCAGAAACTGAATCAAGACAGCCTAATCTGAATCTCAGCAGTGCTCCCTATGTCAAAAGGTGGTTTCGTGTCAAGAGACACTCCCCTTCACATGAGTCTTTTTCCAGTAGTGATGAGAGAGACAGAACTGATAAGGGGATCACAAATGATAAGCCAGGGGGTATCCCACTCATCAAGAGGCATTTGGATGTCAAAGCACCATCACCAAACTCTTCCAGCAGTGAGAGTGAAGATGAGAAAATTGAACACAAACATAAAATACAACTGGAACCACCTGTCATATCAAAGCCCACAGAAGACAGGTTTATTGGGTCTCCCACACTGATTAATAATTCTCACACTCCTAAGGCATCTCACAATATCAAATTAGAAAAGTACACAATTATTACTGATGAGCTGGGAAACAAAAGCAAAGCTGAGAACATCAGCCCAGCACCGCAGGTAAACCCACAGTGGGCAATGCTAAATCTTGGTATCTCTCGCTTCAGAAAGCGTCTGGACATCACATTGGACACAGATACACCACCCAGTGTGCCATTATCATCTCCTCCTGACTCCCCTTCCTCCTCCTCCAGCAACAAAAGTATGGATGAAGAAAAACACAGCAAATACAGACAAAATAAAGGAGCAGATAAGATGCAAGGTATCATAGTCACTTCTGCTAGCAACTCAGGGGATTACGGAATAGAGAGGAAGAATGGGGTAGAGCTTAAAAGCCAAACATCCAAAGTGGAGGAGGAGTCTGAGCCAGTGTGGCCTCATCAGAGTCTCAGCAATATCCCCCACATCAAGAGGACTTTGGATATCAAAGCACCATCGCAGATTGAATCTTTCTCCAGCAAGATCAGTAAGAATGACACAATAGACCATGCTCTGCAAGCTCAGGGAGTCAGTGTTGATATTGGGGTCACAAGTCATAAAAGGGACATAAAGTTTTCTGACAGGAGTCTTGCTGTCCCTTACATCAAGAGGTATCTGAATATCAAGGCTCCATCATCACAGCCAATTAATTCCCCAGTTTCCTTCATTGAGAGTGAAAACAAAATGACAGGATACACTGCAAAGCACAATAAACATCAATCCCATCTGTCACCTAATGATTCTTCCCCTTCCAGCAGTGAGGACGAAAGAACAGATTACATAAAACAAAGACATAAAGATGCTGAAAAGTTAACACTTACACAAGAGTATTCACTCCATAAAGTTGGACTCAACACTCCTCCTGCCTCTGGGAGAGATCCCAGTACAACCTTTGATGATGTAGTAAGGAGAAAAATTGAGCAGTCCAGACAAACCTCTGATTTGGACCTGCTATCAGAGATAAGGTGGGCCGGCATTGGTCATCATCTGTCTGAGTTTCCCACTTCCAGTCCGAGGAGACATCTGAATGTAGGCAGCAAAGAAAAGATAGTTTCGACACCTATGTCTGAGGACAGAAAGATAAAAGGTCTGAAAGCTCTAAAGGCCATGGCATCAGAGAGAAGAAAGTGGGATAGAGAAGATGAAGATTTATCAAAGGGGAGATCTGCTCTCTGGGGTGATGACAGTCCACCCTTCGTTCCTCGCAGTTCTGAACAGGATAGCAAACCACTTGCCAAACAGTCACTACCTGAATTACTTCTGTCCTCCTCCCACCACAGAAGGCATGTAGTGGGAGATGTGCATCCACCCCAGGAGGCTCCACCTCCTCCTCCTCCTCCTCCAGATGCACCACCACCAGAGGAAGAGGCAGCAATTCCCATATGGAGGTCCTCAGAGCAGTGAGAAACAACGGTGGAAATATATATGAATATGGTCCTTCTTCCCATCCATATCTAAAAATGATAAGGGGTACAACTCCTATAGGACTTCCAAGTCAAAGTCCTTACCTCACACCCAGGTATTATAAAAATGTGACTTCTGCCACACCAATTGTCAACTCTGACAACCAAGAGAGCAGTATGCTCACAAAGCATATCACTCTTTTTATGCTTCAAATGTGAGCATTAATGATGTGTATAAAGCAGACACTTTATCCTTAATGTTCTTACTATGGGATTATTTCGAGAAGTAGCATGTCTATCTTATTTCTGAAATTAGGCTACATCTTTGTTATCAGCAATCAAAACAAAACCTACCTTCAATCAATTATAAAGCCCTATCATCTTAATAGACACACATTATGAAGATATTTAAGAGTCCTTAAGCTATGAGGAACATGCCAGTGTTGCATTACAGTGTAAAAAAAATTTTTTAGATACATGCAAAAGTGAAAATGTTTTTTTTTTTTTAAATAATGAAATTAAAAGCTTCTGCAAACTACTACTAATCGTAAAATTAAGCATTTAAGTTAGTTATTGTACTATTATGGTCAAATTACTAACTAAAGAGTCCAAAATATAAATCAGTAAGTTAATAAACCCCTTTATTCATGTATATAGACATAGGTTATAGTGAAAACAAACATATAGACACATTGTTGTACATACATATATACAATTAGGACAAGGTTGTTCAACCTCCTGCATTTAATATGAAATTCATCTCTTAACAGTATTTGACTAGCAATTCTACAACTATACCCATCTCAAATTTTTGAATGTTGATGTTTGATGCAAGAACATGAAAACAGGCTAAAGGATTTGAAATGAAATGTAAATTTTATATGTATAATGTGTGGTTCAATGTATAAAAAGTTATGCACTTTAAATAAATAAAATTACATCCTGTATACTTGGAGGCCACTTCTTTGAGCTTTACAGCATGTGTGAAGATGTGTAATGTGGGGTAAATGCAGGAGAGAACTCCTGTTCCACCGCGAGGTTACAGGTGTGTTCCAGGTAATAGACACGATCATGGTTTTCAGAGTTAAGACATGACCGTGAATATCAAAATTAAGCACAAAACACTTGCACAAATTCCTGTACAAAACAAAAACATTTTCAAAAACTCATCCATTCACAAAAGGCTCTGTTGGAGCATGCATGCAAATATTAAATCTTCTGACAATCCAGCATCACATCACAGCCAGAGACAAAAATTTATACATGTGTTACAAGAACATTATACTAGGCAAAAAGAACAGCATAGAATCATCACACAGTATCAAACTGTCAGTGTCCATTCTTTTAATTGGATCTTAGGGATGGTACACAACAGAGCATTCAGCAAAGCTACCTTTCTACTCCAGGCTAAATGACCTCGTCCTGAGAGGGCCACTGGTCTTCCACTGTAGTTGTATTAACACTGTCAGTGTTGGGGTGAGATGCTACTAGTAATGGGAAACCTGCAACTATAATTGGACAAAGGAAGACACAACAGATGCAACATATCAAGACAAAATGGACGCCAACTAGATCTATTTCACCTTTTAACACGACCTAAACAGTCCAAATTCATCCTGAAATAATCCCTGACCATTCAGTGTGTGCATGTGTGTATCTGCACACAAAAGTGTATATACATTTGGGTTTGTTGTGTATGTGTGTGAGAGATACACAAAGTGACTTCCATGTTTTGAGGCACAAAAATACTCTTACCAGCAAGACATTGATGCATAAATTGGCCATCACACCAATAAATGCTGATCAGAGCACTAGTGGCTCACCACTGTACTGTAGTAAGAGTTAGTAAGCAGCAATGCTGATTTGTTTGGTGTGACAAGGTCTGAAGCATTAGCAGAGGGTTAGCAAACTCACTGTAGCACAACTGCAGGAGGGAACAAAAACTGGAGGGGAAAAAAAAGACATCACTGGCACAAATCAATATTAAATGGTGCAGGCGTGAGAAACCTGCGATCAGCCATTTGACACAGTGTGCTTCTTTAAGAATTCCAATATAACTCAAAACATGACAAACAATTGTTACTGTCATAGAGGAAAGCTCAAATTCAAGCTCATTGCACAGATATTTAATATGTAAATGTGCCCAGGTCAAAGTGACCCCGTTTAAGACTCAGGCAGAATGCATGAATGGTCACTTCTGTTGCGTTCCCTGTGCTGAAGACAAGGGGTGAGGAGCATCTCTCTCTCACACGATACGATTTTTCCTACATCACTCGTGTGTGATACCATGTTATCCTAAAACAGACAGCAATATGACATGTCACAGTGAGAGAGAGCAATGCCACTGGGGATTGCTGCAAGCCTGCCCATGAAGCAACATTGGTAGGGGACTTAACTCTGCAATGACAGTCCTCTGCACCCACACTCTGTGCAGCATGCACATAGGCTGCGACACAGCCCCAACCCTCGCCCACCCTAGCCCAAACCCCTCCGACACCAGGAAGCACCCACTGTCGCTGCTGACACGCGTCTTTACCGTTTTTGTATTGTTTAACTTATTGGTTGTTGATTCTCGTAGCCGTTGTTGTCACAGTTGTCTTTTTTCGTTTTCGGTTTTGCTCTGCGGCTATGACATCTGTCTTTCCTTGTACCACTCCACAAACTCATCCAATAAAACCGGCCCTGATAGAGAAAGGACAATAGAATTGGTATTTGTGTTAAGACTCTAAAGAAGCACTATTATCATATATAAGTACAACGCTGTGTTTACTCACAAGCACCATCCTCATCGTAGTTACTTAGGTCCAGGTTGATTGTTCTGCTGAACTCTAAAACGTTGCACCATTGGTCTTTGTTGATAACTTTGTACTTGGATTGCTAAGGAACATATAAAGGTTTAAATTAATACAGACCACAACATTTTAGTTAAAAAAATTAATTCAGTATCACACTGGAGTTGTAGCAGTCTAGTATATACCGTATATATATATATACTCGAGTATAAGCCGATCTCGTGTATAAGCTGACCCCGATTTTGACCTGCAAATTTAGATTTTTAAAGAACCCTGTATATAAGCTGACCCCCCTGATGTTGTTGCATCAATTTATTTGTTTAGCAACTTAATGGGGTATTGTATAGGGAAAACGTTCCTGTGATTTTCTGAAAATAATCCACGTACCCATAGCGGTAAACATATTTATTTCAGCAGCTGATTACTGTAACTGACCAATCACAACAGCGCTTACTGGCTGCCACAAANATATTTATTTCAGCAGCTGATTACTGTAACTGACCAATCACAACAGCGCTTACTGGCTGCCACAAAATGTGTTGGATAAGATGTTTAGTCAGGAAAGATCTCATTCTAAGGTATGATTTAAACTATTTTCCATGGGTAGTGGTAATGGGTAGTATTTCCAACCCTGGAAATTTCCTTCTCTGGAGTCAAATTTGAATTTCACGTGTATAAGCCGACCCCCTGATATGCTTTGTGAAATTTGGTAATAAAAACTCGGCTTATACTCAAGTATATATGGTAGTTTTCTTATGAACCTTACTTTTATCTAGTACACTATTTAAAAGGCTGCTGGGGTTGTTATATCTGAAAAAGACTTGTACCTCTAGAAACTGATTAAAGACAGGAAACAGAGGCCATGTCTTTCCCAGAAGAAGACCCAGCATACACTTGGCTGTGTTTAAGTCCAAACTCCTCTGATCCTTTTCCTGTCCACACACACCCACAAAAACAAACCCAGAACTTCATCGTCCATGCAAAAAGTCTATCAAGCATAATTCAAAAAGGGTATTGCAGTAGCAACATTATCTGCAACACACACACACACCAAAAAAAAAAAAANCAAAAAAAAAAAAAGACAGAATTCTCAAACTCACTGCTTCATTCTATATTTGTGTTTCCATTTACTATATTCTGAGTGGGTTGTTTTGCATAAATCATGGTTCATTATGTACTTGAGTGAAAAGGAGACTATGAAAATATATTACGCTAAACACTTGATATGTGCTCTGCTTTCCCACTGCAAGTTACACTCTCGAATGATCTTGACCTCCTCAAAAGATCAAGGTTGTTCTGAATGCTGGCTTCCCTTCGGGGAATTTTAAGTAGGTGTAAGTGAGCAAACAGCTGTTTCCTGAAGGGATTTTGCAATTTAATCAAACGTTGTTTCACAAATGTTTCGCGAGTTAACATCTTTGTACTGTTTGTTTGACTCACCCGAGCAAAATCAAAGGCATATCTATAAATGAGCTTAAAACTGGTGCTGTCATTTAAGACGGATCTCAGGTAGTCGAGCGAGTTCCTCAGCCTCTCTGTGGAATCACACCTGGTAACAGCGGAAAGCCATGTTAGCCATACTCTGCAACTTATTAGTTCTGCTGCTGAGTAACAAAGCACTTTGATAGACATGACTCTAAACAGAGAAAACACAGCAGTGCATGAAACTGCATATTTAAAGGACCATACCGGTGGTTTTGCATGTTTGAGCCTAATAAATACTAGCTTCATACATGTTATGTTACTGATGGTCATTTCTTAAAAAATACGACTGGAGCAGTAATTAGAATTGTTTTTCCTATCTTCCAGACTGCCATTGGTTTCATTTCATTCCAGTATGCTATTAAAAATCAACTTGTAGAGACCTGAAATATGCTTGAGATAACTAATCCATCACAGCGAATGCAACATCTATTCCATTTTTTGTTGAAGTAACTTCATTTAACCGCTCTAACAAGGGAGTTTCACAGAAGAAAATGTATATCTCTGCCAGGAAACACAGTCCAAGGAAAAAATGGCTTTTACAGAGAAATTAAAAACTACCATCCCATCTACATTCTGACATATGTGTTAGCAGACAAAACATTGAATTTTAAAGTGGGTGTTTCACATGAACATTTGATTTTGAAAGATTAGAGGATTTGGGAAAAAAAAAAAAAAAAAAAANAAAAAAAAAAAAAAACAGGAAAACTCAAGTATGGTTTTATGGTTTAGAAAATGGTTGGCAATATTGTAATATGTATGCAAGTAGTATTTCTAGGGCTTAAAGGAACCATACCACCCATTTTGTATTTTTGAGCATAACATATTCAATTTTCATACATGTTACGTTACTGACAATTATTTCCCAAAGGATAAAACCGTATTTCAGCTTTCCTGATATTTTGTAAAATCTCTTAATCTTTCAAAATCAAACATCCAAGCAATACACCCACCTTAAAAATCTATGTTTCTCCTGTTAATAGTTACGCAAAATAATGAAGCCACGGTCGCTAAAATTTTTCGATGAACTCAGGTCTTCTTTTGGAACTATAATCCCTGGTGGAGACATACATTCACTCTGCACTTTTTATTGCGCTTAAATACTAAAATTACAAAACTTCGAAAAAAACCTGAATACGTTTTGTTCACGATGATGGATTACCTATCCCAAGAACGTTTCAAATATCAACAAGTTGATTTTAATAGCGTACCAGAATGAACTGAAACCAATGGCGGTCTGGAAGGTAGGGAAAAACATTTTTAATCCACCCTTCCAGTAGTATGCTTTGGGAAATGATTGTCAGTAACGTAACATGTATAAAAATTTAATATATCAGGCTCAAACATGCAAAATGGATGGTATGGTCCTTTAAACATGCAACATCACCTGTATGGTCCTTTAAAGCCAAAGGGAGACAAACTTACTGCAGTGAGCCCATGCCTCTCAGCCACTCCTGCAGAGTGAAATAACCCATACTCTGGGCATCCAGCTTCCAAGCCAGAACCAGCATCACCACCTGGACACAAACAGCGGCTTTGAGATATCCCTTCATAGGATACAGCATCAGTTGAGATTATCAATCAATCAAGTCAAGTAAACCGAGAAAATGAATGACCTCAATAACCTTTGAAACAAAGAATAAATAAGCAGTGACTTTAGCATGTGGAACCGAAGGCTGCAATTACTTATTTTATCCAAAGATTTTTTTGATCTAATATGTATTCTAAAAGACAGAAAAAAATAAAGGGAAATGGAAATAACCAGTTACCAGAGACCAATGTGATATCTTCAATTGATATTAGTAAAATATACATTAAAGGCCATAAGTTGGAGCCACCCCCAGATCTAAAAAAAAAAAACAAAAAAACATCAATACACTGTTTGTTTCCTGTACAGGAAATGACAAAAATATATACAATAAATGTAACTAATTTGTTTTCAAGAAGAATTTGTCAACATCAAAGCACTTTGAATCATTTCAGGCTCAGTCTTTGGTTTCGTCAAAGTAACCTCCTCTGGCCAAGTCAGAATTCTCAAAACCTTTTGCTTCTTTTTTGAATGGATGTAATTTTAGCATTATTTTGATGAATGTTTTGGATTGTTGTACTGTTGAAGAATGAAATTTTGACCAATAATTCGTAACCAGATGGAACTGCGTGTCTTTGAAGGATGGAATTCTCATTCTTCATAATTCCTTTAACTTGGACCAAGTCTCCAGACCTCTCTCCCCCAAACCACCCCCACAGCATTACTGCAGAGCAGCAGCATGAGCAGACTGTGTAGCAAGTTAATCCAAAATGATGTGGGTGAAGGCAGACAGCAGTTATTAAATAGAATGTTAAAGCACATCAGCAGGGAGTTGGAACACAACTGGAGCATCAGTGCTCTAATACAGACTGGGCATACCTTCATTAAAAATCATTTCTGTAGCCATAGTGGCTACATAATGTGCTCTTGTTGACAAATTCTTCTTGAAAACTAATTAGTTACATTTATGTTATATATTTTTTGTCATTTCTAGTGCAATAAATTGTAAAACAAACAGTGTACTGATGATTTTTTGTGTTTTAAAGCTGGGGGTGGCCTCAAACTTCTGGCCTATAGTGTAGGCCAGAAGTTCACTATGTTGACTATTTGCTATTTTGCTATAAAGTGAAAAGTGTCATTTTCACTTTAAAACAAAATAGTGAACCAAGCAAATCTTAGCATTTGTGAAGTTGAAACCAGCTTTTTACCAGATAAAAAGATATGCATAACTAAGCAATTACCTAAATTATAACTGATTATATTTTAAATCATCTGACTGAGACTATACCACTGAAACAAAAGTGCACGACTTAAATATTCAAAAATACAAACATCTTCTTACATTCTCTGGTTCAACTCCAATGTCCTCACAGAACTTCTCCATGCCCTCTGGACCCACCACATCATCACAGCCTGCTTCAGACACATAAGTACAAAGCAATAATTCACATATAGCCATAATCCAAACTTCAACATGTGACACTAAAACCTCCAGGATCGATCAGGTTCATTATGCTAAGTACCATGCACACATGATAAATGCTACAATACAGCTACAAAGAATACAGCAATAACAGTGCATGTGTGGTTGTGAATCCAGTGATTGACTGCTGAAACAGTTTTCGAAAAATAGAATACCTTACCTGCATATTCATAGAACCACTCTAAGCATCTTTTACTGGAAAATGTTTCCTCCTCGCAGATTTGTGATGTCTCATGTTTTCTGAAAAAACTGCAAATGAAGAAGGCTAATTTAGTTACAAGGTGAACGGCATTTCCACAACCATAAGGTAGAGTTTCAAAACTAGTCAATGTGATTTAGTGTTTTTTTAAAGAGTGTGACGTGGATATTTGGAAATGTCTGAGTAGCAGCAACGCTATTCAAGCAGAAGGTTTTGGAATCTTTAAAGGACCATACCATCCATTTTGCTTGTTTGAGCCTAACATATTAAATTTTCATACACTTAAGGTTGACAATCATTTCCCAAAGGATAAAACCGTATTTCAGCTTTCCTGATATTTTGCAAAATCTCTTAATCTTTCAAAATCAAACATTCAAGTGATACACCCATCTTAAAAATTGACGCTTGCTAATAGTTACGCAAAATTACGAAGTCATGGTCGTTAAAATTTTTCAATAAACACAGGTCTTCTTTTGGGACTTGTATTCCCCAGTGGAGACATACATTCACTCCACGCTTTTTATTGCACTTAAACACTAAAATTACAAAACTTCAAAAAAAAAAAACAAAAACAAAAAAAAAACATGAATATACATGTTGTTCACAATGATGGATTACCTATCCCAACATCTCAACAAGTTGATTTTAATAGTGTACCAGAATGAACTGAAACCAATGGTGGTCTGGAAGGTAGGAAAAACATTTTTCAACTCACCGTTCCAGTAGTATGCTTTGAGAAATAATTGTCAGTAATGTTACATGTATGAAAATTTAATATATTAGTCTCAAACATGCAAAATGGATGGTATGGTCCTTTAACATTTAAATGAGACTTATTAATAATAGGGATTCATACCTGTCCTGGCGACTTTTCTTGGCTGACATGTCATCTCCAGCAGAAGGTCTCCTCTTTTTCCTCGGAGGCATGGCTCTAGAACAACAAGCTGGAGACGGAAACCAGAATGAAAGCATTGGTAAGACATACATATACGTGCAGACACATTCCTCACGTCGTGATGGGTCTTAGAACATATTTCAGTAGCAGTAAATTGTGACAACACGTTATGTCACACACACTACACACAACAGTTGTGTTAGTACCTGAGGGGTGGCTATCCTGTCCAACGTCTTCTGTCAGGTTCTGTCAAAACACACACATAAAAACGACATATTTCTGGGCAGGCAAGCAGATACACAGTACACTCTGTCACACCCAACTAAAGTTTATAAAGTGCACAAACTACTAATATGCTGTATATTTACCAGCCTGTGCAGGGTGTGGTGGATCTTATGGATGCTGGCCAGTGTAGTCAAGTGGGAATTCAGCTGAAAATCTATTTCCACAAAGAATTATAACACCATCAACACACTCTATACCACAAGAAATGAACTTGTGCTCTTAACTACAAGCAGGATACGTGGATACAAGATGGTGGACCTTATTGTACAAATCGGATCTATAATTTTTTTTTTTCAGTATTCACTACACATTCAGTAATTTTAAGCTAGCTCACCTCCAACCACGAGGTTTAACATTTTATAAAACGACAGGGGTCAACAGCTCACACGCATCAGGGAGCAAGTCTGCCATCTCTGCAAGCCTCAAAATACATGCAAACTCGACAATATGTTATGACGAATGCTACCTTGTCGCCAGATCCCATTTAACAATTCACCTTCAAAAGCTGTCATCCAACACAGTTGCTTTTCATTTGTTTCCAGAGGCCAAAAACAGTCAAACCAGCACACAGCCGAGTAGATAGCACTAGCTGCATACCTAAAATAGCAGTGCAGACGCGCAACTTGCACAGAGTTTAGAAAGTATCTAGAGAGTTGGACATATGGGGGTTGTAGTCCGTTTCCTTAAAGCAGCCCATAGAAACCTCGGCTCCGGCTGACATACCAAACTACAATTCCCAAGCCTTAACAGAACAATTATTTCATTCAGACCCCTCTCCCCCAACAATCACCCCAACTGATTGAATGCGTTTTACATTGTTTCAAAAAAAATATCTAACATACGAAGCTGCCGCCGGAGCAGTGTGCAGACGTTTCGCAGCAGCTAGCAAAGATGTCGCAGAGCCCCACAGCCCTGCTGCAGCACACGCTCAAAGATGTTTTCCACAACTGCGTCACAATTTTCATTCTGTGTTTGAGTCCGCTGCTGTGCAGAAAAATGACCGATATACAATGACATTACGCTGCTCCCAAGTTTGAGCTGACACGCGTGGCGCATTCTCAGTAGTAATGTATATTAAGAATCGCAACGACCCTTTTCGCCACTGAAAGCTTCTCGATTTAACTCATGCAGGCTGGTTTTTGTTGAATATTGCTGACGTTACTTGCAAAATGAACTTCTTAAACACTACCGTGTCAAAAGTACCCTCGTGCAACTCTGGAAGCAAATTAAATTACACTATCTTCCCTTTGTTGTCGCCCCAAGACAGCACTGGGAAATACAAAGAGACCAACAAATAGCACGGAATTCTTGCGTTCTCATCAAATCCCAGACATCGACAGCCTAAAAGTAGAAGCAGAAACACAAAATGTCTGGCTGCTTTTGACCGATAAACGCTGTATCATCCTCGAAGGGTCGTAATTTGACCGAGAAAAGCCTCTGTAACGTTAGTACTTACTTGCCGCATTAGAGTGCATTTTTATGAAACATACAACTGTATGTGGGAAGTCCGCAGACCGGCCAATAGGCGGGTCTTGTCAACGTAAGGCACGCCTACTAATGATTTAAAGAACTGGAGCTCGTTTGGTCTCCGCCTTCACTCGCTGCTGATTGGCTGTTAAAGCCGTCATGTCACGCGGAGTCAGAAAGGGAGTTACGTTCCTCCCGTGCGCGAACTTGATTGGACAGAGTTCCCAAACAGGCTGAACTATTTCATCTTTTCGTTAGTCTATAGAGTTAGAAGCGCACGTCAATCACCAGAATTTCCTCGTGCAAGAGGAAAGCCAGCCCACGATGGAAGCGGATTGGTCAGTTTAGTCGTGATGGACCTCCCTGTGTAGTCTCTGCGTGGGTTCGTTTGGCAAGTCAACTGGGCTGAGGTTGTTGGTGGAGCAAAAAGGGTAAATGTTTTACAGCAGCGCTTAGCTTACCTTTCCTTCTCCCGCCGGGATAGCAGCAGCAGGTAAAGAGTCGGCGGAGGCGGGAGGGTATTAAAGACTTCCTGTCCCAAATAAAGATTTAATCCTTTGTCACTTTTAGAGCACCGCTTTGCTCCGGTTAGCTCGATCAGATGACAGGGTGCCATGTGATCAAACCGAACGGATTTATACTCCAACCTTTACTTTCTTGGTCCCAACTTGTTTTTTGTTTTTTTTTTTTAAAT
>VXCM01001240.1:10000-109256 GCA_014773175.1 Lucifuga dentata | reverse complement strand
ATAAGCTCGAACCCGGGTGAATATTTCCGGTTCAAACGGACATGTTTGCTAGGTCTTCATCACTCAAAGGACCGAGCACAGAACTCATCTGCATTACAGAACTCTGCACAGACAGAGGATAGACTTCAAGCATCATCAGAGCCACAAATGTAAAAAATTTAAAATAGGGCAAATTTTACACGGAGATTGAAAAAAATAATGAGTAGAAATAAAAAACAAGCATGCTGCTTGCTCCGTTTTGTTACAATCGTTACTTTAAACAACCTCAAAAGCTTTAAATCCAACCGGCTCAAGCTGTCCAAACGCTCAGATTTGGAAAAGCCCAGAGTTCCGGGTCTTTCTGAGGGCCCCAGTTATTTTCACTGTTTTGCTGACCCTGTAAAATACCCATCTCAGCGGCCCTTCTGTTTGAAAAGACCATCAGAGCACCAAGCCCACCAGCAATAACTGCGCATGCACGCACAGGAATGCACATACAGTGTAAATAAGCACACACAAACGTGAGCATGTGCAGGCCTACATATAGCTAAACAGATGTACTGCACCATACCTACCAATACTACAAACTTAACATACTTAACATTTAAATGCACATTGAACCATACACGTTATATAAGCAAACCTATTCTACCCCACCCATCCACTCTCTGCACATTCGAATTAACACATAAACATACTCATACATGCGTCACAGAGTCTGCCATACCCCTGCTGATAGACGCAATCTCTCAACACTTCTCCGTAGCAGCCCTCGAGGCAGCGACAGCCCTCGTTGGCCACTGTCACACACTCAAACACCACCATATCCTCGTAGGCAGCTCCCAGTAACGAGCTGTTCATCCAGCGGATCATCACACAGAATGCGTGCTGCACTGTCCTCCTTCTTTCTCAGTGTAAAAGAAGAAGAAGAAGAAGAAGAAGAAGGGTAATGGAGAGAAAGACAGAGAGAGAGAAAGATGGACGAGGCAGGCAGGGGAGATTTTCTTTAGCAGGCTTAGGGCCACTGATCTTTCCCTGCCAGCTCTGATCTCCTAATAACCAGCTTACATTACTCTTAAGGCCACCTGCCAAAGAAGAGGCATTGGTGGTCTGAGGTGCAGCTCCCCCACCCCCTCTTACTTTCATCCTACATCTTCTTGCCAAGCAGTAAAATCATTATACAGACTCTGTTAGTTCTGCCTGGGTGCAGGCAGGCAGGCAGGCAGACAGGCAGGCAGGCGGTTGTTCCCAGCACTAACCTGGTAGTAGCCATGGAGAGAGCAGCTCCACGATCAGCTCTTTTCAAACGGCTTCATTCACACAGCGGGAGCCATGGATGAGGCACAGCATGAGGAGGAGGGGGAGAGGAGAGAAGAGAGAGGGATGAGGAATAAGGGGGGAGGAGGATGGATGAGTTCCGGAGCATGCCAGGAGGACAGGAGCAAAAGCAGAAAGGAGTGGATGCAGCAGAGCGATGAAGAAAATGCGTTTTCCCTGGCAGATGTAAAGACGGCTGAAGCTGGAGATCAGGCTCTTTCTCTTTCTATTCTTAGGTCTCCTTTGTCTAATTGAGGCTAAATGCTCCTCTTGTTATTCACAACCTGCTTTTTTCCGCTGTTCCGTTCCCCCTTTTCTCTTCCTCCACTCTGCCAGCCATTGGATCATTTGCCTGATTACTGCATCTGCTAGTATCCAAGCAGGGCTCTTCTCTCGCGATTTCTGCTCCTTGTTCTCAGAATTTCACGGCTGCAGACTGACAATAGATGGAAGGTCGTTGACTGAGACAGAATGTGCAGGGGAGAAAGAGAGAGCGAGAGAGAGAGAGAGAGAGAGAGAGAGAGAGAGAGAGAGGGAGAGATAGGCAAAGAGGGTGGCACAGAGACAGAGAAAATGAGGAAAGAGACGGATCCACTTTGCATTCCACCTCTACTTGGTGCTGGTGCACTGAGCCTGCTGGTTCCTCAATTATTCATGTCTTTCATGAATGGAGGGGCTGACATCACCAGCAATCAGGTCACTTTACATTCTAAGCTCCCTCTAAATCACACAAAAAGTAAGCCCAGGCTGTCAGGTAAGCATACTTCACGGCATCAGACAAGAACTCCCAAACCCACATAAAGTACAGAGCACACATACACACACGCACATGACATCTAAGCACACTTACTAAACATGATAAAACTTCTAACTTTTTTAAACTGTGTGTATAAAAGCTTTTGTGGCTGCAGAGAGAGATGTGGAAAGTGACCTCTATGACATCACAAGGGTTACTTCTTGTTCGTAATTAAGGCTAAAAGTTTGAAAACGAAAGGCACTCCTATAAGTTGGGTGCATCTACTTCACTAAAAAGGGCCAGGAGAGGCTTTAGTTTGCATACTTTGTGGAGTACACCATGCTTGTTGTCTAAAGCACCAACAGGAATTAACAATTGTGATGTCATGGAGGTCAGTTTTCCTGACGTTGCACATCTCCCTCTAAAGCTATAAAAGCCTGTATACAGTTCTTTTCATACGCTGAAGTGCTCCTAATGAACAGTAAACTGAATTTGATATATAAAACTGGTGGACTCTCCCTTTAAACCTGATTATAAAAGACAAGTTTCAAAAGGCAAAATGATGAAAAAATAAGACAAATGAAGTGAAAGCAATATTTTGACTGAAACTGATGCTGGTTCAATTAACTTTTCAATTGATTTTTTTTTTTTTTTAATATAAATTCATGATAAAATAGTTGGATCCAAGCTATACCAAACAATTTGTCAAGAAGTAAGTAAAGTCCCATTATTTATGTGTCAAAAATTATATTAATTTAGATTTTGATTAATTTTACTTAAAATGAGAACTTAAAACTTTCCAAATACATTTTCCATGAGCTAAATTTGATGAAAATTAAGCAGGACTGTACCACTGTGCAAACATATTACCACTCCCCTGCCCTGGCAGCATTACTTATTTATTGTACAGTGTAGTGCACTATGTGAATATAGTAAATAAGGGAAAACAAGAAATCATTACTATCTGCTTTAAATTGTGTGGCACCCTAAAGCAATCAAACTGCATTTAACATTCTCAAGTGCAGCTTTGGTCATTAGTCATTCCTACTGCAGTGTAAAATGCTTACAGTTGATTCTACGGTTATACGTTTTACTTTAAAAAGTCATGATAAATTTGCTCTTGAATACACAAGGGAACAGTGATTTTAAACTTTACATGAAGTTACTTTCCCTTTTAGTGGATAAAATGTCACACTGCAATTTTATTTTTAATCTTAAGTTCACTCAGGATACACCTTACATTTATCATGTAACCTAAACTGAAATTCTGTTTTATGATGGTTCAAGTGATGTCACAACATGATATTTAACATTATGAATATAAAGACAAAGCAGATTGATCTACGTATGTAAAAATGCCCTTTGGAATGATGTCCAAAAAGTTCTATTTTACATACATAAATATACATTTTTATTGTCATAAAATTAAAATAATTAGCTTTGTTTCGTAGCAGTAAGAGTCTGCATCATTTTCAATATCCTAGTAAGTAAATAAGCTCTAATGCAAACCGTTATCTCTACCTGAAAGGCTTTAACCACAATCTGGAATCAGGTGTCCACAATGTGTTGTTATAGGGAACTACACACTTGCTGTAACATTTATACCCTCTATAAGCTAATTAGTGAATCTGTTTCTATTTCCAAGCAAGAAAAATCATATTTCTTTTAAAGATGTCAGCTGCTGCCCACTAGCTTTAGTTAGAATAACAGATGACCTCTGAAAAAAAAAAATGCATTTCTGCTGCTCATTCTTTTCTATTTCAGTCCAATCAATAATAAATTAAATTCACTACGTCACAAAGGGTATTTTGTTTTTAAAATTATCCTAACAGAGAACATACATGAGTGAATCAGTAATATCTGTCTCAAATGAAGATTTAAACAAAATGAAAGAAAGACCTGACCCTGGGCCTAAATAAGTGCGGCCTCTTCTGTTGGACCGCTGAGCTGAGCTGTGCTGTGGAACAAAGGCAGCTGGTCCACTGAGACGGACCACTGTGCGCCCACATAAGCCTGCCTAACCTCACACCAGTAACTGACCTACTTAGGGAACCTCTGTTCTCGTTGTTGTTGCACCCAGGGGATACACAGATGGTCAAACTGACCACACGCTCACAGATATGGTTTGGGATGATTACAGTCCAGATAAATGCAGCCTAATTAGCTTATAACTATAATAGACTTAATAGCACCTCAGGAATAAAATAAAATTTCAGCTTAATTTTGGTCTGTATGTAAGCAAAACACACCCAAAATGTTAAAGGGTCCCAGAATTTCTCCATCTTTTTTCAGAGGAAGGCATACTGTTTCTAAAATTGTCATAGCAACCCCAGTAGGGTGATGCCTGACAGTGTCGGAAATGCCTGTCAGCCTGACTGTGTTTCAGCCATGCCGTTACCATGGTGACCTATCTAGCCATTCATGTGTACTGCCACTTGAAGAGTTACCAAAAAGAGACACAGGGCTAGAGGGGTGTGTGTGTTTGTGTGTATGGGGTTGCTGCTGCTGCATTAAGCACAGTCACACATGATTAGTTATCAACAAGCCCTGGAGTTTAAAAATAATTTGGTGTGAATGTGTTCTGAGTGACAGGACAGATCAACGGGGCCCCCTATGGGTCATATCTCAAATTAATCCATAGCAAGCAGACAGTTTTTATGGCTGTGCATCAGTATGATATAAAACATGAGTTTTTGTTTTAGGAAGCAAATAAAAGTAAGCAAAACGATATAGTGAGACTATTATATGTCACTTTTAACAACTTGTTAAAAGTGACATATAATAGTCTCAGTATGTCTTTTAATTAAATGCTTAATTAAAATGTTTAATTATCCTTGCTGTGTGGCAGCCCGATATAGTCAGGCCTGTAACAATGTTGGGTCCTCATTGAGGCTCTGATCTATCTTGGAGTACAAGGAAGTGTTTTAAAAGCAACTATAATTAAACACTGATTTAAATTCAAGCATACAACTCACTCTCATTAAGGTAATTTAAGGACTTCCTGGAGGTGACTGAGAAGAGACAAACTGGCAACCAGATTAAGTCCCTGCGGACACACTGTCCCAGTAGTACGGGACACAGTCTGCACCATCTGCAAGGGATATATTGGTGCAAGAAAGCAGGATGGGTCATGCAGAGTCGTGGGGAGGCAGCTAGTGAGGTGTTAGGAGAAAGTCTGCATCTGTACGTGAGTCTATGTATGTATGTATGTATGTATGTATGTATGTATGTATGTGTGTGTGTGTGTGCGTGCGTGCTCCAGTGCCAGTTCAGAGGTAAATATTTTACATATTTATTTAATTTTGATTAATTTATCTTCAGGTTTTAAGCTGAAACCAGAAGTGCAACTCTGCAAAGGATGTCACAATGTTTGAATAAAGGCCAAAATTAATACCTTTGTGTAAAGAATCATTACAAACTAAGGTAAATAATGCATTTTCATGCTGGAACTTCGGCTCCACTGCATTACTCTGTAATGCATTGGATTTATTAACCATGAAGACCCACTGTGTAATTGGTAACAGTTGTGTAAAGCCGTTTACTATTTTATTCCAAAATTTTGTTCTTTAAAGAACCACAACTGATTATAGCCTCAAAACAAGTCTTTAAATGGTTTATGATGTAATGAGGTGATGTATGATGTAATGAGAAAAAACCATATTGAACCTTTATTTTCTCATTTTAAAAATTACAGATGTTTACAAATGTTTTATAATGTATATAGCTCACTGGACACCACACTAGAAGGAATTAGACAGTTTGCTGTACAGTGCATGTGTGCCTATCAGATGAATACATGTTCAAATAAATATATAATCAATGGATTATGCCACACTTCTAAATACACTAAATACACACATACAGCAAAGCTTGCTGTACCAAAAGGAGGTTGGGCTGGTTTGGTAAACACGAAGCTATTTTGCAAGTGTACATTAGGAAAATAGGGATTCAAGGAAGGCAGCAGGTTGTGCTTGTGCTTTTAAAAAGCTTAAAATGGAAACTAGTCTCATTGTTTGGATAGGCTTCTTTTCAAAATGTAGCATGTTGAATGTGCAGTCTATTCAAAGAGCTACAAATGACTCTGTCCCTGAACACAGCTTCCAGTCTCCAGTCCATTAATGATAAGGCTAGTAGAGACTAGAATGTTCCCTCCCACAGCATGACATAACTGATCTTCTAAATGTTTCTTGGAAGTGACTGCCACNCCCCCCCCAAAAAAAAAGTTGTGTAATAACTACCTACATGTTTTTAGAGAAATTTCATATTCGACCCTGTCTGCTCATAATGCATTAATTTTCCATTTTGTGTGTTCCAAGTGTGAAACTTCCACTTGTTTTCGTTATCAAACACAACGCTCCCTTTGCACCCATAGTTTGATATTTCTTATTCTGCTGCATTGGAGTTGCACAAAGTCACCCATCTGTCTGTCCGTACCCTTTTACACACTGACACCTTATCTCTTCACACACATATAGCCTTTACACATACTTTTTTTTTTGTGCTAATTTTTGTCTTCTATTATGATACATCCAGCCAGTCTTCCTGTCTTTCTTGTATGCTGATGATGTTGCTGATGATGTTCTCCTTAGTCAAGTTTTTTCAATAAGAGACTCATTTGCTTAAGACAAGAACTGCCTCAGACTTATATTTTAAGAATTCTACAACAGATGTATATACACTTTCTTTTCAGTTTGTGAAAAGTGATGGAGTTGAAATACCTGTTCTTAAATTATTAGCGAGGTACAGGCTAATGGTAAAGACATCTGTCTCAGTTACCAGTAAAATATGTGTTTTAATATACACTACAGGGCAGAAGTTTGAGGCCACCTCCAGAATTAAAAAAAAACAAAAAAAAAAACAAACAAAACAACAGGAAGTACACTGTTTTTTTTTTAAACAATTTATTGAACAGGAAATAACATTAAAAAAAATACATAAAATAAATGTAACAAATTAGTTTTCAAGAAGAAACAAGATGATTTATTTATTTATTTTTTTAATCTGAGGGTGGCCTCAAACTTCTGGCCTGTAGTCTATACTCAAGCTCAAAAGAAACACAACATGTAAAAAAGTTTACTGTGATTTATAAATCACAAAAAAGAGCTTTGTGATTGATGTGATTGGTGTTCATATTCAATCTGATATATCAGAAACACAATTACCATTGAAATATTCATTTTTTTCACAATTGTGTATGCACCATGGTGAAATATCAGACACTCAGAGGTAGTTCAACATCTAGTATGACCTCCATTGGCATTGATGCAGCTTTGGTAACAGGGATGCATAGACCAAATGAGTGTTTGCCTAACTGTTCCCACAGGTGCTCAGTAGATTAGAAGTGAGAAAGGCATGCAGGCCAAGGCAGAACATCAACATTCTGCTGTCTGAGGCAGGCCATGGTAACACGTGCTACATGAGGATGAGTATTGGTTTGCAGAATCCCAAGTTCTTCATGGTTCTGCAGTAAAGGTACATAAGAATGTCTGTCATCACCTCTTCAATGTAGTGCCATCAGGTTACCAGCGATGACCACCAGATCGCACCTGTTGCGGACATGACCATGGTGCATACACAATTGTGAAAAAAATGAATATTTCAGTGGTAATTGTATTTCTGACATATACCAGACGGAGAATCTGGACTTGTCAGTAAACAGACAGCTTTTCAGTGTCATCGATTCCGCCAAAAGTGAGTTCTGTTCCAGTCAAAGTGACGCTGCTGGGGTGTAAGGACTGTCCCACAGTATCGTCTGTGGGTGTGAAGTCCTTGTTGCAACAGATGTCTTGTGACTGTCATTCGACTCATACAAGAATTCTGAATCTCTCTGACAGTACGGAAGCGATTCTGTAAATGCACTAGGTTGATGTTGTGGTCCTGAGCGAGTGTTGTCACCCTTGGATATCCAGATCACGGTCTGTCATGAGTGGGTCTGTTTGCTGGTAAGGTGTCATCAGATGAGTGAATGTTGAGGGTGTACAGCCCATTCGACACCCCACTTCAAGTAGGCCAACAGCGAAATATTGATCTGCATCACTTAGTCGGGGCATTTGAAGAAGTAATTCAAAAAAATCTACAAAAGTCTTGATGTTTTTTCCCTCAAATGATACAAATGATTCATCCTGAGCAATATTTACACCCACCCTGCCCATCCTTCAAACCCATCACATGCATTGTTGTTATTTATTGTCATGTGGGTGATGAGCAATTATTGTCCAAGTAACACCCTTGTGCTCAAAACATTTATACAAAGTAGATCTGACATAGAATTAACAATAAGCATCAATTACTCATGATATACCATTATGAGCACAGTGTTGCATCTTTTTTGCATGAGTATATATTACACATTAGGACAGATACATATATAGTCAGTCTTCTTAGATGTTTAATGGAAAATTAGATATCATTAAGTGATATAAAAGCATATTTTTCCAACTACTTTTTAAGTCAATAACATCCCCTTACACAGAAAGTTACACACAAAAATTGGCAATGTTATGGAATACAAACTAAAGCCTGCAGTATGGAACAATATGGAATATAATCAGTGATGACAAATGGCTTGAGGGACTAATGCAGCAGTAATAAAAAAGAGAAAGAGGAAGAGAGAGAGAGAGAGAGAGAGAGAGAGAGAGAGAGAGAGAGAGAGAATAGGGATTTTCTTCACTGCAGAACCCCTGTTGAGGACTCTGAAGTCCACTGTGGCCCACTCTGGTGGTGCAGTGCTTTCTTTATCTGTAAGGCTGCAGTTGTTTCCAAGTCTCTGAGTCTATTACTCACACTGGCTCTATACATTTTACTTTAAATTTATTTTCAAAGCAAGTGGAAAATAGTTTGTGCCTAAGGGGCAGAGGAGCCACAATCATTCCTTTCAATAACTCTTATGAGATGATGGCTTATAAGATGATGAGAAGAAGAGCTGAATGACCAATCAGCAGTACACCTACAGTTAATATAGGTGTACTGCTGATTAATGTAGATGTACAGTAACTGTACAATTTCTGTTTCGTATTGCATATTGAAATGGGTCTTTTGGCACAGATGCCTGGGAGCTACTCAAGTCAGTATAAAAAGCTCAGGGAGAAATTACTGCCTCAGCCTTTGATGAGAAATCCTCTGGGTGTGGTTCCTATATGTGAGCGAGGATGTGAGTGCACATGTTATGTTGGTGTCTGCAGTAAGCAGCCAAAAGAGAAACTTGTTTGATGTACCATTTGTGTGTATGGCAACGTGTACACCGAGATGTGTACATACACAATATGTGTAAGTGTGCATGCGCACCTTTGTAGATGTGAGATGGGTATAAAGGCAGAAAGCAGAGACACGAGGACTTCTCTGCTGCTCTGCTCCATTGCTCCGAGACTGTGACACGAAGCAGGAGAAAACACTGCAGCCTCCCCCCCCCCCCCCNACTCCACCTGACTGGCAACGCTCAATCAATAAGATAAAGGAACAGAGCAATAGACCTGGGAAACACACATGCACACACACATACAATCCTGCAGCAGCATCCAGTGCCACGTGCAGAGACTAAGCTCTAGCTCCAGCTTCCTGTCAATATCTTGCTGTTGCTGCAGCTGCTGCTGGCTCCATGCACGTGTGTGTGTGTGTGTGTGTGTGTGTGTGTGTGTGTGTGTGTGCATGCAGTTTTAAGTCACACTAAATGTCATATGAAGAGCAAACATCCCAACACTGGGGCCTCTCCCCTACATGCAATTTCACAACATTGGAGTATTATTATTACATGCATAACACCTCCTAATCAATAACTATAACAAATGGCAAAAGAAAGGCTAAAGTAAACCTTCATTCAAGACAATCCTAACATTTTTGACTATTTCAGCCACAGCATTAGACAAGATGACTTCATATTGTGTATATTCAACATAATCTCATTTGTCAGAATCAGAAGACTGTAAAATGGAATGAATGAATGAATGACTTCACACTAATAAAAAACACACAAACATGAGAGACTGGAACGATCACTTGCCATTTAGGTGAAGAATGGATAGCTGGCGGATAACTACTTTAATGCGTTAGGATAGAGAAACTGTATTTGGTGTTGATAATACACAACTACATCCAGTGTCAGTTAATGGTTTATAAGGCTAAGGAAAACAAATGTGGTGATTGAGGTATTGATTGATGGAATGACCTGGAGGTCACATTTAGGTCAATGTAGACCACATTTAGCCTGTAAGGCAGATTGGCCCCAAGAGAAAAATAATTATAACGAATAATAATAGTAAAGTTTCAGTTAGATCCTCTGCAAGGGGAGTATTAGTATGATTTCTTCCTTGATTGATTCATTGTATCCTTTCTGCAATGTGGCTAAAAACAAACCTCAAAAGGACACTTTTGTAACTACTAGAACCAGTTTAGACCAGTTTAGATTTATGGTAAAAATGACCTTGAATCTTTCACAAAACACATTCTTCGAGAATGGATACAGCTCCCATTTGATACCGAGCTACTATATGCACATACATGCTGTTATCTAGCACACAATATTACATAACCATATTGCATGTAAACCATACCCAGCCACACAGCCAGACAGGTCACCTCCATGTATACGAGACTATGGGATGCTAACAGATGGCTATTCAGTGTAAAGTGACTCAGTGTGTGACAGGGTGCAACACACAGATTAAGAGATGATGAAAGTCATCATCAAGTCAAAGAGGAATGACAAGATACACACATATGCACTCACATTTTCACAGGCTGGTGAAGACAAAACGAGCATTAAATGGTTTGAGAGTTATGAGAAAGAGCAGGGAAAGGAATAGATGTGAATCAGAGGGAAAAAGACAAATATAAAGAGGTGACTGAGAGGTAGAAGAGATATTCTAGTGGGAAAAGGTGACGTCTTCATGAAACTGACAAGAAAGAAAGCGGGATGCATGCTGCCGAAATTGCTCCCCCTCTTTTTTTCCCTTCTGCAGCACTGTATAATTCATCACTAAAAATACCCGGCAAGAGGAGGAGGAGCATAAACAAACATGTGAGGAAGAGAGCATAGAAGGAGGGAAGAAGGCCAAGTATGTAAAGAGGCATAGAGGCAGACATCATAGTGAAACAGGTTAAAAAGAAAGTGAGAGTAGTGTGAAAGTGGACGTGTTGTGTTCTGTTTGGCATATAGGAAGGGAGTGAGGGAGCATGTGTGTGCTCTTTGCAGAAGGCCATGTGACTGTTCTCCTCAGCTGCTCCTCTCACACAGAGGGGAGCGGAGAAGGGTTGCCACAGCCACATTAAAAAAAAAAAAANTAAAAAAAAAAAAAGAAAAAAGAAAAAAAACACACACACACACACACACACTTGTTCACACTAGGCTGTGGACTAGTCACAGTTTACATTGTCCTGATCTATCCCTCTTTACATGTTACTATATACTTTTCTGTAACCAAAAAGAGGTTCACATAAATTACAAACACACACATCTGTATTTGCCCTGATGAATGTGCTCCTGACAATAATCATAGTCTCAGACAAATAATCCCAGACATCTTGCCCCTGGCTGGGATGTGCTGTGCATAAATGTTAGACTTAAAGCTACAGACAAATAGCTGACATTTAAAAAGAACACGAACACACACACACACACACACACACACACACAGCCAGCCACTGCTCTCAGTTTAACCTTACCAGGCGAGCTTGAAGCCTTTCATTAGTACAGCGAGGAGTGTCTGATGTCCATAGCGTGTTCTGGGCACTGGGCTGCCCACTCGTACCACCGCATGCTGACAGATAGCCTCCTAAAGCCTCACCTCCCATATACAGAGCAGGAGAAATTCACAGAGGGAACAAGGGAGGACTGGGTGCAGAGACAGATGAGAGGTTGTGGACCAAAGTCTGGAAGGATGACCCTCTGCTGTGCCTGCCGTAATGCTACANCAGATGAGAGGTTGTGGACCAAAGTCTGGAAGGATGACCCTCTGCTGTGCCTGCCGTAATGCTACATTCCCTTGCTGGGATGGAGGTGCCGCAGTGCTGAGTACTTGTGCCAGAAATTCACATCTCCACAGGGTTCTTCAGCTTTTCCAAAAGGGAAGTAAGTGACCTGCACTACAAGGCAAACTACGCAGCTGATCCAAGACTAGCATTTGCAAATGCATGCTAACACGAAGACTGCTCCTTCCTAACTCTGTGCCATTTCTCCAAAATGCTGACACTGTCCCCAAAGCTTCTGTTCGCCTGCTCAAACTCTCTCTCTCTCTCTCTCTGCTGCAGATGAAAGCTGCACTTGCTCGGCTTACAGTGAGCAGGCACAGGATCTGCACCCTCCTCCTCCTCTGCTCCCTCCCTTCCTGCCTCCCTCTCGCTGTCTCTTTCCTATTCCCTAGATGGCTCTCTTTCTCTCTAACAGAAAACAAACTGGCTCTGAGAGGAGGATGGTAGCCACTGGCCGTAATATCCTCAGTGGAATGACCCTCACCCACCACCCCGCCATCTGAGTTTGCTATATAAGAGAAGAGTATTAAAGGGGAGACCTGCTGGCATTCATTCTTGTATAGGAGTCAGTATTAGTAGCTAAACTTGTTAATCTCTTAATGCACTGAGTGTACTGGGGACTCCCTGTGTTTATATCTGTGTGCTGTCTATGTATTATGCATACATGAAGCACCAGATCATCATAGTGGGTTTAGGTAATGCAGCATTCTCAAACTTTAACATTTTTGTCATGCCCAGTTTTTTTGATTGAAAACTCAAGAGGAGAAATATGCCATAAAAATATTTAAACAAAAGTGAATGAGATCGCATGTGAAGTCATCATAACTATAGTTGCATGGATTAAATCTGCTTGCACCAGCCCAAGTAATTAAGTAAAAGCCCAAATCAGACATACTATGCACCTTTTAAGGCTAGTAAGTGTCAGGTTGGTGCTTAATCTCTTCTCTTCACAACTTCAGGGTAGAAAGGTCAGTCAATCAACCATCCACTTCAATGGCAGCTGTCACCTAAACAATAGCCCACTTGGCAGGCACTGAGTCAGGGTGCAGCACATTCTTCCCATGTAATCTTCTTATAATAGTGCACGGAAATTACACCTCATTAGGAGTAGCTAATGGTCATGCAAACCACTCTCTTCCAACAGAACAGAGAAGTAGGCCAGCTTTACCAGATATGTGATACCAGGATACTGACAGAAAGGACATACCAGGACAATATGCATTTATATGTTCTTTTTCTTCTTACTAATGTTAGCTAAGTAAGTTATTGAGCTTAGCCTGCTGACTCACTGAGCCTAATTCACTTGAAGGAAAGAAAGATGCTTTGTGCATGCAAAAGGATAGAGACATTTCGCTGCACTTGGGCCTGTGTTCCCATCATGGAAAGCAGGATGTGCATCACATTCAGGAATGTTTTAGAGATGAGGTCACTAATAAAGACCTCACTCTTTCAACTTACAAAGATGCTTATTGTGGATCATCACTCAGAAACATCTACTTTTGGAAATGTGTATACTGCCCTCCGATTATATTAAATTACATTAGCAGAGTGGGGTATGATAGGGAGACAGAGAGAAGTAACTGGAAATTCACAAAAGAATTTCATTCATACAACCACTATTTAAAGCAAACCATGAAAAGTAATACCTGTCACAGTGGCAACATCAGCAATCAACAATCAAACATCTTTGGTAACTTAACGCAAACAAATACATCTGTGGTCTGAATCGACTGTATTTTCTGAGAGTATGAGCCCAAGACTTGGATACAATGGGAACTGTTGATGTCTTTTGATTATAGACAGAGCCTACATGCAAACCAACATAATTAGTGTCATCTACAATGTGTGCTGTTCTGCCAAACTCCATATGTTTGCACTTATATTCATCTAAAATCTAATATCTGCTGCTTTGATGCAGTGAGTGTATATAGTGGGGTCCAAAAGTCTGACTGAAAACTGAAAATCTGTGATATTTTCCATGTAAATCTGGAAATAATCATAAAATCTGACATCGCAAGAAGCTCTCTGGAACATTGTCAAATCATGCTGGGATAACTTGGCTCATCAGGTTTTGCACAAACTTGTGGAGTCCATGCCAGCTCGAGTGCATGCTGTCATTAAAGCAAAAGGGGGGCATAGCAAATACTAAGATATTCTGAAAAATCATGTACATTTTTCAAAAATTCAACTATTCACTCAAATTGTTCAGATGATATTATCATTTGTGATGGAAATTCTTGAATTAAAATCAAAAAGAATGCAAAATAGAAGCATTTTCACAGTGGTCTCAGACTTTTGGACCCCACTCTATGTGTGTGTGGGTGTTTGCGTATTTGTGCATGTTGTGCATCTCTGAAGACATGACCTTTAAAAAGTCTCTCAGAGGAAGCTGAGATTACTATTCTTCTTATTATTATTATTAGAAGTATCACAGTGATGAGAATCAGTGAGTGGATCTTTCAAGTCTAAGCCATAAGACAGGCAAGAACAGGAAGAAGGACACTGTCTTTCTATTGTTAGCCACCACTGCCTCTCTCTCCACGGGCTACTACTAATGTGGTAGGACTATTGGGAGAGAAAAATGAGAAAAGGAGTGAAGAGAACATTATGAGAGTGATCTATTCCCCTCCCAGGGTGAAGCAGTGAGAGCCGCAGCCTCTGCTTCAATAAGACAAGAGAACAGAAAGTGATCTCACAAAGAGATCACCTGGTGCCAACCTAGCCATGGCCCACAGTACATTAACATCCCTCACGGAACAATCAGAAAACAATATCCCCAGCAACTGTCCACCTACTGGTTAACATCATAGTAGGCACAATTTGGAAGACCTTGGAAACTTTCAAGAAAGGTGCAGAATTTCCGGCAGTAATGTATGTCCTGTTTCCATACTGCCTCAGACGTGGACAAACAAGACATGACCCTTTAATCATTACAATCATAATGCACCAACAGCATGCACTGTAACATGTTAATTGTTGTTTCATTGAGGATAATTTATAAAATAATAAATCAAAGCAGCAAGAGAGGCACTGGTGACATTGCCTTAATTCTATATAGATTCTATTGGTCTAAGTCAAATTCAGGATTTCAATCTGATGTGACAAGCATGTGAGCTTGTACCCTTGCACATATGTTTTGGGTTTTATTCCAACTGACTAATTTTTTGAAATGAATTAATACTTTTCCTGACAGAAGTCATTGAAACACAACTTTTTAAAGCTATGCTACTGCAGCCGTGTTTGGCATGGCCCTGAAGGATTTTCATCTTAACTAAAATGCTTAGAGCCTTTACCACCAATCTTGCTAGACAGTTTTTGCATTTTGATTTTTCAAACCAATCCAACTTGCTGAGAAAAGAGGCCATTGGAATCACACCAAACCTAAATGTGGCAAAGATGAGTTAATAATAATAATAATGATGAGTTAATAATGAGTTAATGAGTTGACAACCATTTATTTCAAGCCCAAATGATTTAATTTGGTTTTGTTTACTTGCATCTTTGTTCTTGTTTGCTAGTTTAACTCAAGTTAGTGCCAGGCTTACTGAAGAGAAACAGCTGACAGGGTGGTGCTGAATGGACAGCTCCTCTAAAGGACCAAGTCAAATTTGTCTTCTCACTGGAGCCCCCTGCTGACCAGAGCTCAGCTAACTGTTACTAAAATAAACATTTTGGTAGAATTCTTATTATAATCAGAAGGTAAAAGGGGGTTTCCACTGCATCAGTCACAAAAGAAACCAATTCACATGGTGTCTATTTAATGTCATATTCATTGAGCCCTGTATAGTAGGAAACTACACTTAAGAAACACTTCAGTCTCTTTGGTGTGGAAATAGTCTGTTATTAATTCATTTAAATTATTCTAGGTGGGAAAATAGATTTTAAAATTGATTTTAACACTTCAGTTTCATGCACAGAATGATGAGGATTTCTTTCATGTTTCTTACTATTAGAAATCAGCAAAACAGCAGCCATGTGATTTCTGTGTCAAATTATTTATTTATTTATTTTTGCATTCATTGAATCCTAATCTGGTCCTGAAGTCTTTTTTTTTTTATGTATTTCTAAAAATAGCACTGTCAGATAATCTGGATTAATCCCTCTATACCACATTGTGGCACTGGATGGGATGGTGAGCCTAACTCTCCTAATATACCTTGTGGACATTTCTGCTCTGCAACACAGTATGGATTACGTACATACTGTTTTCCCATCAACATGGATAAATTCCACAGATTGATCTTGACTATCTAATCAAAGAGGGAAATGGATGGTCATGTGACTGTTTACTGTCAAAACGGAATGTTAGATAATCCATGCCTGCAAGGCCACAGTGGGGAGAACAGAGCAGTAATGCTTCAGTGCCTGCAAACACAGGCATATGTACAGTATATGCACAGATATAATGATCATTCATTCATACACATTCAACCATTCATATTCAGGAAGAATGCCAAGATTAGTATTACAAAGGAAGAATTGGTGAGAAAGTAAGCTATGACAATGTACAACAGCCAGCACAGCCCAAATGACAATCTGAATACATCAAAACACACAAGAGCAGACAACATGTTGAAGAGAAAAAGAATAGATTCTGCAGAAAACTAACACTGACTAAAAAATAAAAGCAGCCCAGGAAGTGAAAGAGAAAGAGACAAAGATGATGAATGACATAATATGCTTGACAGCAAAATGAGGAACACTGGGAAGAATATCATGCTCAATATCAGGTACACCCAAAAAGTGAAATACATATGGCCTTCAGTGCGGCTGTCATGTGTGCCATGAATAAAAGAACAAAGTGCAGTGCATGCTGACATTAAAGCACTCATTTAAAAAGCCATTTCCTGTTTCTGCTGCAGCAAGCAGGATGAAACAAAAGACAGACATTGATAATTAGAATAAAAAAGGCAGGCAAGAAGAAGGAGAAGAAAAGAGGGGGATAAAAATGGATTTTGGCATTATCTCTTTTAACCTAATCTAATGGTTTTTAACTTGTGGTATGTGTACCACCAGGGGTACTTGAAGTGGCCATTGGTGGTACACCAGATGACTCTGGAAATCTCTGTAGAAATTCTAGTACAGCTGAAATCTCTGGAAATACTGTAATTGTGGCAAATTATTCACAGAGAACATTGATCTTATTAAGAAATAGCTTTAAAATTTATATATTATGCTTTTTAAATTAATTTAATTAAATGTTTTTTAACCACTCATTTGGCTGAAAATACCCATACCCCAACTAGTTCCGAGTGCACACTATGTAATTCCATTCTGGGTGTCAGTAACCTTTTGCACTTGTACTGTAAAAGACTGTACTCAAACGTGCTGTCCTCAAAATGCTAAAAAAAAATAAAATAAATTTAAAAAATGCATAAGTCCTTGTGCATTTTCCCCTTAAACTGAATAGCGATTATGCAGTACATCAATGACTCATCACTTCCATGACCCTGAGCTCCTCAAATACACACCGCTGTGTTCAGAGAAATGATGTCATGACACACAGAGAGATCAGGTTCTGCTCTCACCAGACCGACTCAGCATCCAGCAGTATACACTTCTGTTGCTACTGTATCACTGCACTGCTGACATCGCTGTCTAGGGACACTAATGTCAAAGAGTCAGGCTATACTTAATGACCTTTACATTTTTAAAATGGACATATTTGGTCCATTCTGTGACAATCTGTTGTATAACAAGTATTACAATAGTTTAAAAAACTGTTGTGGGAGAAATTCAGCACCAAACCTCAAAGCATTGAATTGTAGCCTCTTGAAACATTCCAAATCTTGAATATTTAATCTTAAAATCCATGTTGCCCCTTTTTCCCCTTAAAGGACCATACCGGTGATTTTGAGCCCAATAAATACTACCCACAAACATGGTTACAAGCACTCGCGCTAGGAAATATTGAGGGCTTGGACTGTAGACAAATTAGGATGTGTATATTAGAACAGTTTTCTAAACAGCAATTGATATATATTGATACATCAAGAATATTAACATAAAGTCTAGGTGTACTGATTTTTTTAGGATCAATAATAGTTGAAAGGCATCAAAAAGCTTTAACATACTGGATTACTCCAAGCATTCCTAGATTTAATTTTTATACACTTACAATTGTGCTTTTATTGGATAAAGAAAACAAGGTAAGCATCACATTCAATTAGATAAACTGGCATCACAATCAATAAATTGCCAAAGATATCAAGATATTTCCCCCATGTTCATTCTTACATAACGACATCATGCCAGCTCAGCTGTCACAGAATTATGAAATAGCTCCACACGACCTTGTCATCAGTGAGCGTGAGATATAAAATGGTGTGGAAACCAACATGGCGAGATATGATGTCACTGGGGGGTTGTTTACTGTCCGGAACACACAAATATAAATGTCTGTGTGAAAGGATAGCCTGATCTATGCCCTCGTGTTCTGTCCTCAGTGAAACCTCTGTTGTACCTTTATGTTATCAAGCAAAGGAATTATAACAAGCAGTCTTTTTGTCTAAATTCTTTTCATGTTGATTCTGTCTGTGGAATTTTACCATGTTTATTTAAATGGTGCTGACATTCTCAAGTTTACATTGAGTTACCAGTTTATTAGGTACACATGCTGTTCAATTTATCACCACAACTAACTATGGGCTCAAAAATCCCCCTAGTGATGACTCAAGGTTACACTGACAGAGTTGAAGAATTTAGGCAGCACAAAGGTCAATTTTTTATTGCAGCCACACTGCATTAGACTGTAGAAGTGGCTATATAATAAACTGGCAATTGTAAATTCTCTAAAAAAAAAAAAAANTTAAAAAAAAAAAAAATAATCCAGGGATAAAGTGAGGAGAGCTATTTTTACAATAACAGGATTCTTCAGCCAGAAAGTGGTGGTGAAATAATGGACTGAGTTGAGGGGTACCGACAGACATCCCCCCCCCATCTAGTCAGTCAGGGCTGTTGCCACAGAGAGACGACCCTGCCATCATCAAAGTCGGGAGTATTGCAACCTGCTGTTTCAGGGCTGCATGTGGACCTTGCCTGCTCTTTTCAGTCACACCTTCAGATGTACTCAAGGAAACACAATGATGAGACTCACAAAAGCTCACACACACACACACACACTTTACATTTGCTTATCACCGGTTGCTATGCCATTACCACCCACAGAGCATTCAAGGATGCCACTTGAGCTATTTTGAGCCTCACAAACGACCTGCGTCACTCATCGTGACAAAGCAACATCGCCCAACAAGGCCTAACCAGCTAAACTTCACATTTTACATTGCAGCAGAGGTGATGTAACTTATCACTGTTCAGAATCCTTTTCTGGATGAAACCTCAGAATCTCAGATTATATCAACAAGGTCAAATATCACAGAGAGGTCCTGTGTCTTCCCCTGGTCCCAGATGTGAAATCTGGGAACAGGGGAAGAGTGGAGAGGAACTGCAGTAGATACGTATGAGCTATGAATGAAGCAGCTTCTTGTTTACTGGAACTCAGCATGATATAGTCAGAGGTTATGAGTCTCTTGGAGCAATATTACAATCAAAGACTACGAAGCTATTCTGATTTACTGAAGTGGCCTGGGGGGAGCAGCTTGAAGAGAGTATTAATAAAATGTGCTGTAACCTACGGGTATTCCAACTAAAATACAGCATATTATATAGTGTTAACATATGGAGTGTCTGTTGCTAGTCGAGTTATATCCTACCTTTGGGGTCTCCATATCAGTTTCTTCCACTTCTTTTGCTTGGCCTATCAGTGAAGGTAGAGAGCAGAATGAGAGGTTTTGGTGGATTCTCTTCCGTGCTTATTGTAATGTGATTGTCGGGATGATAGTTGATGTTAATTGCAATACCCTAAGGTTAAGAATTTCTGACTTTGTGTTCCCTTAAAAGAAAGGTGAAACTGAATATTCCTTATCATACAGTCTAAATCCCTCTTTATGTTTGCTAGAGTTTTCTAGTCTTAAAACAAAGAAATGAATGAAACAATGAATGAATGGCTCAATCAAACAAGCAAACAACAAATCATAACTGGCTTGTCTGTTTGAAAGAAACCTTTTATTTTGCTGTTGTTTTCTTTAGGTGATTTTGATTACACTTTCACTGCTATGACATAAAAATGTTCCTGCTGTTAATCATATTCCTGGAAATGTAAAGCAAACACTAAGAATTGTCTGAGTAACATTTCATGGAGAAGCATATGTGTTCATTTATGTGAAAGGGGTTATAACGGGTCATTTGGCTTGCAGAGTGCAGTCCTTCAACTGCAGTCACTGCTGTCACAAGTGACTCAATACGGAGTGCCCCCCATCTACCATGAATCACTGCGTTTACAGCCTTCAGCCACTCCTCCATCTTTTCAATCAATTCATATATGCTGCAGCACCTGATAATGCATTTGCCTTTTTAGTCAGGGTCATTTCCTCCTACTTCTTTATCAGTGGGCTTCCCAGCACCTACTGAGTTTGTTTTGCTTTGCACTTCATGCATGTCAGTGAGGCAATCAAGTTTATTCTTATCTCACTGAGCGCAATTGATTAACTGAGGACATTCCTATGATCAATTCCTGGGATCATGCTCCCCCTGCTGTGGTGCTGTTTTGATGCAAAGTAATTGCACATTGTCAAAATTTTTAAATTGATCCTGGATGCTTCCCCCTGTCTCCTACACCTAAGATGCAGAGATGCAGAGAAAGTCCAAAGTAAGAGTAATCCATGGCCCCTTAGGAACAGCAAGAGGGGAAATCAATCATGTCCGCAGGGGAGGAAGGCAATTCAGAAAAGAAAGATTACAGATTACATAACTTGATTTATGAAACTCATAAAAAAGTCCTTTTTATTAAAGAGGGATATGTTAAAGAAAGAAAACTGGCAGAGGATTGACTTCACATCTTTAGACTTTTTGTCTTAAATCTCAGGAGTTTTTGCAGATTTTAAAACCCGAACCCACCTGTAGTGTTCATTATGAAACAACTGTGTTGTTAAAGCAAAATCTGGCAGATGGATCTCCAGGTCAAAATATTCAGGGTATATCCCTGTGGATAATCGTATGGATGTGAGTGCTTGACTGCAGAAAAAATGCATTAAATGTCAGCTTGTTGAGGCAACAATATAGACATTTATCGTGATCAGCAAGATTGATTTGCTGATGAACATGTGTGAATTAGACCTTGAGTCACCTGAGGACCCGTAATTAGTAACCAAAGAAGACCTGCAGAATGCAGACACATAAGTGTCGGATAAGTGCTGTAAGGTGACATGAACAGCCACATGGTGGCCCTTTAGTGACAGAGTACATTTTCCTCTTGGTAACAAGGAGAGCATGGACAATATTCTGCAAACTTAGTTTTAACAAATAATAAAATACAGAACTGGGGTTAAATCAAATATTTAATATATTTAGTACTGGATGTAGATTACTGTTTGGTTCTGAGCTGCTGTACATTACACTGCAAAATTCCCCCCTCCCCCATATTATCAGCTTTGAGCTTTGTGTCTGTTGTTAAGTCCTAAGTTTCTTTTTTAAAGGATGTGACTAAGTTACCAGTGCTATGTGATTATTTTCAACATTTTTTTAACAATACAATTTACTTCAATTTTTTCTAGAATCAGCTGTGATTTTTTTTTTTTTTTTTTNTTTTTTTTTTTTTTTTTTTGTTAGTGCAGTGATCCATCTTTATCTTTCTTGTTTGACGATATTGGCACTTATTAATAGAAAATTCTTAAGACACACTTATTTGTAGTGCAAACAGGATAAAAAAAAAAAAAATCAGCATTGCATGAGATTTTCCACTTTCTTAGAAATAAGATAGAGAAATTTGAGATTTTGTAACACTGTATCTGGTCTCACACTTTATTCTGATTTTTTGTCTGTGCTCCAATTGAGGCAAAAATGAGAGTAAGACATATACAATATACAGACAGAATTAATAGGATTCTGTGGTTTGCAGAATAATCATAACACGTTGCAGAAGAGGAGAGTCTGCCAGGTGGGAAATAGCATGTGGAGGTGGCTTACTCCAGTTATACTGTTTACATGCATGAATAAACTGATTTACAATCAAATAATGTAGGTGTTTTTTTTTTTTTTTTNTTTTTTTTTTTTTTTTTACTCAGAGTAAGCTTACTCCAATTCATGCCGAGTATAATCAACATTTTAACATCCATTTAAATGCACAAATTGGCGAGTCTTACCTAGTGCTTAAGCTATAAGTGTCTTAAGTGTTTAAATTTATTATCTTTGAGTAAAAAACTCAATTGAATGAAGCCACTGAACAAGTTCCAGCTCCATTATCTTGCAGACTTCACTTTCCTCCTGCATCTAATGCTGCGCTGATAAGACAGCACATTAAGTGGACTTTGGACAAATGACAAATGGACTGTATTCATAATATAAACAATGTAGACTGCAGTATCAAATTCTGCTCCAGCTACGGATAGATACATGGACAAACCCAACTGAGAATTATCAGTGAAAGCCAAACACAGGTCTAAATTTAGTTTCCCTCCCATATGTGCATGGCACATCTTCTTGTGTAACTGCAGTGAGGCAGATGTCCACCCAACATAGAAACGGCACCTTTTACAAATGTGGTAAAGTGGGTGTGCCAGTGACAGACATTGTCTGACTGGAATACTTAATGAATCACCTTCAAAGCAGGACGTCAACAGCTGGCATAAAATACAGGTTGAGCTGTAACTGTGACTCAGGTTCAAAGCTTAAATATAGCTTCCTGATAATTCTTTGGGGAATTGTCACTTTACTGTTGGCATTGGATATGTGAAAAGGTGAATGGGTCCAGTCATTTCAACAATTAGAGTCTGCAGATGGTGAGCTGTAAGTCCTATTTGAGTGTCAATGCAATTTGCAGACGGGCAGGGGCAACCAACCCCTTCCCCCCACAAACAAACAAACAAACAAACCAAAACAAAAAAAACAAAAACAAAAACAATAAAAACAAAACAAAAAACAAACAAACGTGTTGATATATAACAGTTATTAAAGCTATCATTACTAAAATGTGATGTGAGAGTCAATCAAGTTTTTATTGTCAGCTATTGCAGTTTTACAGGAAAAGCTATATGTGTTGTCATTGCTGTTGCGAAAATCATAAATAACAATCGTTAATTTGTACTTCATCTAGTTCTCGTATTCTCACTTTTTAAAAATGCACTGGAGGGCTTTTATTTAAGCAGTTCCTGGTACATGGCACTCTGTCTACATAAGTGTTTGTGGACAGTAAATTTAATTAGTTGCTTGATACAGGTGTGTCCAAATCTAAATCTGTGGATTTGTTTCTCTCCTTCCTTGTGGCTGAGTCCACCAGAGACTTTGCAAAGGAGGAACAAACCTTGCTAAACTTCAGACAAAGCAAAGCATTCCTACAAATCTAATATATCAGTCTATATATAACCTCTCAGTATCTTATGCATTTAAAGAATTTTAACATTACATTAACAAGACTCCTTTATTGGAGTTACACAACTACAAGTATTTTGGTAATTCAAATCATATACTGTACAATAGTTGACGTACTGTCTATGTAGACATTAATCATTTATAATTATACGTGAATATACTGTATATTTAACAGATAATTATGTAGTTGATTTATATGGTTGATGAAATATACTGCAATAGTGAAGAAAAAAATGACATGTACAGCTTATGAAAGGTGTAACATTGTCTGTATCACCATTATTATGCAGGGTCGGGAGCAGCTGTCTCTTTGTATAGAGAATACTTGACACAGAAGCTTTATCTAGCAAAATCCCTTTGTCTATAAAAGCAAATTAAGTATTTATTCGTTGTCTCATTACATAAGAGAAATAATGAACCAAAGCGGGCCTGAGCCCCTGGTGCATTTATGATTAATTCAGTAAAGGAGATCATTTTGCAAGGGTAGCACACTAATACCTGCTGGGGTTATTTATCACAACGTGGCAACTTAAAGCAGTTTTAGACTTTGTTGAATCCCACTCGACAGGCATAGTAAATCTGAGCAAATTACTGTTAATGGGCATCAGGAACACAGATCACAGGGAGATTTAGGAAGCCCCACAGCCAACTGGAAAATCCCTTACACTCTTTATGTGTGTCTGAATGTATGTGTAGAATACAGAGAATACAGATTACAAAAATACTGACGTACGATGATTTATTCTATCAACCTCTTGATGTTTTCTAATCATACCTAGTGCATGTGTGTCTATCAATCACAGCAACACACTCACTGATGAATGAACTGTTGAAGAAAGCAAGAACTGACAAGAAACAGCTGTCTGCTACATAAAAATTAAATAAATTAACTTGGCCTCACTTGTGGGGTTGTTGTTATCACACCACACTGACTTTTGAATATCTGCCTATGATCAAAGCTTAAAATTTGCAAATAACACTATTAATTCAGCAAGTTACCTAATTTTGTAAATATAAATACTGTTGTTATGAATGGCATAAATGAATTCAACTATTAATGGAACTTAATATCTTCTGCATGTTACATGCACCCAGGACTACAAGGATACACAAGAAAAGTGATCAGACCTGACCTTGTGTTTGTGCATGGTGAACAAGCAGACACCATCCTGGCCTCTCTCCTGGCTCTCATGGCCTCCCTTCAGTCACTTTCCCTCTGTTTGGCTGTCAGATTGTCACTTGTCCAGCATGCTTTGTCATCATCTCCAAGTCACAAAAAATAAATAAATAAATAAAAAAAAAAAAATAAAAAAAAATCACATTGTCCTCCTGTCTTACACAGCACATCCAAAAATCAAATCTCCAGCTCAGAAAATGTAAGTTCCGTGTAATACAGACGTGTTAATCTGAAAAGCCCATTCAGAAGCCACAGGATGTCAAGACTGAGTACACATCACCACGGTGATACAAAGATGTTATATTAATTCTATACCTGTTCTGTTCTTCCTCTCAGCTCTGCCAAGCTATCGTCTTTATTCTATGTATTCCCATGAAGGATGCAGTGATTTCTTAGTTTGTTGTTCAGGTGGTTCACAGGCTCTCTTCCTTCTGTATCACTTCACATTTGTTTCTCTGAGCCATGGATGAGCAGCTGTACGAGGGAGGATGGGTCAAGGATGTAAGCATTCTGATTGGCTGACTAGCCATGGTGTGTGTATGGGAAGGTCCCTTTGGTAGGCTCCGGGGAACCGCTATGCTTGATAAGGGTGGTCCTTCACCTCTCTTCCTCCTCTTCCCTCTTTATCAGCCTCGCTCCCCTGCTTGGTTCTCTTCACTTCATTGCTCCTCCTCCTCCTCCTCTTTTCCTCTCCTCTACAAGCTGAAAGGAATGTGTTCGTGCTACAGCCTCCTATAGACCATGGCTTCAAAGCATCATTGTGAGAAGCCACATTAGTGATTATGGTAGCTGTACATACACACATGCTATTTCTCTTTGGCACACACACACACACACACACACACACGACTTCATAACATACTAGCCATAACTNTCTCTTTGGCACACACACACACACACACACACACACGACTTCATAACATACTAGCCATAACTACCCTTGTCCTATTGTCTGATCTGTGACCTAGATTGATCATTGTTATGCCATCATCATCATCATCATAATATATCAGAATTTTAGAATCATAATATTAAGCAATTGTAGATGTAGGAGTTGATATAGACAGAATCATTTTTCACCTTTATGTAATTTTTTATCATAATAATGACATATCATGATCTAATATTTTTTCCGCAAATTCAATTCAACAGTTTGTACTGTACATACAGTACCTCATACTGTACATCAATGACATGGGATTGTGACTTAAGTATCTACCAAATAAAGGTACTTTGTCACATTGATAAACTTCTCATTTGATTTTGAACTCAGGTAAACAGAAAACAAATGAATTTGTGTGCAATTACTTCCAAATTACCACCTCATAAAACAACATTAAGTTGATGTTAAGTTGAATTTTATAGGCAAGTCAAATACATACAAAGTCAATGAGAGGATGCAAATGGACATGGATAGATGTGGCTTCAGCACCAACTGACACAAAGATATGTGTAAATGTGTGAAACATTTTGTTAATCCTGAGATGGCTGCATTCATGTGTACACAAAAGGAAGGAGTTACATTTTCATATTGAAGTGCTAACTTGGTAGACATGGTATATACCAAGAGCTTTACCATCACAGTATAGACCATTATATTTTCCAACCCATATGGAATATACAGTAAGGTCAACAGACAGGAAAGATAACCATTTTTAAAATACTGGGTATATAACAATAGAGAGATTGCTGCTTGTCTGCTGTTTGATTTTGACACAGTCATTATCAACACTATAACTAAATACTGGCCTTTCATAAATATTTATAAAATACATACTTATTAATATATAACTCTCAAAGTAGACTAGTGGAGTTTATAAGTTTGGATAAGAAATCCATGTTGAATAGATATTAATATTTTCTCTACAAATTTTGTGTTTCACCAAAAATATGACAATAAGTTTCTGAACTGACTTAAATGACACAGGAAAAAAGACCTATCTAAAAAAAAAAAAACCACCATTTACATTAATAATTTTTATTAAGATTTATCTAAAACTACCTTGTTTGAAAGTCGTCAAGAGCCATTATTCAAGAGCCAAGATTCCTCAGTTTTCTGTGTATCATTTACTCAATATGCAGGATGTCTGCTTCTGTGAAGCTCCTGAACAAAGTAAAGAACGAGATCAGATTATGCTGACATCCGCCAGCAGAAGATAACATCTCAAAGATGATGAGACATCGATAATCCAGCTACTCTGAGGAGGAAATGGACACTTGAATGTCACAAAAGAAAGAAAATAAATAGTTTAGGAGAATATCAGCAGCTATGTTAGAAGCTCAAAATAGGATTTTGTCACAACTGCAGGAAAACATAAAAAAAAAACAAAAAAAACAACTCAGCAGCAGCTTTATTTCACCATGTTTACCATAATAACTTGCTGCTTAGTAACTACAATGCTACACTACATTCAAAATTTACTGCTGCAGTATTTGGGTATCATCCAGCATCAAACAATCTTACCAGCCTTAACACAAAGCATTGCAGCCAACATATTTCTCAACCTTATGTTTCCTCTTTCACATAATGTTGCACAAATCTGCAACATATAGCCAAGCTGACACAAACTGCAGCTTCCAGACTCACTTTCATCTTTCACACTTCAGTCAGCCAAAGGGGTTTTTGCATACATTATTTACAGTTCCCTTTGTAACAAAAACTGGGTATTGATTTTGTGCAGTTAGTGACTCGTGTCCACTTAGGCGATAACTGTAACAGAGTTCCTGAGGGTACAGAAACAAAACCTTAACTGCATAAGGGAACTGCTTAAATGAGGATGATATGAGATTATCGTGACTGTAGATTTTAGAGATAAAATGAAGCCAAATCAATACTGTGATGTGAGACTAGATATTATCTGCTATCTTAGTTTTATTCATACATACAAAAGAGTCACTAGCCCAAGATGTGACTTGGTTCGACTGGGTTTATGACTCATCACTGACAAAGAACTGAAGAATCTACTTGGATGAGGAAGCAAAACATGTTCAAGATTAAACATCCTGTTGCCTTGAACTGTGATTGCTAAATATTCAATGATCTGGATAACTGAGAACCTTCATAGACATAAAGGCTGTATTATATCAAATTATTTCAGTTCTGAATGAAATGAACAACAATTACAGCAGCTCTATCTGCTTTACCATCATATCAATATCACTAATGACCTTGTCTGATACAGTCACCCATCTATAGTTTTTTTTAAAAAATTAATCCTGTGCTAGCATCACAGCACAATGTCCATAACTGCTTTATTTATTTTTTTTAAATTGCATTTCCCTTAATTCCTGTTAAAAAAGCACACTATTGAATTAAAATATATAAAATGGATGGTTCATCACTGTCATGAAGTCACTATGATGTAAACATGTCAAATTTTATTGATAAAAGATGCCACCATAACACCATAATAGCATAATGAAGTTGTTGCAGCTTGTTCTAGGCTATTTTTGAAAAGATGTGGTGACACTGCCTCGCATATAGCCTGGGTTCAACAAACCGCCTCTTTGTTATGTGACAGAGCCTCCTAGTGGTACAAACCTGGTCTGGCCTGCTAGTCAGCCAACTCACATGACTGACCACTTAAAGCATACCAAAGCAGTCACAGACGCATGAATACATCCAACAATCTGTGCCTGCTCAGCACAGAATATATGCCACGCAAACATCACCTCACCTGACTAAATGCTGCACACACACACACACACACACACACACACACACACACACACACACAAAAGCTTTCATAGCTTTGAATGTAATTTCTGACAGCTACACTTAACCTAAAATAACACAATACATGATAATGCTGAGTTACCCTCAGAGTCAACTTTTGGGAAAATTCTTCAATGCCACTCATCTATATATACAGCTAACATGTGAAACCAGTGCATACTGTCGAAAATGTTCAGGGTACAACTGTTTCTCGTGAAATACGCCGATAGGTCTGATAAGATGAAGTCTACACCAGTCAGAAAGGAAGAGATACAAACAAAAAGAAGGAAGAGGCAGACAACTATTTTAATAGTGTGAGACACCTGAGACATCAATTGTGCAAAATTGAGAAAATTTAGCATCTGAAAGATTTCAGTAATTGTTTTTAATGAGCACCGAGCAATACAAACTTAATGCATATCTAACTTGATACTTCAACCAAGTTGGCAGCACAGTGATTCATAAAATTCCTGTGTTCCACGTTCTTATGTGACTCATATTTACACTAAACAGGTCAATAGCTATCACTCACCTTTTCAACTTGGGTCTTCAAACTCTTTGCTTCAAGACTGCACAGTGTCTCTTGTGACGGCAGAGCCTTCAAGACAGTTGAGAATAAAATAACTGCGCCCGCAGTTTTTGTCCACAGTGTGACCTTGACAGCAGCTGGCTGGTAAAAAGACCAAAATGTTCTGACCTTCTATAGTATCAAACTCACAAAGCCCTGTTTGTGTCTGCTGTTGTTACTGATGCAGCTTGTCCAGTAAAAGCAAACAATGGCATTCCGTGGCTTGCAACTGTATTCACTGCTAGCTGCTCCAAAAGTAAAGTGTATTCAGATACCTCGCTCAGCAGACAAAAGCTGTGAATCTGTGTCACATGCAGGATGAACAGACTGAGGGTCAAGTGGGTGACAGCAAAGCCAGTCCCACCAGGTCCTGCACCATAAGCCCACCACCACACAGTGCCTGCCACACTTTTGTGGTAAAGGAGGAGTGTGTAGAGTGATCAGGAATCAGACTTACCTGATCTTGTCTGCTGCACTGTCAGACCTGCAGAGGAGACGAGAGAAGAGAAAATTCAGTCATGGGGCATTTTATGCAAAGTGCTGTAACTGAGTTCAGTTTAGTTTGAATAAGTGAATACAACTTTCTACTACAACTATCAGTCTGCATTCAGAGTAACATTTCTACAATTTGGGGGATTTTGGAATGAAAATAATGCAAAATGTGGAATGAAATCAGGAAACATTTTTACCCAAAATTAGAGATAGACTATTTTTACCCTTTTATCTCTGGTTTTACAGATTGTAACACGTTCAGATCAGTTGAGATTCATCGCATGAATCTCTTTCAAAAACTTTTAAGGTAATGTGTACCACTGTAGACTGATTAATAATAATTTAATGATGATAATGATGACATAATGCGGACGCCTCCAAAATGTACTGTTTGCATGTCCTGCCAGGACGAAGACGCTCTTAACAATGGTTGGTTAACCATCCCCAAACACGAAAACAAGTACACACCTCTTCTCTTAGCTAATCGTCAATGAAGGGCATTTACGTCACAAGAACGCTGTCTGTGTTGTTTCAAAACTCGAGTGGTGTGCAACCACGCCACCAAAGCAGCCTCTGTGACTCTCTGTTTTGGTCGCAATTACGTCATATTTTCTGCACGCCCACTGTTGCATCCACAACCAACATAAACATAAGCATAAACCAGCCTTAAGGATGATTCTCCACTCACAACCATATGCTGTATTATCCCAATGCTGAGTCATATTACAGTGTCTTTATTATTACATAACCTCCATCTGCAGTTATGGTGCAGGAGTTAAACTTGGCAACAGCCTGAGAAGGAAATACCAGAAGATGACAGCAAATGAGCATACTAGTCATTCTGTCATGATCCTCATTGAGTCATATTCTCTTCCCAGCACCATGGATGTCCTAACAATCTGGCAGAAGCAGCAAAAGTTTGTCGCTAGTGGTGCATATTAGCCGGCAGCCTGCTGTCACTGTGTAAGAAAATGCAGCACATTCAGCAACATGCAGCACACACACAAAAAGACAGTTTGCAGTAATGAAAGCAAAACAGAGACAAAGTGATGGATAGGGAGAAAGTGAGACGGGTAGACAGACGGCAGTGCAGCCTGCAGGCAAACATGCAGCTGTTTTACCTGCAGAGGAGACATGACATTCCGTGCCCTCTAAAGCCGGCTACAGAACGCTGCTCCCCCCGCAGCTGCTGCAGACAGCCCACGCTAACTAACACCAGCACAGCAAAGAAAAGCACAGCAGGAAATCCCATAGGTTTGACCGGTACTCTTCCTAATTCCAGCAAATGGAGACACTGAGTGAGGAGTATGTGGGAGGGAGGGACAGAGAGAAGGGTGCAGGACAGAGGGAAAGTGTGGAGGTGTAGAGAAAGCTAGTCAGAGCATGAAGACAGCTAAGTGGGTGGTTATTACGAGAGCAGACTAAGAGGATTCCAATACGTTTTCCATTTAAATATCATTCCATTTATTTAACTTTAACTTCCTGCTCCATTTTTTGACAAACATCCTTTTAGTAATAGCATTGGTAACATGCTAAAGTGAATAGCAGCTGCTTCATAAGTATGTGAGACTTGCACCATTTGATTTTGTATTTTTGTTTTTTAAATTTTATATATTGGGGTGTCTTTATGTGCTGCTGGTAACAATCCAACACTAGGGTCTACATGAACCTTAGCTGCAACAATAAACAAACATGTTAAGATGAAAACTGCAGTTTTTGAGTACTGAAGGATTTAACTTCTTGTTTTCCTTCTTTTTTTTCCCTTTGTAACCCCCCNACCCCCCCCCCCAAAAAAAAGAGGTTTAGAAAGATGCACCACAAACAAGAGGAGGGACCATTGCATTATGAGACTAGATTTCGGTCTTGTAATGCAACTTTAGTAATTTTACATTGGTTGATTAATTGATTAATTTTTCTGAATCGCCAAACAGTTCATTCCAGTCCTGCTCTGTGTAATGTGTGCCCTCATCGTTGATGAGTGTCTGTGTAGTTTCCTTTGTGTGTTATATCTTATCTCAAGCTTCTTGCTAATAAAGCACAAGCATTGAATGAGACTACCAAACAATGGTACTGTACTGGTATATGAAACAGCACTTTTATAAGGTTGTCTCTGATTGGCCCATTTTTTTGTCTTTGGCCAATCACAATAGCGCTTACTGGCCGCCACAAAATGTGCTGGATAAGATGTTTTGTCAGGAAATATCTCATTCTAAGGTATGATTTAAACTATTTTCCATGGATAGTTGTAATGGGTAGTATTTACACCCCTGAAAATTTCATTCTCTGGGATCAAATTTGAATTTCTCCTGTATAAGCTGACCCCCCGATTTGTGTGGTGAAATTTGGTAATAAAAACTCAGCTTATACTCGAGTATATACGGTACCTAAAAGTGCCAAATCAATGTATCAGTGTATCGGTGCACTGACGCATTGCATCTTCTGTGCTTTTTGTGTCCAAGGTAGTCTAATGCTTTTTGTTCTCGTTTAGACTTCTTGGGTCAGAGATGCCAAGCTGATGTGCAGCAACTGGAATAAGTTTATAATGCTTAGTAAACCAGCATCCTTACATCTACATGGTAGAAAATGTTGACAGAAATGACATCATCACTGAGGACTAAATGCTGACTAAAGGACCCTAGAGATTAGGAATAACAGCACTGGCTTTGAAGGCTGTAACATCTCTAGTTAAAATTGCACATAAGTCATACATAAAATTGGATTAGTTATCAGGATTTAAAGATTTTAGGCTCTGTATACAGTTTATGATGGATCCACTATAAAAAACAAACAAACAAACTGGTGACCTTTGACTTCCCTTCAAGCCTGTTCTCAGGGCTGGTTACAGTGGTGTGGATATTTTAAAATTCATAATCACAGAATGAGTCCTTTCTAAGGTAAAACTTGATACTGTAGCTTAAGACTTGAAAAGGTGTTATGGCAAAAGCGACTAAAGTCATAATTGAACAAACAGATGCTGCAGCACAGCAACTGACAGTTCACCAAAGCCACCGATCACAATTAAAACATTGGTAGATACAGTACCTGTTGAATAAAGGAAGTTCTTGCTATGTTGTCTTGTTTTTGATCATAGTACAACATTCACAACCCTGTAAGCACAAATTTGAAACGAAGGCCTACACATTATGACCCAGACAGGCCAGAGGTCCATTCAGAACACAAACGCACGCATACATCAAAACATGTTCATACTGCTCACCTCTCCTCTCGGATGAAGGGAGTCAGGAAGCGAGCATTGTCGTCCTCGTGGCTGCTCTGCTGGCTGCTGTGCTGACTGCTCTGCTGGCTGCTGCATTGTGTATGAGAGAGAAAAGTTTGTCAATTATTATGGCATGGTCCTAATAAAGTACAATGTGAATTTATTGTGTTTTCAGTAAAGTTCTTTTTGCTCTTTAGTTTTTTTTTGTAAGTCATCTCATGAACATGGCCTCTGTTGAATAGAGTTGCTACAAGCACAATATGTCAAACAGTGACCCCTGAATATCCAGTTAAATTTGAAGATTTTTCTTTTCAGAGTGTTGTACTGCTTTAATCCGGGATCCTGCAAAGTCAATATTCCGTGCTTTTGGTTATTTCAATGCTTTCAGTTTTTTCATGTACATTTCCAGTGATAACACTAGAGGGGGCTATATAACATAGGCTATGCAAAATGATAAAGCTTCTGATTCTCAATTACAGGAATATGGGTGTGCAGTGAATGCAGAATCATTGGCAAAAACCATGAAAAATTTGACATCCAAAGCTTTTTTCAAATTCTACTTAATAAATACTGCTGGTGTTCAAGTTCAGATATTTATTCAAGTTCGTCTAGCCTTCATGGTCAGTAAAATCTGTTTAAGTTGCACATATTAATGCCACAGAGCCTTAGATGCCACATTTTCTTAAAGGGCTGACTGACAACAATTTTATAATTCTGTCAGTTCCATCCACAAACTGACATTTAAAAATAAAGCTGGGAAAGGTCTTCATTAATTCAGTCGAACTGAATGTCCTAATCTGATTTCAACAGAATCAGTGCACTGTTCAAACCCTAGGGGGATGCCAAAAATGCATATTTTGAGAGGATCAGACTTTATACTCTGAATGCTCTCTGAAAAACTCTAGCAATTATCTTGTCCACTGCTGCTGACAGTAAGTCCTTACTCAGTTGTTCTACTTTGTATTGAGTTTTAAAATTTTACAATGAATGTACAATGAATTTGCAAGAGAATGGCAATTTCACTTGTGTTATTAAAATCATGGAAGTCATTTCTTCCAAGTTCATACAGTAAAAATGCAGTATAACAAATATAATAATAATAATAATAATAATAGTAATAATAATAATAATAACAATAATCTCATCACTTTTCGAGAAAAAAAACAAAAAACAAATAAAACTTGAGTATCAGAATAATTGGCATGCCAAGAGCAAGACTTTTAGCATTACATCCACAGTAAAAGTCAGCTTTAAAAATTTCTCCAGACAACCACAAGACTAAGGTTGTGTTTTATGTGCATGAGTAGAGGACAGTGATGTAATTGTATTAATATTAAAAGCATATATGCTTTCATAACACTGACTTCAGAGGTAAGTACAATCTGTATGTTTTAGCTGCTGTGAGGGATAGATATGAAACTTATGTTGACAGTACAACGCTAAGGTAACCTTGCACTGTAGTTAGCAACTCTGCTCTTAAAAGAACCATGTAATTGATGATTTTTATTTTGACATGACCAAGAAGGAATCAACCGTACCAAAAAAAAAAAAAAAAAAAAAAATACAGCTACATCATCACAAATCCATGATCAATGCCCTAAATTTCTCCTGTCAAATTTATTTGAAGCATTTTTAACTAAAAGTCCTACAGAATACAGTATTTTCTGTAATGTCTCCAGTTCATGTTCAGTTTTACACCACTGCATTTAATTTTGAATTATGCATGACAAAGTAAACATTAACAAAGACATTTAACAGGCCAATATGACAGTATCAAATTACAACTTGTAAAATTTTGACCTACAATCTCAGGGGTAATCTCTTCCATTGCCTCGACTTGGCAAATCAGTTACTGAATAGAGTCTGTTATTTAACCATTCAAGAACTGTACTGCATGTTGCAATTTTTTGAAAATTTTCAGATTCATAAACACAATTTTATGTAAAACATATTTCACTTTGTAAAATATTATCTTATACATAGAACTTTTGAAAACAGAGTCAACATTTAAATAAATGTATAAGGTTAAATATTACTAGTGGTATTAGTGGCCAGGGGATTAACTTTATACGTTTAAATGTTTCCGGTTTGAATTTATGTTTCTGTAGCTCGTTCTCTGAAGGAAATTTGTACCAGGAAAACAAGTGAGTTTGTTCTGGTTTCTGTGTATATACCTGCTGCCTATTTTAGTGGATGATCATTTGAAATCAGAATGAAAAGAAAGAAAGTTGTGCAAGTGGCATAATAATTTGGTGGAATATGTGCTTTACATATGACAGCAAGGAGGCAAAACAAAACAGTGTTGGAATTACAGTAAAAAAATCTACAGCAAAGGGATTCATTAGAAATAATTTTGAAAAAAAAAAAAAAAGACAGAATATAAGGTCAAGGTATTTTCTATATTTACCAACATCGAATACACACCAAAGTTGAGACCACGCATGGTACGTGCTTATATAATCCTTTCTCTTGTTGATTGTACATGGATTAAGTTCACTTTGTCTTGTCTACATTGTCTTTTACATATTTTGCTATTACTGGTGTTGACAGACTATAACTTAATTTCCTGTGTGTACTTTGTATTTTAAATCAGAAAAGACAAACTAATAACGTTGTAGAGATTTACCTATATGCAATAAACTTTCTGATAATAACTTAGCTCACTCACACTAGTCATTCGACTGTGTTGAATAATTAGCACTGCATAGAAGCTTATCTAGTTTATTTAGTGACCAGTTTAACAGGTGAAATACTGATATAAAGTGATCAGATATGCTATTCTAGTAAATTATCATTTTACCCTTGTGACAGTACAAAATTAAAATGAAAACTGCTAGACGTTTTGATTTCTTCAAATCAATAACAGGAACACACTCCAAGTTTTTTTCTTGTGTCTCCATTTGCTTTGTGAGAGGTTGTATATTTGAAATATTTAAAAGCATGAATGAGGAGGAACCAGTGAAGCCTGGTGAAAGACACTGCCCCATTTCCTCAGAATAGTCCTGCTCTTATCAGGCTGCACAACAGCAGATTCCAGAGTTTCTGCAAGCTTCTATAAGAGTACAAGCTTACGCACACAAACACACACATATCATATTCACCGCAGAAAGCAAAATAAAGAGATGACAAGAATTACAAGATTCTCATCTGACAAATCCAAATAGTGACACACTGACCAACAGTAATAACTTTCTACATCATTTGTTTTTGCATAAATAGTTCTGGACCAAGAATGAACAAACACGCTGATTTTGTTTGCAGCCATTGTATCACCAAGGACGTGGGCCTTACTTTGAGGTCAGAGTAGATAAAAAAAAAAAAGAGAGAATTTTACTGTTTTTTTTTAATTGTTTTTTTAAATTAAGCCTTTTCCTCATTGTCCCACTATGTGATAGGTTTTCTCTACATTAAAAGGGACACAGTTGGAGTTCCTGATGTATATGATGCACACCTGATATTGGATGGTGCTTCATTAAGGCTGGAAAACACATTTTCCAGTGTTTCAATATACGTAGATCTCATATAGCCAATAGGGCCTTGTAACATTCAGAAATGTTCAGTATGCCTGTCAGTGCAGATACACTGTCTTTGACACTGGTCATTCATGGAAATAAAAGGAAAAAGTAAAACAGCTTGTTTTGCTGTGCAATTCAACCATCTTCCAAAAGCAACTTTAAATTTATTTGATGAAAGAATGAGGACTCAGCAGAGATTTTCTTTTTTTAAACAATAGTAATTTACAAGCCTAATAGGGAAAGGCAAAGGGCTGTCAGTTGGAGAGAGGAGAGACAGCTGAGGGACAGAATGGGAGAGATAATGGATGGATATGGTCGCCTCCAGTATGAGCCCTGGCACTGAATTTACACTTAATTTTTTTTTTTTTTTTTAAAGAAACAGCCATACTGCTGCATCAATAATTAAATAAATATAAACACCAAAATCTGGATTATTTATTAATCCACATATCTTTAAATATATATATATATACACCACAATCAGCTAATTAAAAAAAAAAAAAAAAAAAAAAAAAAAACAGACTGTGGAGGAATCATGTAATGTTACAATTTTATGGGGAGGAATGCTTGTTAGAACAGTCCACATTGCACCGTTAGGAGTAGACCAACTGTATTCGTGGTTCACTGGAATGCTTAACAAGACAGCATTTCAGTCAGGCATACTGTCAGGGTTATGCACATATGCCTCTGGAGAGATGGTGTCTTCATCTCAGAAAGATGTTGACGGAGTGAGTAATCAACCTGTTCCTGTCTACCATCTGTTACTAGTGGTAACTGGTCCCTCAGGATATAGCAAAATAAGGAAAAACCACTAGGAAATATTGTAACAGAGCATCCTAGATAAGAGTATACAACACTAGATACTTAATAGATACTTAATTTTCATCTATCACAACTGGATTCTTGTCATAATTCTAAAAATGACGACTCTAAAAATGAGAAAAACAGATCAACTATGAATGCACAATAGAATCACCCTTTGTAGTGCCAGTAAAAGTCACTAAATGATTTAATCATATAACTATGGTAAAGTTGTTTCATAACATTTTCAATCATTTCAAAGAAGAGTAATGTGTTGACTTTTGTTACACTCCGTAAGTATCATGGTCATGATTTTTTTTTTTTTTTTTTTTTTTTTTGTTAGCCCCAGTGGGTAAATCCCTGCAATTTTTAAGCTGAGCATTTTTTTTTCTTTTACAATTTATGTTAAGATAAAGGACACCACAGCACACCACATCCATATGCATGACACTACTACAAATACAAAGCGAGTAGCATTTCTGTAATCATCATTGTGTTTCTTTATAAAACCATTTTATCATTTAAAGTCACCTGTATTTAAAAAAAAAAAAAAAAAAAANAAAAAAAAAAAAAAAAAAACAGCATTCAAATACATCTCACCAGTAGCTGTGATATCCCAGGGAGATGCTTCAAAAACTTTTATAAATTGATTTTACTTTTTCAACCACTATATAAACTTATTGTTGGCTTTTCAGAGTTTGAATTTTTTAGACCAGACAGTCTGTAAAACACAATTTCTTGTACCAAGTTGTATGTTGTCATTAAGCAATGACAGAAATCTTACAATACCTACTCATTTAAGGAGCATAAACATTGAAAGATGAAAATACCATATCTAAACCTCAAGAAGTCTAAATATTATAAAATACTTGCGTTGACATGGCAACAACTTAACTATGTGTTTAGTGATTAACAAATTAGCGCAGGTAGCAGGAGACTTGAAGCAGCATGGAGATATTAAGAAAGGTGTGGGGGTGAAGAAGGGAATGGGGAGGGGTGAGTAGTGTCATATAATACCAACCTGCTCTCACTGCCATGTTCCTTCTTCTCTCGGACCTTGAGCCACTTCCTCAACAGGAAACGCTTGCGTCGTGGTGATGCACTGGGCGTGGAACAGCTAGACCAGGATGAGGGTGCATCTTCATCACTGGAAGGTGTGATTTCAATGGAAGGCAGTTGAAGGTATTCCTTAGAGGCAGAATGGGATCGGGGCGCAAGGTGACCATCGGTTAGCTGCCCCCTTTCAGAATCCCTCTCACTGGGCACATTCCTCATGCGCCGCATCTTGAAGCGCTTGCGACGGAGTGTTGGGGTGGATGAACTGGATCGCACGGAACCGTCTGACACAGCATTGCTTCCTCCATCTGAGTATCCTGGGGCATCATTTGGGACGCTCACCTGAAGCGAAGGGGGTCTGAGAGTGTCACTCATGGTCCTGGGTAGCCCTCTAAAATGCTAATTCAACCCCTAAAGCACTTCTATTCTGGGATCCTCGGTTACTGTGGATACAGCAAGAAATGCAGATTTGCCTATTTTGCAGCTTGAAGGGCTATTAACTCCTGAAAGCTGAAAAGTTGAGGTTTACTGCTGTACTGTGAAGGCACAATGTAGTTCCTTGACAATCCTTTGTGGACCCCAAACAGCCCTATAGCTTTCTGACCCTCTCCACATGCCACCATGTAGTTTGAAAGATATGCTGGCAAGTCGTGACAGCAGATATCTTGGGCCTGACCAGGTCCTTCTGCTGCTCCTCAGCTGTTGGGTTTCTAAGTATCAATTCAGTCGCTGGCTGACAGACTATGAAGAGCAGGCTTGTGACGACCAAGTCAGCCTCTCAGGCTGGAGAGGAGAGGGCTAGATTAGATAACAAAGGGGGCTTCTGTTCTGAGAGCAGCAGATGAAACATGCATAAGGCCTGTCAGGGAGTGTAACAGAACTCCTTTGCTGCTCGTCCCCAGAGACCGGCAGGCCAAATTACACACATCCACTCCCACTTTGACTATCCAACATTGCCAATGTACTGTAGCTGCTATTGCGAATGCTAAAGCAGAAGGCACCAATGTTGGTGAATGGATAAAGGTTTGAAGGTTGTTTGTCGTTACTTTGCACTCATTTTGAAGTTGCTGCAGAAGAGAAAGACACGATTGTCTTGAGTTATGCACATGCTGGAGGTAGAGGTCTTCAGCGGCCCAGTGTTTTCACACAGTCTCCACGTAGTTGCTGCCTATGGGTTAGAGGGAGGTGATAGGACTGCAAGGTACAGGCAAGGCTGAAGATGATGATGGCCAGGTATAGCAGCCACACACAGGCAGATAAGCAAGAGTGTAGCAGGCATACATGCACTACAGACACAGGCAGACACCATCATAACCACACAAAGGAAACGGGCAGCTTTAGGTAGAATACAAAAACATACACACTGATCTACTTAATATACTGTCTAAACCCACCACCATGCACCAGCCCTGCATATATAAATATGCACCTGTATGCATATTTTCATATATATATATATATATGTGTGTGTGTGTGTGTGTGTGTGTGTGTTCAGTATTTGCCAGTGTCAATTAGTTTATTAGATAACAGATAATATCCTTTGTATGTCTTCTACTGAATGATGGATATCTGAGTACTGGCTAATTGCTTCATGGGTTAACATACACCCACAAAAACACAGTGAGTGTACACGTCAGCATTATCAATTTACAGTTCAGAAAACAAAGGAACACGCTCCCCAAGTATCTGCTGTCTAAAAAGCACATGTGCTCACTACTTGTTCTGCAAGTCAGTTAAATGATAAAACCTTGAATTCTGCTGCAGGTCCACACCACATCTGTCACTTTTGTAGAGTAAAGTAAAATGCTGGGTAGTAAAAACCATCAAAGCACATGGTCTGAATTGAGTGGGAGCCTTCTGGCAGATGCAGGTAAAAATAGTGCAGACACACACACAGCACCCAATAGTAAACACAACCATCTGCTTCTTCTCAAAGCATACGTAATTCATCAGAAATCATTTCTGTATGTATTGCTTTCAGAACTGAATCTGGTCTGAAGTGGTCAACAAATAGCAGGTGAAACTATTACTGTATGTTCATGCCTACATATTCATGGCTACAACAACTACATATAACTGGTAATTAAAATCTACAGGTCTTATAAATGAATAAAAACTAGACTGTAAAATATTTTTTAATTGTGACTTAAACAACCAGACGGACTTTGCCAAGGAAAGCTAGTTTAGAGTCAGAGCTCTAACAACAGTGGCCAAACTTTCTTACATTTTCTTTAGAACAGCTATAGGATTGCATGCTCTATCATGACACTGTGGGCCTGCTTGCACTGAATTAAACACTAAAAGGGGCCAGACCATGTGCAGCTTTGCAAGCTTTCAACTTAATCCTTAAGAAACTTAATCAGTGTAATTCAGGTGGAATTGATTGTTGTCACTTAATCTAAGCCTTGTGTTTTATGAATTGGAGATGGAAAAAGGAACACAACAAAATGCCATAATGGAGCCCAGCAGAAATGAAGACTGAACAGCCTTTTCTATCCTGGGAGGGTTGAAACTAAATTATTCTTGAGACAATCCTGGAGAGCTAACAGAAACGGGATTTGAAAACTGCACTGACTTAGAAGATAAGGAAAGACAAAAATTACTCCAAGGTTCCTGGCAGAGGATTTAAAAAGCAACAGCCAAGCAGCTTAAATGATTATAACACCATCCTTTTGCATCATAAAACTTTTAAGATGTTATGAACTGCAGAATTCTTTTTAATAGACAATTCTGAGTGATCAGCTTTTTCTGAACAAGCTGAGATCATTTCACTTCCTGGAATTATTGTGAATAGTATGTAGATGTAGACACAGCTATCATTAGCATGGCAATAAAATGCAATGCCATATTGACTGCCATATTGAGTGATAATGTTCACTCGAGTTCTTTTAAATGTAGATTTGGAGAATTGTGACTCCATATACCATAGCTTATTTTTACAGCCTTTAAAGAAATACTGTCAATGGACACAAAAAGATTCCCATTTAATAGTTATGATTTCCATTTCCTAGAGTATGACACCCACCTAATGCTCTAAATTGCCCATTAGTACGGCATGATCAGTTGGCAAGAGAAAACTAAGGCCAAGAAGCACCAACAAAACAGTAATGTTATCTGCAGCCATCACAATATTTGCAACGTGTGACAGTACACGTCAGAAGGGTGACTAAACCTGAAAAAAGAGCTTATTGGCTACTGGCTACTTCAGCACAGGCATGGATAAACATTCTTCCAGAATTTTGAAAATAAAGGTAAATTAGAGATGGGTCCAAAAGAACTTGACTAACACCTACTGGGAAAAGAGATTTGCAGAGTGCCCTAAATCTGTAATGTGACAATATGCTGCTTATTGGCTTTCATAATTTCTACAACTGATTTTGGAGCCCTGTAAACATATCTGTCAAATCAAACATTGCTATCAGAATAATAGTGAGCCAGCCAAATATTACAATTGGAGTCTCCATCATGCATTTGTGCGCAAATATTTAACCAAGGAAACTGCGCTGTTTAAAGGTCAATGAAAAAAGCCAGGAATACTTTGCACATGGAGCACAATTTGCTGATGAGAAGTTGATCATCAACATCTCTTTCCTGTCAAACATTAAACTTTTATTAAATATTAAACAAATTAATGTTTATTGGATGTTAAATGCTACAACTATAGTGGGAAAACCTCTAAAAATAATTAGCGATTTAATTTGTAAAATATGTGATATTTGTTCATTATGAACTTTTTAAGTTTTACAAGTGTACTGCAGTAGGTAATGTTTCACATTAAATATAATGGTAAATGGCTAAGTATTGGAAAAGGTGTTCTTGATTTGCAATAAAGTAAAAAGATTAATTAAAGTCATTGCTAACAGTGCGTGCATTAGTCTATTAAAAGTAATTAAGATAGCATTGATAAATCATGGAATAAAAATTAAAGATTTATTCTACTTGAGCTCATTATAAACACTCTCACACACCCTAACTTACCTAGAGGCTGGGTGCAGAAATAGGGAAGTGTCATGCATTAATCATGACAAGACACCATTTCTCTTTACAGTTTCACACATGTTCTGGTGGCCTGAGGTCATGCGCTGCCATTGCTAGGCTCATCTCAAGTAAAGACGTGATGTTATTGGAGCACTTCCATGGACAGTTATCTGCTACTTTTAAAAAAATAAACGGATATGTTCCTAGTATTTTTTAGATTTGGTTCAGTAAATCAAGCCTTTGTAACTACTACAGGAACACAACACTACATAGCCAAGATATGAACAACTGCGGAAGTACAAGCTTGACCATGTTGATTCACCTGCAGTATAATACTACAATAATAATAATTTTTTTTTTTTTTTTTTAAAAGAGTGCTCTGCAGGAAGGACTGTAATGGTCTAGCTTTCTCATGTCTGTGCCTTGTGCACTTTGCCATGTGTACATTACTGGAGTCAACAGATGGACCAACCACAGAGACGATTTGCTGTTACAGCTGAGACAGATCGCTTTTCTATCGCCGTGACTGCTCCAGCACATAGAACAATCATATGATTACTCGCTTTTTACGTGTCATTTCTGGCCATCAAAGCTCTGCACTATTGTTTCCTGCTTTTCTCTTCTTTGCACCATGACCCTATCAGTGCACTTTCAAAGACTGTGGGGAGATGACAGAAGCACGGTGACTGAACTAATGCACAATCACTGAAATGCCAAAATTGGTACATGGAGCATGAAGTGTTAGTATTAAAAACAATCAAGCAGCTACTTGGTAACCAGTCTCCAGTCCAGTAATTTACTCACGAAGGAGCAAAGGTGATTTAAAATCAATTTTGGTTCACAATTCATTGTTGGAGTCTGAAAGCATAAGGATTTAAGAAAATATCTGAATTTTGAAATTTATGATTGTAATGCCACCATGAAGAAAGGTGCTCTGACAATTTAATCTACATCGTTTTGAAAAAGTCTAGATGATTCTGCATAATTTAGTGAAACACTTCAATTCAAACAAAAACTAGTTGAAAAATTACAGGAGCTGAAAATATTTCCATTTAACTGGTTTTAAAACTTCTTGATCTTAATCATTTCTACTCTGAGATCATCACAAATATTCCAAAATTTGCTAAATAGATTAATTTTACCAGAGGTCATCTACAAACATCTTAAGTATTTCTTTTCATGTATTTTATATTTATATATATTTTTTATTTTCTCTATTCTTCTATGACTTTCATCAGATATTATATTTTATACTTTGTTCCTCAGATGAATTACCATGTATGAATTAATCAAATAGAGCACCAGGCTCTGTGTGAAACTCAACCCCACTGTGCAGATGAACAGAGACTTCTCATATTGTTGCTCTTTTAAAACATGGCATGTCAAAGTAAGCAACAATCTGCAATACATCAAACCATTGCCACATTTATACTGTATATACAGGACAACAAAACTCTTTTTCTTCTGCTCTCATGGGAATTATAAGGAGCACACACACCCATGAATAAAAAATAAGAAATTATTCATCCGTGCACCTAAATACCTAACTGACTGACACTGCAAAACTGAACCAAACACAATGTTGCTGGTCGTTTACAGGTTTAATATTGATGCGAGATGGTGTTAACGTTGTGTATTTAAAAGCCTGTTTGCCAAAATATCATGTGCCGCTGATGCAGACGGATTTATGATTTACCAGTTACCAGGATATGCTCCTAGATGTCCTATGACCATTAGAGTCCAGATCAGAATTTTATATACCAAACACAGTGGTTTTGGAAATTTGCCTTAATATGAAGTAAGAGTGTGTGTGGAGCAAAAATTCTATTAAAATCATCAATTATATATTATGTCTTTTAGGTTTACTGTCTTAATTACACAGGAAATTAAACAACAAATATGTAAGAAACATAATGCAATTTCGTCCAACAAACATGCAGAAAATGAACAAAAAAGGGGAAAACTAATAAACATTTACTGTACATTTCCATTTATATTCCACCTATGAGTTTGTGTCTTTCTCACAGACATGATGAAGGCTAGATGCTTCTGGACACCATACTGATGAACACCCTCTCCATTTAAAATATAATCACTAAGCAATCATTAACTCATATGAAAGTGCAGTAGGATTGCTATGTTATACATGCTGGGTAATGGGTAAATACTAAGCACCCTTTGAGCTATGGGAAAATCAACGCTGCTCATCTAACAGGCTTCGACTCGTCTTACCTTTTCCTTTTCCTCTGCTAAGCTACATCTTGCTAGCTCTCCAGGAATATGAGATCGGATTGTGCACTGACTCACTGTAACAAAGGACAAAAAAACACATTGTATTACAAATAACTGTATTCAACACCACCACTTTGTTTCTTAGTTGGGCCCAAATCTGCTGCTCTGGCATTCACCGACCAGAAAAGTGATTTATGTAAACTCTCTTCAATGCACACATGGTTATTTTCAGTCATGAGCCATATTAACCATTTATTTCCTACATAAATATTAAATTAATAGCGACAAGGCATGTACATTAAACAATTATCCCAAGGTTTCTTCACAAACCTTCAGGGTTTTTGTTGTCTTTATATATCAACTTGAAAGATAACAAAATATAGCAATTTTAATGTGCAGCTACTTAGAAATTATTATGTATTATTACATGCCCAGACAGCATCCTTCTTAATCAGACCTTCTAGGAATACTACATCCTGCTGTTCCCGTCGTAAAAAGGCTGGGCTTTATATATCGACTTGAAAAAGAACAAAATACAGCATGCAGCTACTTAGAAAGTATGTATTATTACATGCCCAGACAGTATCACTCTTAATCAGGCCTTCTAGGAATAGTACATCCTGCTGTTCCCATCATAAAAAGGCCTGGCTCCTTCTCTTTGGTTCATGCCTGTGGAGACTTGCTGCACGGATCAAAATCCAAACTTTGATTTCTTATTTAGTCACACTGGCTTCTAAAAATAGCCTTCTTGAGCAATAGAAACAAGCACAGTTCTTTCGGGGAACTCAACACATGATTGTATAGGTAGTATTACACGAGGCTGGGATCTAATTGAGAATCCATACTTGGGAGATGCTGCGATCAGTCAGGCACTCATCGGAATTCAATGCTTGCCAATAAGCGAATATACAGACAATATGGCTAAGCTAATGTGAACAAACAAGCTTTTCATTGAAACAAAGAGAAGTCAAATTGGCTTCAGTCATCTAACACATCAAATCCATCATTGTATCATTAGCTTGGTTTGCAATAAAACTGTGAATTAATTGGTAGGTGCTTCTTTGAGTTTGATGAACTACAGCCTAAAACACACCAACCTATGCTATCTGAACATGTAACTTTCAAACATCTATAAATAAAATTCAGGCATCAGCAGGTGGGTTGCTTTAGCTCCAGCACATTGAACCTGACCTTCTAAGGATATGGATAGTAGGAAACTGTGCCAATTTTCAGGTCCATGCTCACAACCCATGCTCACAGCTTGATGGCGTTTGCTGTGATGGTAGTGTGATGGTACACCTGTCGTTTTACAGTATTATTTTTATATAGTCGTTATACTACATATTACACAGTTACACTATACATGTGTTCTGAAAGAAAGTATTGACACATTTTCACACTTACAGGAATAGTTTGAAGTCTGAATATTTATATTCACCAATCCAGACAGTCATGGTTGTCTTCTGTATGTCTATGTGTACTTTAAGAGGTGATCTTAGTGTAGCTTAGTTCATTTCATGGATGTATGGGGTCAAGAAGCAATTTACTAGTTGAAAAAAAATTTCTATTGCTGAGGGGTAAATTTTAATGTCCTCAAGCAAGGCAGTCAAAGGTATCTGAGTTTTTGTATTACTCAGGGCAAAATGGGGAGGATTTTTTTTTTCCCCCCAGAAATTAAACTATTCCTTTAAAACATGCTTAACCGACTCAATTGAGCTGGTAAACTTAAAAATGACTCGTTGTCTGACCAAACTCCTTCAGTACCAATGTAATGTACTGATATATCAGGGAAGATTGCTATGAGCTCTTATAATGCCCTGTTGAACTTTATCAGTAACACTGTAATGAAAAATGAGCACTCATAATGATTGATGTTTTTCTTTAAATATCAAACTAGTGCAGTGCCAGTTCAAAATGTGCCTGTTTGGAACAGGCCGGACTTTATGGTGTGTACTGCAGCCTGCCATAATTGTGTTCTGCACATCCTCGTGAGCTAGTTTTGTTTGCTGTATGGGGTCAACAAACAGAGACCGTAGCACTCCAGAGCATACTGTATGCTGCCGTGTGGACTACAATTCAAGAACTGCTCCTCCAAACAACTTCACACGTGACATTGCACATCCTTGGGTCCTGAGCAATAAACCTGCCAAATTTCAACTTCATACAGTGCTGGGTTCTAGAGATATTGGTGCCACAGACAGGCAGACTGACAGAGATTCTGTCTTTATAGTTAAATAAGCAGGAAATATATCTCAAAACCACACAGGATGCTGAATAGGAAAAAAAGCACAGCCTAAAAAACCCACATACCGTACTTTCCAGAATATACCATTTCCTTTAAATAGAAACTGTGTTCTCTGTATAGAAATGTAACTTCAGTAGCTATAGGTCAAGCCACTGCACCTCTAAATCTATGATAGTCTATTCTTACTGTCTTATTACGAACCACATTTCTGGATTATCAAAAGTCTTTAGTACATCAGCAGCAGTTAATGTATCAGACTTTTCAAGCTATGCACATCGAGGAAGAGATAAGCAAGAAAAAAAAAAAAAACCCATAGTTCCCAGCAGCTCTCTAGTTCAGGCTGAAGCTACATATTTTAGTTGTCTGTAAAAGGCATGTAAATAGAGTGATAGCATCTCCACAGAGTTAGCTGTATCACATGTATGCACACAGATTAACCTGTTTCATTATCAGGCACCTACGCCACATTAAACAGCAATAATTCCCACAGCACCAAAACGCAAGACATTTCGCTATCACAAAACGTCCATGAGGACATGATGCCTCGAACACTTTGGTGTGAAAGACAGATTTCCAGTTTTGCAACATCAAACCCCATTTCAACCCAAATGCATGCAGTTTTCTTATAATTAAGCTTGTAGTCTAAGTAACATGACAGTTAAGATACATTGCTGTACATGTATGTGTTGATCTAAAGTCCAGCCACTGACAGATTTACAGACCACAAAAATCAACTTGAGATTATGCTAGAAATTACAGTAACATTGGCATCAGCAACAGAACAAGCAAACTACCTCTCACAACAAAATGACCTGAAGGAAATGCTCACATAAGTACTAATATAACATCGGAAATTATTGCATATAGTGTTTGAAATGATGATGTGGTTAATTGACTTGTTGACTATGTGCAGTCATCTACATATCTACATCAGATCACTCTGATTAACAAGTAATAAATACCAAACATTTTGCTGTGTTTGCTGCTTTTCTAATGCTGCTAAACTGCTTTTACATAAATACCTTTTTTCCCCACAAAAACAAACAATATGGTCACGTACTTGGGTGATGGACCAGAAGACTATATCATTTTATGCTTTTACACAGGGAAAGAATGTGGATACATGTTCTTTATGCTTCTTTAATATGTATTTGGACCCTTGTTTTGTTAAATGTATATACTGTCATTTACATGCCTCTTCTACCGTTTTTTTTTTTTTTTTTTTTTTTTNTTTTTTTTTTTTTTTTTTACATAATGAGCTTAATATGTACCCCATGGGAAGCACTTAATCCATAATCAGGATCACCAAAATAAAGCTGGAAAAGTCAGGAAAACAACAATTCCCCACCCCATGCAAACAAATGGAAATTATACATCCTAAAACCCCCTAAAACTAGTGAAGATTTTCATCCCTGAAGACAATCTATTTAAACTACTTCATGTGCCACTAAGGAAAAGACAACTGCAAGTATCAGCAATGTCTAATCAACAAATGTAATTTCCTGTGGGCATTTTCCCAGGGCTGACAGTCAAACAGCTGAGAGGAGAGAGGCTGTTGGAAACAGAGTTCAGACTGCGAGATGCATTTAAAGTGATCTCATTCAGAGCAAGAGCTGTCTAAACACACAGCACACCGGCACCCTACTACTTTCTGTGGGAGCAAGTCACTACTCTCAGCCAAGTTAGAAGCCTTTTCACAGACATAAAACAAAATCCCAAAACAGCGTGCTATATCTTGTCAGCTGATAGTCCTAAAAGCCTGGTGTTTATGATGAAATTATCATGTGTGAAAAGTGTTAACCTGGCAACCTCACTGTGACCAGACTGGTGAAAAAAGGTCCTCTACATGTAATTTAAACGGCAACATATTGAAAGTATAACATGTCTGTACTGAAAGGATTTTCTGTTTTGATGAAGCAAATGTGCATTTGATGCACAATAAAAATTATATCAATTATCTCATGTTTCTTCTCAAGTAAAGCAGCATATTACACAGGCACACACCTTGAGTTGAGCACAAACTTGATGTGGCATATGGAACAAATTAAATTCACCTTGAATCCCTGAAGACTCCAACTGTTCTCAGCACATGCCATGCTGCATGCAGCCAATGAGCATAACACCACACAGGTGAGCACTCAAACAGCTGGGCGGTTACAAAACCATCTGACCAACTGAGGATCTACATAGAGCAAAGGTGTAAAACTCAAATTACCCTGTGGGCCACTAGTGAGGTGATCACCTCAAAGGCACAAGGAAATGAAAAGAAAAAAAAAGAAAGAAGAAACTTTTTAGATTCTTGTTTTCAACTTGTAACTATAGATTTATGCACAACCAGGTACATCTTGCTCTGTCTATATTCAGTGTTTTATACCAGAAATCTGGCAGTGATTCTCCTGAGAAAGAGGAGTTACTTTTGCTTTGAGTTGATACTGCTGGATGAGCCTGGAGACGTTCATCAGTCAGTCTGGATCTATTTGGACAAATTTAAATTCATAGAGGAGACCAGTTATTTTACCAGGCAACTACTTCCACGAGATTACCCCTTGCTCAGTCAGGGCACCTCTAAAGATGAACAGGACATCAGCACATGCCTCTATTTCCCAATGGTTTTGTGAGCTTATACATCCATGTAGTCATATGACTTGCCAAACACTGCCACATTTACTGTAGAGACACTGCTGGTGAACAATACAGATAAAAGCAAGAGGGATTCACGTGTATGCGTGATGTATAAGGTGAAACATGCAAAATAACCGGTATGGTCCTTTAATAAAGTTTGGAGCTACGTTCCAAAGACTCACTCACACACACACACACACTGCAGCAGCATCAGTGTGAGAGCAGCAGAAAAAGAAACCGGCAGCAAGTGCACAAACACGCAGGAAATGATACAGTAAATCTAAGCATTTGCCCTTTAGTCTTAACACCGATTAAACAGATTAATTAATGTGAGGTTTGCGATCAACCTTGCTTCTCACCGAACTGTTTGCTTTGTAAATGCATATCCATCGCGACAAACATTTATTTATCCTGTCAAGCCCGATAAAGAAAAAGCCTAGAGAACCTAACGGTAACAGTCTGCCATGTTCGGTTAACGTCTGCGTTGGATTTACCTTCGCTTCAGCCGCTCCAACTTCAAACTTTGTCCTTCCTCCGCGCAGCCTGAGCGCCAAACCAGGCGAAACTTTAACACACAGCCATACCGGCAGAGATGCAGCCGGTGAGCTCTGTGTTTGGTCAGGAGGAAGAAGAGACGCAATCAGTGCAGGCTGCAGGCGGAGACCGGCAGCCCGGTGCTTGAGGGATGAGAGTCGCAGCGAGCCCAGCGCTGAGCGGTGACCTATCACCAAAATCCTCATTTAACTCCTCCAATGACCTCCTTCTTTTAAAGGGCCATACCGGTCATTTTTCATGTTTGAGCCTAATACAGTAGCTTACCTATATTCAATTTTCATACACGTAACGTTACTGACAATCATTTCCCAAAACATACTAATGGAACGGTGAATTTTTTCCCTTACCTTCCAGACTTGTTTCAGTTCATTCAGGTAACTATTAAAATCAACTTGTTGAACTTGTTGACGTTCTTGGGATAGGTAATCCATCATCGTGAACGAGATAGGTTTTGTTCATAGTTACGTAATTTTAGCGTTTAAGCGCAAAAAGCATGGAGTGAATGTATGTCTACACCGGGGAATACAGGCTACTGTAGTCCCAAAAGAAGACCTGCGTTTATCGAAAAATTTAAACGACCATGACTTCATAAGGCTGCTATTAGCAGGTGAAACACTGATTTTTTAAGTTGGGTGTATCGCTTGAATATTTGATTTTGAAAGATTAAGAGATTTTGCAAACTATCAGGAAAGCTGNTGGGTGTATCGCTTGAATATTTGATTTTGAAAGATTAAGAGATTTTGCAAACTATCAGGAAAGCTGATATACAGTTTTATCCTTTGGGAAATGGTTGTCATAACGTAACATGGATGAAAATTAAATAGTCTCAAACGTGAAAAATGGTGGTATGGTCCTTTAACCTCTTAGTGCCTTCATGCTGCTCCTCATCCTTGTAGATTTTATTCTTATGATTTATCATTGGATTCTTCCCTAATTTTACTGACAGTAGAAGTCACAGTCATCTATTGTGCAGCAGTTGGAAGTGATATTTCAGAGGATCCTCCACACTATAAAGTTTTAAGGAGTATAACAGTATTTTTTTTTTTTTTGAACTTTGAGTTACACTCAGCAAATTGATATATCAATTTTTTTTCATCTTGGCACTAAAGGCCTTATTCATTACTAAGGACACAACACATTCCCTCAACCATGACTTTAACTTACTCCCATCAGAACAATGCTAGGGTACCAAGGGCCTCTAAATCAATTTACAAAAAAAACCCCTTTAATGCAAAATGCAATAGACCTCCTTAATAAACTCCATAATGTATTTATATCCATAAGCAACCATACTCACTTGTTCTTTGTGTATCTGCTTTCATGTTTTTTGTTTTATGTTGTACATTGCAGTGTTGAGATTTGATGTACATGTCACTGTTTTATGATGAGACCAAAGACCAATTTCCAGCATGCTGGATAATAAAAGTATTGTATTATTGTAAATATCACAAAGGCTGTACTTGCATTGCACTTCTATATTTAAAACCCCTCTGAAGAAATAGTACAGAAGTGTAACAGTATGTGACGTTGAAAGTATCATGTGGCTTACAAATGTCCTAGTTTCCACTAACATGCTATATTGCGCAGATGCAGTAAAGGACAGCATGCAAAGCAGTTTGAGTGGTAACCATCGGCCGCTAAAGGAACAGAATACTGAAAGCCATAAGAGAAACCAGAGCAAGACAGCCTACAAGCACAGAAACATTAACAGCTAAAACTGAGTGTGAGTAAGATTGGGAATGAGACGGTGGTACTTCATGATGTTGGCATGCAAACACACAGTCTACTGTACTAATACATGCTTTAGCCTCTATGTGGCTATAAACAGAAACTCATGAAAAGGGTGCACATTCAACTCTTCCTCCTGAAAAAAAAAAACTAGAAATTTCTGCTTTGCTGGATTTCTGCTGCCATCACACTGTAAAGAAGTAACACAGGCTGGCATAAAGTGAAAATAATAGCATTTTTAGGGTATTTGTAACCTGCAGCAGCCACAGTGAAACATCATAATTTACTGTACCTGCCCACACATGTTCAGCTTGAATTCTGCATGCAGTTAGTGTAGGTGTTTCCACACAACTGGATCAATCCAAGTTGCATTTGCTCCTCTTAACTGTTTATAAAGCTGACCTTCATCGGCAACTGACCAACCAGTTTTGTCAGATGAGAAGAGAGAGAGAATTAGCCTGCAGTGACTTACACAGATCATGAAGCCTGACCTTTTTCACCTCTTTGGGAACAAAGGGTTAAAGGTTACAGACAAACAATGTGGGAAGTCTGTCTGACAATGAGTGACTAAAGTCTACTGTAAGTATGTGTGTGCATGCGTTTCCACACCTCCTCTCTGAGTGTGACTTTCTTTGTGCATGAGGACGGCTGCTGTCTGCTATACAACTTGATTCTTGGATTCTGTGGACAACAATGTCTCCATTGAAGGAATGGCAACAGAAAGAGAGAGAGAGACAGTGGGCTGACAGGGAAAGACTGACAGGGAAAAGCAACAGAGATAGAGAGTTCTGAAGTTATTATCCAGTTACAATCAGCATCTTTCACTGCCATAAGGAGACTTCTTAGTGGAGAAATACAAAAAGATACACTGTGGAAGTCTTGTTAACAGCCATACACTAACAAACAAATGACCAGGGTTTGACATTATGGTTCAATTTTACCATGGTTTCCAGTGCAAGTATATTAATTGCAGTATCCAGTCAAATGTGTTTCTTTGGCTGCCTTAAAGGACCAAATCAGTGATTTTGCATGTTTGCCCCCCCCCCNGCCCCCCCCCCCCAAAAAAAAATACTATCAGTATACATACATGTTATTGCCAATACTGTAATTTTCCAATCATAAAACCATATTTTAGTCATTATTTTGCCAAATCCTCCAATCTTTCAACATCAAATATTTTGGTGATATGCCTTAAAATTACTCCATGTTGAAATGCTACAATTATGTTACTTTGACAAAAAAAAAAAAAAAAAAAAAAAAAAAAAATTAATAGACGCCTAATTTGCTGTGATGGATTACTTATCTCAAGCACTTTTCAAGTCTCTACAAGTTGATTTTAATAGCATACTGGAATAAACTGAAATCAACAACATTCTGGAAGGTAGGAAAAAAATTCTAATTTACCACTCAAGTAGTATGTTTTGGAGAATAGTTGGCAGTACTCAAACATGCAAAATCATTGGTATTGCCTTTTAAAGATAATATAAACCTGCATGCCTCTTCAAAAACAAAACAAAACAAAAAAGGCTCCCACTTAATGTCCAGTGTGCTCTCGTGAGCTATAAAATATGCATAATTGCATTTTCTTGATTCATGAAGCATGCTTTGTGCTCGTAAACACTCTAAACCCTGGAGCTTTAAACATCTAACAACCATGGAACAAATGTGCCAGATCAGACTCAGGATCACAGGGGAAATTTGATTAATAGGGCTAAAAATGGAAGTAAAAAAATATGTAACATATGCTTGGAGCAAGGTTTATGGAGCATGCCACAATGGATACATTTCTCTAATGAATGAACAGTCAGTCCTCATTGAATTTTGGCACTGAAAGCATAAACATACAGAGAGATCAACCTTAGATTGTTTCACTGAGGTGAAGCGGTTAATGGATTTTTACACTTGCAGGAATGTTTTTGCATCCATTGGTACTGACCCTGAATGATAACGAAATAAAATAAATGTGACATTTACACCCAAGAAAATGAAATATTATGTACAGCAAATATAGATTCAGTTAGACTAAAATTAAAGCATTCTGATTGTTGGCGAACCAATTGCCATCTATGTGAAAAAGAAATCTCATTAACTCACAATTCCCNCCCACCCGCCCACATCATGGGACAAGAGCTCACAGTACATTTAATCACTGGAGAGACATTTGTATTACATATCACTGCCCAGTGCCACAGCACCCCAAAACATCCAGAAACATTCACGTCTCAAACTGGCACCATTCAACACATGATCACTAAATAACAAAGGCCCCCTCCTCAGTGAATTTATTTTGGACAATAAACTGGACTTTCTCTGTCTCNCTAAATAACAAAGGCCCCCTCCTCAGTGAATTTATTTTGGACAATAAACTGGACTTTCTCTGTCTCAATGAAACATGGCGAAAATCACTTTTCACTCTATCAGACTGCATACACACACACATACACAAACCATACACTGTTGGGTGTGGTGGAGGAATATCCATATTTCACCGCAAAGACATCTTAACTATTCCATTCATCATCCCCACCTCCCACAAATCACATCATCCCCACCTCCACAAACAAGGTGTCCAGTTTTGAACACCTTGTTTTTAAACGGTGTGGTCTCACACCACTGTTCACCCCGTCATACTGCCCACCCAAGCCAAACCTTGCTTTTCTCTCTGACCTCTTTGAATTCCTAAAGCAACACCTCTTCACCAGCCATCCTCCTCTTGGGCGACTTTAACATCCACGTTGACTACAATTCTTCAACCAAATTCCTCAAAATCCTCAGCTACTTCAACATCACACAACATATTGGCTTCCCTATGGAAAAGGACACACAATGGACTTGGTCTGCACCTCTGGCATCACCATCAGCAACCTCTCCAGCACTGACCTCACCATCTCACACTACCTCGCCATTATCCTTGACATCAACCATCCCACCCCCCTTCCTAAGCAGAAATGCTCCATTTCATTCCGCAACCTCAAATCCCTGAACCCCACCTCTCTCTCCTCCAGTCTGGATGATGCTATCCCCAGCTCTCTCCTTCCCCAGGTCACTCCACCACCGAACTAGTCAACACCTACAATAACCTATCCTCCTCCTGCCTAAACAATCTTGGTCCTGTTAAAACCAAATCTGTTTCCTTCTCACACTCCACCCCCTGGTACACAGATGAACTCCACCACCTTAAAGCCAAAAGTTGACAGCTGGAATGTCTTTAAAAAAAAAAAAAAAAANTAAAAAAAAAAAAAAAAAGAAACTGGACTCATTGTACATTCAGATGCCTATAAATCACATCAACAAATCGACAACACCGCCCTTAAAATAGCACGCTCCTCTCACTATTTCCATCTCATCCAGGCTGGCTCTCACGATCCCAAACTATTATTCACTATCATCAATAAACTCCTCAAACCCATGGATGATATCTTCAACTCCTTCACCACTGATAAATGCAACAAATTCCTATCCTTTTTCAAAAACAAAAATGAAACAATCCACAACCAGCTGGCCTCCTCCTCCACTGCCCACCTGCCCCAAGAACCCAACCAAGAAGAACCGGAATACTCAAGCCACCCACACTTGACTTGACCGACCCCAACACTCCTGACAATTTCCGACCCACCTCAAACCTCCCCTTCCTGGCAAAAACCTGGAATGAGCTGCTGCTGCACAAATCAAAACCCACCTTGACTCCAATAACATCTATGAACAATTTCAACCTGGCTTTCATGCAAACCACAGCACTGAAACTGCCCTCATTAAAGTAATCAATGATATACTCCTCTCCGCTGACTCCGGTTCCCTGACCATCCTCATCCTCCTTTACCTCAGTGCTGCCTTTGACACCATCAACCACTCAATACTCATCACGCAGCTCCAGGCCTCCATTGGCATATCTGGCACTGCCCTCTCCTGGTTTAAATCCTACCTCTTGGACAGACAACAATATATCTCCATAAATAACTGTAAATCCTCCATGTCCTCAGTCACACATGGTGTCCCCCAAGGTTCAGTGCTTGGTCCCCTCCTCTTCATCCTGTATATCCTCCCCCTCGGTCACCTTCTCTACTGCCACAGCCTCCAATTGTTACGCTGATGACACCCAACTCTCCTCTCCTCTCCTCCAAGACCATCACTACCACCACCCACTCAACTCTCACCACCTGCCTCACTGATATTAAATCCTGGATACAAAACAACTTCCTCAAATTCAGCTGCAATAAATCTGAAATTATCATAATTGGCCTCAACTCCCTCACCCACACCACCCAGGACTTCACTCTCAACATTGATGGCTGCACTGCCACTCCCTCCACCCAGGTCCGAAATCTCGGCATCATCTTGGACCCCTCCCTCTCATTCACACCCCATGTCAACCAAATCACCAAAACAGACTTTTTCCACCTGAAAAACATTGCCCACCTTCAACCCTCCCTACCCGTCGCTGCTGCTGAAACCCTCATATGTGCCTTCATAACCTCCAGAATCAACTAGTGCAACAGCATCCTTTATGGCTTGCCAAACAAAACCATCAATAAACTGCAATATGTCCAGAACTCTACTGCCCGCCTGCTCACCAATACCCCCCTGTCGAGAACACATCACCCCCATCCTTCATGATCTCCACTGGAACAACCTCCCTATGCACATCCGTCAAGCTAACACCCTGTCCACCTTCAAAAAGGCTCTCAAAACCCACTCTTTGGTTTTGCTTTCCCCCACTGATACCCCCTCCTTATTTATTTATTTAAATTTGTTTATCAATTGTTTTTTTCTCAGCCTAGCTATTTTAAAGCGACTTTGGGTATCTAGAAAAGTCCTATATAAATGGCATGTATTATTATTATTATTATTATTATTATTATTAATATTATTATTACATTTCTCCTGGTGCACGACTAACAAGTATTAAAAGTAGCCTTTATATTTGGATTCAAAAGGAAAAGTCTTGCTTGCTTTTTCTAAATCAAACTGTGAAAGTGTACAACAGGGTCATAACAATCAGTCAGCACTCTGAGAATGAGGAATGCATTGGAGGTGCTGTTGTTGTACTGTGCAGTCACTGTGAGGAATTCATTGCAAACACTCCGTGTAACTACTCTGCCATCCACAGACGGCACATTACTGCCAACTGAACAACCCAGGAACTCATAAAATCTCAGCCCAGTTATCCATTAGCCCGTTATGCACTGAAGTGCTGCCTGTTTTTGTGTATGGGCTGGACTAAACAGCAACGGCACCTTACAACAGAGTGCATCAAATACAACAGCATGACCACAAACTAAAAATTGCCTCATTAAAATTAAAAATTACAGATAAATGACAGGAGTCTTAACAAAAAACTGACCACTGGGATGGAATTCTTGTTATTTGTCTATCCTCTGTATATCATCCACTAATGTCAGCATGAGGTTCTTTGAGCATCTTGAGTTCTCCAGTCAAGGAATACTCCCATTAACCACTGCCATCCAGTGAGAAATGAAAACTTGCATTGTCATTATATCCTTTTAGCATAAACTGGCCTCCAATATATAATCTTATTTCTGAGGCAGTTTTTTTGCAGTCTGAGTGGTCTTGTGATGTAACATTAGTTGTTCTTAAGAGTTTCCTCTTGTAATTGTGTTTTCTGAAAATAATTGTCATAACCCAAGAGTTAAAGTTGCACCACCTANTTTCCTCTTGTAATTGTGTTTTCTGAAAATAATTGTCATAACCCAAGAGTTAAAGTTGCACCACCTAATGGACATTGACGATATAGATTTATGTAAGCTCACTTTAAGTTTCTTTCTGATCATTGGTTGATATTAATCATGTGGCTCAGGTTAAAGTTCATGTTGTCCATTTTAGAAAATGCACAGACTGCAAAACGTGGTGCAAGCATGGTGTTCTCAATCCTATTCCAGCTGCTGGTGTAAAGCCTTGGAAAAGCTTTGTTTGTAAGTTACACCATCTATTATATTATTTGCACTTTCTTTACATTTATATTAAGTATCTTCATAGCTTTCTATATATCATATTTACATGCATGTAATAGGTGTAATTTTCTACTTGTTACTCGTTTATTTACATCGTTGTATTTGTCATTTCAGTTTCACAAAACAGATTGTATTGAGAGAAATACAATGTCTCGACATATTTCAAGTAAAGAAGAGTCAACTTTACTTCTGAGCTTGAGTCATCATTAACACCTCTCAGTGCATCGTGTTTAGCTATTTGTCTATGTCTGCACACCGGAAACGTATGCAGAGGGCAGAATAGGCCTTATTACCGATCATTTGAGACCCTATGCAGCTGTCAGGTTCAAGCGGTCTTCTGATTGGCAGCACCAATAACATCAGTGTGGGCTCTGGTAAACATGGCCAAGCTCTTTCATTTTCCTCCAATGAATTTCGACATAAAGCTACACGGCGCAGCGCACACGAGCAATCAAACACAAACATGCTTTGATGTCTGATTGCCTGAGAGAAATACAGGGAAAAAGAATGAAAGAGAAAACAAGGGAAAAAGAAAGGAAAAGTGAGGGAGAGAAGCAGTGGGTGATGGACACAAACCTGCAGGGTTTGCACATGCTTGGTAAAGTAATTGCATTACACACCAACATCACATTCATCTTCAGCTGCCGATCTGGCAGCTGCAGAAGAATGGAGGAAGAGGAATCTGTAGTTATTTTCTCCTCCTCCTCCTAGCGCTGCTTAATGAAAAGACTCTTTCACATACATTTTTGTGTACAAAGATATGAAGCAATAAATATACAGTACAGGCGTGGGGTGGAGGCAATTTTGCTTGGTTTCCACGGTAACAATAAGATGATGAACAGTCTTTCTTAGCTATATGTAACAGTTTTGAACTTTGGGTTTGATAAAACCTGTTCACATTTTGTGTGCTGTTCTTTATCTTTGTTTGAAAAAGGATTTATTGCTAGAAGAGCTGCCATAAAAGAAACTGGTTGAGGGATTTATTTGAGAACTGACATACATATTTTGTTTCATAGTAAATTTTCAAAGTTGTGAGGAAACTATACATTATCTAAAATCTTCAACTGTGTTAAACAAAAGGCATTTCCTGTTGCCCTGCAGTCGCAGAGCAGTGTAACCACAATTTTACCAGTTCAGAGCCTTTGTCACATATCAACCNCCCCACCCCACCGTTTCCTGCCACTTTCTACTGTCACCTATCAAAGTCAACAATGCCATTAAAAGTAATCTTAAAAATATGTTCCACAGTAACTTATAATTATTTATGCTTGCAAATCTTATTTTATAAGAGGTCTGTATTTTACAACATGATGGATAAGTCAACATTATAACCTCTGCATGAACACAAATCATATGCTTAAATCAATACACTTTTGACCACTTCATTCTTACAATAAATACATACACTTTCATATTCTGTTTTCAATATATATACACATCATAAATAATGTAGTAAGCACAACAAGGTCTTATATACACAAAAATATAAATGCACTCATATATGTAAATGGACACTAATACAGTCAGTGTCATGTTACATTTATGAAATCATACTGTAAACAGTTATGTACAGGCACATTTGCCATTTTAGTGGTCTGAATCGATAGAGTGCTCATTTTATGATTTTGTTTTTAAAAAAAGAATAAACTTCTCTTCATTTATTGATTTGTCATTTATTGATACTGCTAGAGACAGAGTGCAAACAAATTAATTTGTAAATTACTACTGAATTCTCCAAAAACAGTCAGTTAAACATCTAAACAAAGCGTGGTCATTTTCTAATCTATCACACTCTATGCTGCTGGTAGATGTGATTGTAATACAGCTGTAGGAATGTGGCTGGTGTGGCCTGAAAGACTGATCCTCATATCTTTCCATATTTTCACTCCCTTACACAGTGCATTGCAGCTCATAAATCTCAAGAATATGGCGAAATGACATTTGGGAGTTATGGCCTGCCACTGTTATGAACAGGGTAACAAATACCACTTCTATTTTTTCTTTTTTTTTTTTTTTTNTTTTTTTTTTTTTTTTTAATCCACTGACAAAGAATTGTGCCCTGATGCTGGATTAACAGTGACTCAAATCCAGCAGCACTTCAGCAAAGTGAAGTTAGGAAAAAGGAGGCTAAATCTTCCCTCTGTGTGTGTGTGTGTGTGTAAGAGATCTCAGTGGCAGAGTGCCCAGGCTGCTTTGTGTTTGAGCAAACTTTCAACCAACTACACCATCATTAGCTCTTTCAGGATTTCAGTTGTCAGTTGATTCAGTTGATTTCAGTTGATTTTAGTTGTCTTTTGAAAAGCTTTTCACGACATGCTTTCACATCTTTTCAATCATGAAACTCCCTCATGTTTTTTCTTGTAACAGCGTGAGGAAAACAGCATGCAGTTGAGTATACAGACAACAATCTGTTTTTTCCTCCACGAACTAAAAAACTGAGTCATGTAATTGTTTTCACAGACGTATTAAAGTACTCAATACAGAATGGATCTGTTTGGATCATTCTCTACCTTCAATGCATAATTATTACAGTTTACATCCTGATTCAGGTCAGGTTTGATGTCATTTTTGTCGTTTTCTTCTATGTAGATTCTGATTTCAAATGTCCTGGATACATTCATAAGCCAGAAAGCTAAATATGATCATGTAAAGAGAATAACCATAAAGCAATGCCAAAAATGGTAGAATATAAATCTATGTTTAAACAAACTTTTTTTTTTTTTTGAAATCGATTTGAGATATGATAAATTTTTTAGCATCATCTTGAGACAAGCAGACTGATGCAGGAAAGAGATAATTTACAACTTCTGTAAGTGTTCTTACATCGTAAGAGTTACATCTAAGAAAAGGCTGAGGTTGTCTCAGAAGCAGGAATTTAGCAAGATGCTCGATAATTAACTTCAGCTGGCAGACAGAAACCAAGGCTATTTCCATTATCAGAGAAATTGATTTTTAATTGTTGGGGACTGAAGGCTCAGTCGGTGTTCTTACAGTACGATGCTCAGGGGTGCTTGTTCAGCAGAGATAATGAGCTGTGAGTTTTTCCTTCTCCTGGTGACCGCAGGGACATAAAGTTCAGGACAGACAAGTCAAACAGAGAAGTTTTCTGAGAGAGCTATTTTTCAATATGCAGAGTGAGCTCCCTTTAAACAGCATTTTTAATCAAAGTTTCACTGTTACTGTGCTATGAGTGATAGTCTTTGCAAATGACACTGAACACAGACATTTGGGAAATCCCCTGGATGGTCAGTTGTAGCCCCTTTTGTTTAATCTACATTCCAACTTTGCTCAAGTCAAGTTTCAAGTCCTAAGTTTTGATTAATGGCTTTTACCAAAATCCATGACAATACACCATTCAAAATAATGTGCAAAAATTTTTTTTTTTTTTTTTTTACCTAGTGTCTAGAGTTGTTTTACATTCATGTCAATAGCAAAGAAGATCTAAAAGTGTTAGGTTATAGCTAACCAAGAAGAAAATATTTTTTAAAAATATTAAAGATTGTGTGTAAAAGAGTTGATCCCGAAAGATTTTTTTTTCTCTTAACTAAGCATTTGGCATAGTGCAACTAATCTAAGTGATAAGACAGGGAACAAACTTTAGAGTAGATTCTGAAACAGCATGACAGTGGCTCATAAGACATTTGAGTTCTCAGATTTTACCAGAAATCTGATAGGTCTGAGCCTCTAATGTGATTCATAAAATCATAAAATTCCTTCTTAGAATTAAAAAGCAACCATAGAGCTTAACATGGTATAGATTTAAATTTAAATATGTACTGTTTAATAGCTTGCATTGATTCTCTAAGAGGAAGCAATGCTTTCCATCCTGTGCCCTCAGACCAAACTTATTCAACCTGGAATGCCTGAAAAGTACCAGAAAATTTTAATGTTTAATCAAGCACAGTGTGTTGCTTGAAATGGTATACAATTAAAACCATCCATATCCTTGTGTAACATTCTCCCTGTGTGCAGACCTTTTACAGACACTACACAAACATTTGCATCCACTAATAATGTGAGGTGTAATTTTAGCTGATTTCCACTGTTAGCCATGTTAGGCTGATTTGTTTGCTTCAATTAGATCCAGTAAATGGGCAATTGTGCAAATCAAGAGACAGAAAAGGAAAATCAATGAGCTATTGTTTTATAGTGCAACATATAACAAAATGACAACAAATGCTAAATGAGCACTCTTGTACCAGGCTGAGATCCACTGTTATCTTCTGAGAAGGTAGGATAATTTAGGAGCTGAAAATGTCCCCAAAGCAGCCTACCTAACAAGGAACCTAATTAATTCAAGATATCTTTTATTTATGCATGTCATCCACTCAGGGAAGCTTATTTCAGACAAAAGTTAGGTTGTTTTTGATAAGCAAACTCTTGCTATTAACATTTTAAGTTAAAAAAACAAACAAAACATCTATGATGTTTGAAGTAACCTCTACCACCAAGACTGAACAGCTATCTGAAAATAGCACAAGTTGGTAATAAGTGCTGAAAAATCAGCAATTTCCAGGTGCACCTATGTTGTAAAGAACCACAGCATCATCACCTCATTAGAAGTTAATGGAGAAAGGTTTTATTTTTATTTTTTTGACAGGAATGGATGTTTTCATTTTGCTGTGGTTTTGAGAATCAATAAAGCCCAACTTCTATGCAGCACAGCATTTGGATTAAACAACCTCTTTCATTAAACTTACCATTTAAATTCTTGTAAACTATGATGAAATATTGATTTACAAGAACAAATTGATACAATACTTTGGAGTGCAAGGTGTACTTTTCAGCATTATACTGTACTGTACTAACTAGAGATGTAATATAACAAACATCTGAATATGATCCAGCAAGTATAATACCACTCCATGAAACAAGAATGCATGAATTTCTTTCTCAAAATACACTTAATCAGATCTTACTTCATCATTTGTGATCCATTTGTTGCATAATTTTCAAGACAGAACACATTCATAAAATAAAAATGGTCTTGTCACAACTGTTGGATGTCTTGTGAGAGCTCATCTTTGAAGTACATAATTGCTGTGATGTTGAAAATGATTCATGCACCATCACAGCCTAATTGTCTTTACCAATTTGGAGAGCATATTAGGAGAAGAATGAGGAGAAGATTTAGAGTGGCAATACTTGGGGGAAAAAAGTTAATTTGTGAAGAGTATTTCTTTTAACAAGTGCCATTTAACATTTATATAAATCATGAATAAATGCAGTAGATCAGAAAAATGGGGAGATTACTTTTACATTTAAAGTCATTACTCAAAGTCAACATGTTATTTTGAGGCCATTGATAAATTTGAGCCTAGTCTGATGTAGAGCTGAACCTGAAAAGCTGATTCTCAGATGCCCTAAAATGATCATCATATAGAGGATATATGATCTCCATCTCTCCTCTGGCACCACTTTTAGGCCAAACTTTAGTATTTGCCTCACTAGTGGTAAGGATATAAGAAGCAGAGTTGCCCCTTAATTTTTCATCCATCCAACAATTGTTTTTTGGATGAGCATTGCAGCCACACAGGGCTGCCAGTGTGGCTTGATTTAAAACCCAGTCACACAGAGACATGAATGGCACAGCAACTTAAAGTAAATTTGCCTGCCGTTGTAGAAGAACATGAATATCATTACTTAATCAAGGATGACAAGAGAGGTGAGATGATGGATGCTGTGTTTCTTTTTAACCTTTCTACCACACAAATACTGATGGTGAAGCAACATTTGCAATGATAGATCAGAAAAATATATTTTACAGTTTCATGTTCACCTACATCTCTAAAATGATTGTTTTTGCTGAGGACACCAATCTTTAACCAGTGATTAAAATGAAACCAAATACTGTAGATGATTGATAAGTCATAACATCTGGCACCTGTTTAATAGCTAATAGCTAATAGCTAGATGATAAATTGACAATACAACAATATTTTACAGCTTTAGGATCAACAGCACTTGGTCACTGTCCACATTAATTTGCTATCATGGTCCAGTGCTCACACCACTGTAGGTGCTGCTAAACAGATGGAATAAAAGAATAAATCAGATCAGAAAATGTTGAGAAAGAATTACAGTTCTGCTGAAAGCTTATACCTGCAGTTATACCTTTTTTTTTTTTTAAATAAATGAGTTAAGAAACTGTTAAAATAGAATGACACATTTAAATATCAAACCAATGCAATACCAATACCTTTATATGCACATTAAAACTTTGATTATACTCTGATTAAGCTAAAAAAAAAACAACCCCAAAACAAAACATTTTTTTTCAGATATATTGTAAACACCATGATGAGATTGAAAACAGCATTAATCAAAATTGCCGTACTTTGTGTAACAGACCTAGATTATGCAATTGTAAGTTGATTTGCTTAAGCATGTAAGCGATCCATTGCCTTGGAATTAGAGCAAGCAATGCATTTCCTTATACTCCCTCATTTTGTGATTAAGCAATAGGATCATGTATATTTGGTGAATGACGAAATCCTATTAATGCCGTCCATGTATATGGCTTACTCACATTTTTGCCTTAATCACAGCATAGACTAAAATCTGAGATAGTTTGCATGTAAACCTATCAACTGTTATGGCTACGCACACTGCTATAAGCCCCACACAATGTGTGACAAAACACAGTGGTCTCCATAACCTCCAATCTCTCGCACCTCGTCTGTTTTCCTCTCTGATCTCAGCTGTCACCTTAAGACAAATTCTCCTCACACAGGTTGATGTGAGAGAAAAAGTGAATGTACTCTTTTTATAATGGTTGCTGCTCTTTAATCTTTTGTCTTAACCATCTCTATCCTCTGTTCTGCTTGGGTCAACCTCTCTATCCTACTGATGCTAATAAAGTGGTTTTAGGAAAAATCTAAAAAAAAAAAAAAAAAAANAAAAAAAAAAAAAAAAAAGATCCCATCAATCTCATTGGGGATTTGTCTTCTCTTGCAGCTTTCGCTTCACCATTAAAGGACTATACCATTATTTTGCATGTTTAAGCCAAATATATTCAATTTTCATAGATGTAAGGTTACTGACAATCATTTCCCAAAGCATACTTCTGGAACGGTGAGTTAAATTTTTTTTCCTATCTTCCAGACTGCTATTGGCTTCAGTTCATTCTGGTATGCTATTAAAATCAACTTGTTGATACTTGAAATGTTCTTGGGGTATGTAATCCATCATGAACAACATGTGTATTCAGGTTTTTTTTTCCTTAAGTTTCTAATTTTAAGGTTTAAGTGCAATAAAAAGCATGGAGTGAATGTATGTCTCCACCGGGGTTATAGTACCAAAAGAAGACCTGTATTTATCAAAAAATTTAAATGACTATGACTTCATAAGGTCATGTAACTACTAGCAGGCAAACCATCAATTTTTATGGTTGGTGTATCGCTTGAATATTTGATTTTGATTTGAAGATATTTTGCAAAATATCAGGAAAGCTGAAATACAGTTTTATCCTTTGGGAAATGATTGTCAGTAACCTTATGTGTATGAAAATTGAATATATTAGGCTGAAATGCACAATGGATGGTATGGTCCTTTAAAACTTCATATTACCATGACCAGTACCTGTAACACACTTCTTAATCCTCCACCACCTCTACCATCCACACATCTCACTGCTGACAACCTTCCCTCCTTCTTTACTGATAACATGTCACCATCGGTAACCAATTCTCACCACCTGTACAGTTTTCCTATTCCCACTAAGAGCATCTCACTTTCTTCATCCTTTCCTTGAATCTAACACCAGCTAACAGCCATATATGCAGTGGAACTGCTTCATGGTTCTTATTCCTGATGTTATTATTATGCCTCACTTGTATGTCACTCTGGATTAAAGAGTCTGCCACATGTATAAATGTAAATAAATAAATGCAATTCAACACCATCACAAACACAACTGTTTAAAGATTAAACAGTTCTCAGTTCAGCTTCTGAAGCAAACTGTGTGTGTGTTTAAAGTTCGCAGCTCAGTGAAATTAAGTTTATAGCTCACTAAAATTACAAAAAGGGGACTTATCACTCTTATTTCAAACAGTGTGTTAGAATATGATATGCTTGATTTGATCAATAAAACAGAGCTGTATTCTTCCATTAGAAATAAGAAAATCTTCTGAATTTTCTGACTGACCTCCTTGGAAATTAAAAACAAATAGCAGTGGATATAACTAAAGATTTTTAAAATTTTTGCGGTTTGAAATATTCTGACATGATTCAGACACACAAGTTATACATGATACCACAGAAGGTTTCAAATGCAGTGAAGCAACAACTCAGGAAGATTTTTGCTCAGTCTATTTCTGGTCTGCTTTTGTTTCTTTCCATTTTACTTCAGTTTTCTTCAGTATGCTTGACATTATGAGTCGCTTGCATACTGACGACAATCTTGCAGGCAGCATTGAAAGGCAGGCAAGATCAGACACAGAAGGCTTACGCATCAGCATGCTGAGAATGTACCTGAACTCTTAACAAAATGAAAAGGAGAACAGTTAGAATACAGTAAAAGCATTACAAAATTTAAGTGTATCAGAGTTTGAATACAGAGTCTACATCTTCTTTGTCCTTGCACTTTTCTTATTAAACACCCTGAACCCTCACAAGTATTTTCATTTATTCTGGCTTATACCTCTTTTCAGATTGAAGGTGGGTGGAGCTGTGCTGGAACCCTATATACTTAAACATATCAAACCTGTCAGGAGAGTTAGGGAGTGAATCAAGCACAGTCTGTATACACCCACACAGTCCTGACAAGATATCTAATCAGCCCAAAAAGCGAATACACCAGTGTTTGTGTACTGTGGGTGTGCATGGCTTTTAATGACGATGTAATTAGTGAAGTGACCTTAAAAGATCTGGTTCAACTAAAATCTGTGGGGAAACAAATTAACTGAATGTGTGCATCACACCTAAATAACTCTGACAAAGCGCAAGAATAGAAAATTTTTATTTCATCCCAGCATGATATCATGATATACCTTCATTAAAAGACCAATATTCAATCTGTTAATTTGTATTGCAAGACTTTTGCATATAGTCTGAGTGTATATATATATATATATAGTTTTCATTTAAAAAGGCTGCCCAAACGCACATTTAGCAGTCAGAAATTGTATAAGCAACATAAACATACACAAACACACTGAGCTACTACTACTGAGGCTCATTGAAGTATTTTGTTCAAAATCAGCAGGGATAAATGTTTTGCTCTGGTTTTGTTGTGGCTGAGATACGAGATCTATTTTTGGAATGACTTTGGTCAGATTCATTAAGTTCCTTCAGTAGCAGCGAATACTGTAGTTGGTTGTTTTTTTTAATGAACAGTTACATTATATGCTATTCTGGATAGCTCTTAGAGACAGCCACTGTTGGCAATAAACAAAAAGATGGCAACTTTTCTTCTTTCATACAAGCACAAGGATGACGTGCTAATTATACCATCAGCAGTTCCCACCTCTGGTTCTTGTCTCATCCCATCTCTGGCATCGTAGGAAGTCAGTTTTGCTTGCTAGTGGCTTGTTAATTTCCCAGAGGTAAATTAAATGGTTTCCTTGCATTTACTAAATCATTATCAGCTGTTACAATTTCCATCTGAGGGGATGACAAAGAGCAGAGCCTATTTTAGTCTAAATTTGTCAGAGGTGGAAGTAAAACTACCCCTGGCTTATTTATTTATTACTCTGTGTGTGGAGAAGAATCTACTAGACAGTTGACTAGTTTTTACCAAAACTGTGTAAGCTGGTTGTCTGAATATGATCATCTAAACACAATCATCCCAAGAGAACTGAGAAAAGGAACTTAGACAACAGAGGGAACTCCTTCAGCTCTTTTATCATTTATTATGAGACAAAATACAAACTGTAGACATAATCTACAATAAACTTAAAAGGCTCCTTCCTTCCCTTCCCCTCTGTTTAGTAATCTTAAAGCCATTTCCTCGCCAAGATTTATTGTTTTTTCTATGTCCTTCGAGGAGTATTCACTGTACAGCAAACAGAGCCGTAAAGGCAAAAATAAAAGAATACAATGAGCTCAGCATGCTGCTTTATAAGAGGATGTTCTTCAGTTGCCAGTATGAAATGGAACTCATTACATCACAACCTCATAACATTTTATGAAATCAACTCAAACTGAATCAGATTACAGTTTAATTCTATTCATCAATCTGGTTTCAATTTGTGCAAATGGCAGGACACACACTGAACAACTCATTGATTTGTCACAGGGTTTACATGCATAGGTTTGAATGGATTGAGTTTAAACCCAGGACTTTCTTCTGTGCTAACCACTGATCCACTTAAAAAACTGAACACTAAGACTTCTAAATCATAATCCACTGACTGATCAAAAGCGGCGACATTAATAAAAAGTGGACTAAATAAAACTCGGCATGCATTCTCAACTGAAGTCACTTTGGCTTATGGTAACACCTGTTAATACCAGACAAACATGACAGCTATGCTAACCCTGCTGGCGTTTGATTTTTATGAGGGGTGAAAATGTGATTAGCCAGGGAATGCTAATAAACAATGTTTATGAGTGTGGGGATTACATAGGGATATAGTTTCAAACAGGACTCTTGAGCCTTGGGCTTTATTAAATATATTCTATGGCAAGTTAATGGAATAGAAAAAAAGCTGTGATAGTGACTCCTTATGTAATAGTATGAGCAAAAAGAAAATAACTTCACAGATTACATACAGAAACGAGAAGAAAACGTAAGCCCTCTAGATGGCTGATTCTGGTGTCAAGATAATAATAATGTAGCTGCTTACGGCAAAGTGATGAGGACAGAGGGCCAAAAGAGATAATAACAATAATTTATTGCTCAGAGCAAAAAGTGTTCAACCACAAATACAGTATTATCTGAGACCCAGTAGGACAGAATACAAAAGAGCCTCACTAATTTAAAGCCACAGCTATATCAGACCAAAGTCCAACACCAGAATATTTCTTCCTTCAAATCTTTTAATTGAAGGGTTCATTAATAACTATTTATGCAGCAAGTTCAGCATCTAATTTAGTGCTACTGCCAAACTTTAGTTGTTGAAAGGGCTCATCTGATATCACACTAGGAGGTTACCTCATAAAAAATAGAGTAATAAAATAAAATAAAATGAGTTTCTCCTATGTTACCTCTGTTTTCTCTTAATTTGTACCAGGTGTTATGAAAGCATGGTCACCTCAGAAATATAATGAAAATTGTTGTATTGAGTAATGGAAACCCCAAGACAATGCAAATCTGACCTTAGTGGATCAGGCTTTTCTCTAGTGGGTTCCCAGGCCTTTCCTTTCTGTGACAAATGATTTTTTTTTTCCTATTGAGTGCAAAAGGTTAAAGTCTGATTGTAAAGTTAGAATGAAACGTCTGCTTTCCCTCACATTCAACCAACTTACACTTACATTCTCACATCTGCCAATTTCGTCAAAATGGTTTAAAATGCAGAGCACCTCAGGGACGACAAATCCTCTGCTCTGTCACCTTCTATGGGAGACGAAGAGCCACAGCATCCTTAATCTATAAGTATTGGCCTGAGGTTCAATATGGGCACTAGAGCAGGAGAACGTCCCTGAGAGTACGGTGAAAGGCAATCTAACATCAATCTCCATTCATAGTACGGTCAATGGTCACTAAAAATAAACACATTAGACTAACAGTGACAAAATACCACACTGTAAACCATACAGCAGACAGTTCTATGAATAACTGAAGGATTTTAAACACTTTTTGATTCACAATACAGAAAATTGTGATTTTTAAAATAAAGCAAAACCACAACACAATATGTATAATACATAATAACTTGTTTCAAAGCTGTGACATTTTCCTGAGCAGCTTTAATATTAAATTCAGAACTCTTGGGTTATAATTCGATTGTGAATAGGTTGTGAGATCTGGGTTGCCACTTCCACTAAATATTTAATGAGCTTCAAGTATAGCATTTCGAGTACACATGCATGCCTAAGGTCACAGTCCTATATGACTCAGACCACGGTCAATAGTTGAAAACATTGCATTCACATAGTTATACAGTGTATTCATCTGGTGCTAGCTTTTGTTAAATATGATGTCTTAGGAGAAAACAAAATGTCTTGGAGAACAGAAATTGCTGAAATACAGACCTTCAGAGATGTGGGACTACAGATGAAAATTTGTCATTTTTGGCTAAATCTGGCTTATTTACATTTTATTGTTTATTAATGTGTGTTGTCCCAATCAAATAAATACATACAAATACAAATATGTTAAATTCAAAATTTTAAATTCAGTCAATCTGTTCAATATTTTTTTTTTTTTTTTTTTTTAGAATACTGGGGCAGACCAAATACACTTGAAATGAAAACTTAAATGTCAATGCAGTTAAAAACCCACTGCAAAGCTATATCAATAAAAAGCCAAACCACATTTGCATACTTTATATGTCTGTTATATCCATCTATCATCCTTGACTGCTAATCCTCTCTATTTTTTATTTTAATTTAGATTTTGAGAGTATTCCTCATTGTATTTTCCACATGACAAAACTGAACTTGACATTTTGTAACTGACAGTTGTGCATTTTATTTTTAACCGGTGCATCTGCAGCTTTGGCGCTGTTGATATGGTCTGTTTGGAGCTCTGCTCCTTTTCCAGTGTTGCTTTGAAAACTCACATGCTGATTTTTAAATTGCTTTTTTGGCTAAAAAATGCTGTCTACACCCCCCCCCCCCCAAACCCTCTAGACAATCTAATTAGCATTTTGATCCCATTAAAAAAAAAAAAAGTTTTCATTTTAGACATTTTAGTTGACACTATAATTAATTCCAAATTGCAGTGAGAGAGTTGGGGATCACTATATTGTCCAAGGACAACTTGACAGGGCTGACGTGATTGATGGACACATTTGCTCTTGTGAACTTAATGTAAAATAATGTAACTTCTCTAACCACTGCTCCATCTTGATACATGTGACATCTGTTTTCATTCACAAATATCGAGACACCCAGTAATCCTTTTAAAAATCCAAACATGTTACTTTGATGCCATTTATTGTATCTAATATGTGAGTGATTAAAAATTGACAAGGCTCCAGCGTAGACTGCTGCTGATATTAAAACATGTTGCTTCAGTTATTATTTTCAGTGTCATATTATTGTCTGATTACAGAGAGAGGGAGGGAAGTAGAGACGGAGGGAGAGAGGGAGAGAAAGAGGGGAGAGGGGGAGGGGGGNGGGGGGGAGGGAGACGGGAAGAGAAAGAGAGGGAGAGGGAGAAAGGAGAAAGTGAAAGAGAGGGAGAGAGGGAAAGAGACAGAGGGGGAGAGAGGGAAAGAGACGGGGAGAGAGGGAGAGAGAGAGAGAAAGAGGGGGCGTGACAGAGGGAGAGGGGGAGAGAAGGTTTGTGATTTATTACAGAGACATTCTCAGTTACTGAGCTATTGTTCCAGATACAAACTTCATCTATTTTACTAAGGAAATTAAACAATGTACTTCCTACAGTGTAGATTGTTTGAAAAAATCTTGTGCATTGTGTTCAGAGCATGGCTTTCAAATAAAATGCTGGCGAATGTCCAAAAAGTCATTTGATGATAAACTTGAGTTACTTTTAAATAAAAGTAATTAGGAAAAAAAATAACTTATATGGAATAAACAAGTAGTATTCTCTAAAGTCTAATTAGTAGATACATTTAAAAAAAAATCGAATTTACATCTGAAAGGTACAGTAACAATAGTCTGTTTTTAATCTTACTATATTTGCTAGGACAGTTATTCAAATGTGGATGTTATGTTTCTACAGTTTGTTAGGGATCTTGCACCATTTCTTGGAATGTGAAAGGAGAACTTTGACTATAATTTAATTTTCTGATGTGAAAAAAAAACAACAACCCTAAAATGACCCCCCCCCCCCCNCCCCCCCCCCCCCATCATCTCCAAGGGTAAGGCCACATAGGATATACTGTCCTGCTTTATTCCACATCACATAATTTCCCATCAGGGACGCTGGATGCTATTTCCATTACAGCACTGGCTTCTGTTGCAACTTATGCCACTGTATTCTGCATGGCTGCCTCAGCCGGTGGAGGCACAGAGACAAGAAATTTGGTTTACAGCAGATGGCTGGTAAAACATGCAGGTGGATGCAGTCTCAGGAGGAAGAAGTGCTGGCAGCAGGGTACTGCCCTTCAACTGCCAATGACTGAACTCCATGTTACATTCACCATATGAAGGTCAGGCACAGCCACAGTTATATTTGACTTCTGTCACTAAACAGTTGACCAACAGTTCCACAAATTGTTCCATTAACTACACTAGATAAACTCCACTGTTAATAGGTGCTGATGTGGTGGTGACTGTGCTACAGCAGTTCTTATAATCTCTGCTTGCATCTCTTGGCTCTGCATCTAAACTAAAACATCACTCATACTTGCATGCACATTGAGCTGTCAGACAGAATTCATTTCCCACATCCATCCAGGCACATTCAAGGCAAACAGTGCAGCAGAATGCATGTAAGAGCACAGAGCTTTGCTGAAAAGCTGAGAAGAGGAGCTGACATACGTTACCTCAGCGAGTCGAGAAAGGGCTGGTCGCTGGGTGAGAGTTAAAGATCATTCTGCTTGTGCCATCTGTCAAGCACGTTGGGTATAAAGGAAGTCGAGCAAGTCTTGCTCTCCTTTTCTCTCCTTCCTGTCTCTCTCTCTCTCTCTCTCTCTCTCTCTCTCGCTTCACAACAAAGTGTTCTGTTACATGAGGAGAGAGAGCTGCACTCCACAAGGAAGGGAATCCTCCATCAGGCTGAAGATCATTTAAATCCTCCACAGAAGCTAGAAGAATGCACCTCCCTTATCCTGGGGAATTGAGACTTGCCAGTGCACTACCTTGACTGCACAAAGCCCTCTCACTGTGTTTCCCGTCTCCTCTGTTCTCTCTCTCTCTCTCTCTCTCTCTCCCTNACACAGCTCCTGTATGTTCATACTACATGGTAGAATATGTGTTGCTATGTTTATTGCCATTATGCTGCTGTTCTTCCAAACACCACAGTGTCAATTAGAAATATATGGTTCCTATTTCCTTTGCAGTTAAACTTGAATATATTTATCACTTGCTTGGGGTGTAAGACAGAAATCCACTCACACTCATTCACACAGCAGCATGAGTAGCACTGCAGTTTAAAGGGATTCAGACAGAAAGGAAGATTGGCTGTGATATGAAAATCAATATAAGATCTCATTCTATCTTTTGGTCATATAAGAAATAGGAAATGATTTGTTTCCATGTGTGGCTGTGTACATAAGGCTATCATACATGTGATTGGTCAGTCTCTGGAGATGTTTTATTTTAAGCCTTCAGTTGTAGTGCGAGAGAACAGTAAGGCGCTATTATGAGAATCTCCCTTAAACGTCAACTCCTCCTCCTCCTCCTTCTCTCCATAGCATCACCTTTCCATTTCTCTCCATGCTGCAAATCTAAATTGCTTTGTTATACAAACAAAATTGACAAAAGTGACACAAAAGGGAGTAGAGCAGTTGGTGGTGAAATGTCCAGCAGATAAGGTAATAACAGCTATTGAAACCAGGGGACAAATCCTGAATCTATTTTAAATATGTGCTATGTGAAAGCAGTTATGTCCTTCATTTTTTTTATTTTCAAATGCCATACATTAAACTGGTGATTTCTTACATGTGAAGTTCTCACATGAATCGTGTTCCCTGCTGTGTAGCACATATTGTCATGCCAGAAAGGTTCATTGAAATGTTCCAGCCCTGCTGAGTGGAGGCATTGTAGTGGGGATGCAAGTGGGAATGATTCTCTTATTGAGTTGAATCTGAAATTGTGTTATGAGAAAAAAAATTCTATATTTAAAAATTAAACATCTTGAAATCTTATGGCTAAGAAGAAAACTATCTTAAAATGCTCAAATAAATATCCTTTAAACAGAAGGAAATTTGTATTCTTATAATGGATTCTGTCATTTTGAATTGTGACACTGGTGACATCGTCATCAATGTGAAGCAAAAGGACATCGTTTCACCATGTCCTTTTACTTGCTTGATCAGTTTGTGCTGTAGATAAGGAAATGTCAGCTGTGTTGAATAGTACATTACTGTTTATCTAAAGCTATTAATGTTCCACTACCTGTTTGATGTCATAAAAAAGTGAAGGTTACAGGTGTAATCTACAGAGAAAAACACAAATTTGTGTGGATGGTCTCACATGTACACACAAGCATAGAAACACACACACACGCACACACACACGCCCTTGTGCAGTTGTCCAGCATTTTCCCTCAAATTGCATAGTGACAAGTGACATAAAAATCCAACTAATCAACCAAAAAAACAAGCAAAATGAAGACAATAAAGTAAGAATGGGCAGTTATTTTGCATTTAAGAATTTAGAAAGAGTTTCGAAAATCTGCAAACACAAAAACACATGCAACATTCATGCAAGTTTATGAAACTGTAATCAAAGTAGTCTTGAAAAGCTTCCAAGAACCTAAGATGAAAAAAAAACCAAACAAAAAACAAAAAAAACACAGGTTTGTTTGTGATTAAAAAGTAATCATGGCAGCTCTAAGCTGCAGGTAAGCTCAAGGTTTAGAAACTTCACAGAGCCAGAACCCACCAGCCTGCACTTTTTTTTTTTTTTTTTTTTTTTTTTGCCAGCAAGCGGCTAGAGACTAATAAGGACCAAAACACACACATCAGATTCTATCACCTGAATTACTGTACATACTTTGAAGGAAAACCCTAATGAGAAAGTTTCAAATGGTTACCTGCACCATCATTACCTGTAAACTAATGAGGTTTAACATCTAAAGGGGTACCAGGTTGAAGAAGACTTAGTAGAACTGTGTTTGAGTTGAAAAAAAAAATTTTTTTTTTGCTTAAGTTAAAGGCAGAATTAGCAGTTTTCATTATCTTCAGCTGCATTTGGCATACCATTAATACATTTTTCAACTGCAGATGATCAATTGTAGCAGAGATTTTGATGCTTTACTCATCTAACAAAGTCCAGACAGAACATTATCTTCTTAGTTGCTATGCAGTATTTATGAAAGTGAAAAAAAAAAAAAAANTAAAAAAAAAAAAAAAACCTAAACAGCTAAATTTGTGTTACTAAAGACAGAAGAAAGAAGTTTTTCCTACACAGGTAATGAGAGGCAAGGTCAGGGAACAATATGCAGTGCTAACAACTTGCTGTGTATTCTTAATGCTGAGGTCCCATGTTCCATACCATACTTTCATTACAGCTAATTGGAAGCACAGATCTGTGACATTACAGCTATTGTAGATATAATACACTGCTTCACATTCATGCCTCATGTTAGTCATACAAGACCAGTTTAAAATAGGCCTACATCTTTTGTAATGTTGTTCCACGATTACACTATCAAAATTAATGATTTGTTGGAAGTTACAAGATTAATTATAAATGATAGCATTTACAAAACAATTTCTAAGTTCTGGTCCTCTGATATCTTGTGCTTAAATCCCTGATCTGATTGGCCTAAAGTACTAAGTATTACAGAATAGAAAAATACAGGAAAAATATAGCAATGTCATAAAATATTTTAATGCATGGTATTTGCAATTACTTTGATGCTATATGTACACCACAGGCCAGAAGTTTGAGACCACTCCCAGATTAATAAATAAATAAATAAAACAGTTTGTTTTGCAATTTTTTGCACAGGAAATGACGAAAATATATGAAATAAATGTAACTAATTAGTTTTCAAGAAGAATTTGTCAACAAGAGCACGTTAAGTAGTCATTATGGCTTAAGAAATGATTTTTAATGAAGGCATGTCTAGTCTGTATTAGTGCACTGGTACTCCAGTTGTGTTCCAACTCCCTGCTGATGTGTTTTAACATTCTNTAGTCTGTATTAGTGCACTGGTACTCCAGTTGTGTTCCAACTCCCTGCTGATGTGTTTTAACATTCTTTTAAATAGCTGCTGTCTGCCTTCCCCCACATCATTTTGTGTTAAGTTGCATGATAGTCTGGTCATGCTATTGCTCTGGAACCACCATGTAAAACATGTGGGTGGTTCAGTTATGCTGTGGGCGGTGTTTTGGGGGGGGAGAGAGATCTGGAGACTTGGCCCAAGTTAAAGGAATTATGAAGAAAGAGAATTACCATTCTATCCTTCAAAGACACACAATTCCATCCAGTTTACAAATTATTGGTCAAAATTTAAATCTTCAACAGGACAACTCCAAAACATACATCAAAATTATGCCAAAATTACATCTACTCAAAAGAGAAGCAAAAGGTTTTGAGAAGTATCACTTGGCCAGAGGAGCTTACTTTGACGAAACCAAAGTCTGAGCCTGAAATGACTTCAAAGTGCTTTGATGTTGACAAATTTTTCTTGAAAACTAAGTAGTTACATTTATTTTATGCATTGTTGTCATTTACTGTGCAATAAATTGTAAAACAAACAGTGTATTGATGATTTTTTTTTTATTTTTTTTTTAAATCTGGGGGTGGCCTCAAACTTCTGTTGTGTAACTACAAAATAGTGTGCGGTGATTTATTGAAAAGTTGAATGAAGCATTTCAGGATGACACCTTTGTGTTTTGAAAAAAAACAAAAACAAAAACCAAGAACTAATTAAATTCTGTAAAAATGCAGTTAAAGGAATATAAAAGGTTCTTCAGCCACTCTTAAGAACAGCAAAGTGGGAAATACTTAAATTTATAATTTAATCAGATGTATTTAGTTTGAAAAAAAAAAAAAAAAGGNAAAAAAAAAAAAAAAAAAAAAAAAAAAGATTTTTTAATTATAACACAGTGTAAGTTGTTATCACCTTCATATGATTAGTTTTTCCATGGGATGAGACATTTGACAGTGCTTGAAAATTCCCCGAAAAGTGCCCGGGGAATGTTTCTGCCGGTAACAAGGTTTTGTTAAAAGTACCTCCAGATTTACTGTGTGACACTGACTGAGCACTTTTTTTTTCCGTTTCATTCATTTCACAGTTGTAACCAACAATCACACTTTCAAGCACAAACATTTCAGACTCTGAAAAATGCAAAACAATTTCATAGCAAATTTACTTCAAGGTTTGACTGACAGGTCTGCACACATCTCAAAATGGCAAAATAAGATCTGCTGATCTCTCTCTCTCTCTCTCTCTGTATTTATATGTTCACCCAGTATAACACCGTTAACTATGTTCCCGCTACACTGCAAAGCCAGTTACTGGAGAAGGCATGAATGCTACCATGCCAATCTGGCCACGAACCAAATGTCATTTTGCCCGAGACAGCAGATAATACACCACTTTACTAAGTATGCAGTTGAAACTTTTGACTCATTGCAAAGCTTTGAGAAAAAGTATTCAAGTTCTTCTCAAACTCATGTGCTTGATTGGAATAGTAAGACACTTCAAAGCTTTAAAGCTGTTGTATACTTATGAAATGCATTAGATAAAGCAACTTCAATGTTTCTCTTAACATTGTCACTCCAATTAGGCAACAACTTTTGTGCTGTGAAACTGTGATGGATTGATTGACTACTTTGGACTTGGCTTATTCTTACCGAAGTCGAATGTAAAATCCACTTGCCAAAGCTGTAAACAAGTGACAGCAAAGTTATTTTATCATTTAAACCAGTTACAATAATTGTGCCACTTCCTCTAGCTTAGTGTAGTTTGTACGTGTTTTAATATTGCTAATGAAGGTTGACATTTTCCTGCAAGTTGGAATATATGTTTTTAATTATTCATGCAGAGAAATTTGTGTGGTACATTTTTAGAATGGTAACAATAATAGCAAGAATAAGGAAAAATACATGTTGGATATGGAGGAAGATTAATTTGCACAGACTATTTTGAGAACAATTGAACATCTGGTCATGTACTGCGTGATAATTCCAGGCCAGGTGGAACCATTGATCCAGGTGGAACCATTGATAAACTACTACTAGCTGATTGTTCACATTGCTTTTATACTCAGTTTACATGCATATTAAAACTTTGATTGGTTTGGTCTGAGTTAAACTGTACTTTGGTCTGGATTTGGACTGTGGTCCACCAATTGAGGATCCACTGTGTATCCGCTGATCTTCTTTGCTTATGCTGCTTTTTTGTTGCTGTTTATTAGCATAATGCTGTCAGAATGTCATAACACTGTTTCCTGAGAATCCAATACGACTCAATTATGTAGCTGCCTTATTCAATCAGATTTGATTTAAATACCAAAAAGTTAATGTCATTTTGTCTTATTTTGTTCACCTCCACTAAATGATAATTACAAAGGCAGCAACATAAGTGAGTCACATTAAATTCTTAATTAGCTGCATGAGTCATCTTTCCTAGAATTACCAATTTTTAAGTTTTCAAGGTAATATACAAACTTACAAAGTATAACGAGGTTAGAAGGTCACTACCTGATCTGCTGCATCAACTACAAAACAACAAAAATAATGAAAAGGGAAGACTTTTGAACAAATATAGGACAAACAATGATCATAAGTTACGACAATGAGTCAGGATACTATAAACTGCTGTATGTTCAGCTTCCTAGTACAGGAGCTCCGTTCCCTTTGAAGGCAATAACTACAGTTACAAGGCATCTAATAATAATTAGCAATCAAATTAAAATCAATCTCATCTGTTCTTTGGAGTGTCACAAAAAGGAAGACAATAGCAGCTCACCCGCTGTCACCTGATTAGTGCATTGGTCCTCACCAAGCAGGCATCCTACCCTGCTGTTTGTAAAAAGGAAGCCTGTCTGTTCACCTCTGTAATCACATGACCTTTGTCTGACCAAGCTAAGTAAGCAGACTGTAAGAAATCTGCTGTAGGATTTCATTTATTTATAATGTGTCCTCACCAGTTTCAATCATTTTAATAATAGGTTGATCAAATCTGAAGTATTAGTAATCACTTTGGCAGGCATACTTTGTGCTATAATAAAATGCTGTCAGGAACATTACTTTTGAAAGTCAGAAATCTCAGCATGTACTGGTTTTGGCCAAAGCCATATTACCACAAATGCTTTACCTGATTATTATGACTATACTGAAATGAGAGATATTCTTAAGACATATGTAAATTGACAGAGAAAAAATGTAAATAAACCCAGATGAAAATACATGATGTGAATAGCACTTACAGTAGCACTTACAGCATTGATTTACAGTACTGGATGCTCACTATTCTGCATGCATCTCATGCAATCTCATCAATATAGAGGCATCAAGCATTTCTGTATGAAAAGCAGTATACACACAGCTTTTCATAGTGATTAAGTAATTGGACAAGACTTAAAACATATACTGAAGAAGCTCTGTGAAGCTCATCATAGTTTTAAGTGGAATATCTCTGAGAAACAAGAACTANACCCCCCCAAAAAAAAAACAAAAAAAACAAACATGCAATGTAACTGTACATACAAGAATACATAATGCATACATTTTGGCAGCTCAGGCATCATAGAAAATTGTGACATGACCCCCCTTGTTATATTATTTTATATTGCCTCATCAATATTATTTTTTATGGGCACCTGAAGGCAGCATAATGCTAAATTGGTCACAACTTTTATTTTGGTGTATTCATAATTTCTACACAACAACAGGTAAATCTGGCAAGGAGGAGAAAAAATGGATTAATGAAATGGTTGCAGCTTGACATTTTTAAAGATCACTACTATAGTAAATGTTTTGAGCTAACATATAACATCATTGACTTAACAGAACTGATTGACATATATCAAGCTCTCTGTTTTCAATTCTGTCATTTCAGCCATTATAATTAAACAGCTTAAGTGCTCAACACAACCTCTGTGAAACAACGAATAAAGGAAGCAAAAGTGAGAGTGTAATTAGAGAACGGGGGGGAGGAAGATTAAAGTCATGGAACACAATAAGACATTGTTACTCAGTTACATTTCATTCCCCTTCTCATTTCATTCCCTTCTTCATTTCTCTTCTTGTCAGTAAGAAGGACAAATATAAAGTGAAATCAGTGAAATTAGTCCTAATGCAGAATTTCACTGATGTTGAAACTATTACGTAATCACTTATGATGAAGCAGCTTTGTGGAGGTGTGGATACATTATGTGACATGGACTACAGTATCATCAGACAAGAGAACACGCTGATTCCTCTTGATATTTGATCACTCAGGAGCCATTACCAGACTTAAGCACATGAGCTAAATGATGGCTGTCCCCAGCGAGTGTGTGTTAGAGAGAGAGAGAGAGAGAGAGAGAGAGAGAGAGGGAGGGAGGGAGGCACATGGGCAATATGTATAAATGCATGTGTGTTTATGTGCTCCACTGATGCGTTGGATCGTAAATAATTTAGACTGGTAGCTCTGTTATTGTGCCGTTAATGAAATTCTGTACAGATATCATTCAGATATATCTAGGAGAGGGAATTGGTGGTTTACACATGTCATCATTGCTTTTGGATAATAGCTTCTACTTTGCATGATTACTTAAAATCATTATGGCATTGTGCCACTGTTCCATTTTTATTCAAAAAACACTTGCTTGACAAAACAATATCCACAAAATAAATGGACTCCAGCGCCATCATGCTATGACAGCTGTTTAATTAGATTGAAAAATAACAAGGCCTTAAGGCATTGTAAGGTCTTGTAAGAGAATATCGAACATGACCAATGTGTTCTAGTGCATTGTATTGTTGTATAATATGCAGTATGACAGGTCTTATTCCTGATTTCCCAGTAGTACAGTAAATTCTCACAAGCAGGAAACAGGCAGGCAGCTTCAAAACTACAAGTTTATTCCAACTGCAGCTATTTTGTGAGTTTTATTTTTCTGGTGAAATCACTAATGAGGACCCAAAAGCTGGTAGAGAAACAATATCATGCTTTCATCAATATTTCAGACACTTCTGGCATGCATTGTTTTCTTGGGTGGTACAGTGGGATGCTATGTGAATATCACTTGGGAGTGCAGTAGCATTCTCATAATCTTTTCCTGAAATTATAGGCTCATTAACTGAAGATATTGTTAACTGCTCACCACAAAAATGTGTCAAGCTTTCAAATGTGATGTTAGGCATGCAACTAAACATGATTCACATCCTATAAATAGATGCCCTTCATATACTCTCCTTGAGTCACATTAATAATCTAAAACAATTAAGCAGCAGACAGTCTCTCCACTCCTTGTTCTGTCATATTCCCAGCGAGTGCTGTTAAAAGAGCATTTTAATGCTTGTTTCCCACACTCCAGTTAACTGTGGGAGCTGTAAACAGTGTGTGTGTGTGTGTGTGTGTGTGTGTGTGTGTGTGTGTGTGTGTGTGTGTGTGTGTGTGTGGTTATGGTTGTGCCTTCAGTGGTATGCTATCAGAGGCAGCAGAGGATCATCTCTAGGAAAAGAACCATTACTCTTTATCCTGTAATGGTAAGACAATTCAACATGTTTTACAGTCTTGGTAGGAATCTGACCTGACTAATATGTCATCATCATCATCATCATCATCATCATCATCATCATCAATTTTTTTTATATACTGTACATGTCAAAAGAACATTACTAGGAGAATAACTTGGTCATACTCTATCACTAACAGGCTAAAAGAAACAAACAACTTATTCAGTATAACAATTTGAAAGTTTGTAGTTTTTTTTTTTTTTTTNTTTTTTTTTTTTTTTTAGAGCTGTTTGTCTGCTATTAAAATAATTTTTCAATATTTTTTATTATCTTATATTTCCCTTCCAATACTGGCTGACTTAAAAATAAAGTGAGTAATGCTATTGTGCCACCGTGTGGACAGTAGTAAAAGTAATTCTACCACACTGCATGGCATGGAAACTAAGAATAACTTGTTATTGATGGAAATTGAAACTGGAAAATGAAAATAGATTTTGTTTTACTTGAGGAGTTTTGAAGCCATATCAGCTTATTCTTACTTAAAAAAAAACAAAACAACAACAACAAAAAAAAACTGCTGGTGAGTAAAGCATGGTTGTTTCTTGATCACACATATGTAAATTTGTCAAGGAAAAAAGCTTAATTTTCTCGAGCCCATAAGATGTCTTTACATGCCAAACTAATTATTAACTGTATGTGTGTGTGTGTGTGTGTGTGTGTGTGTGTATATATATGTATATATATATACACACACACACACACACACATACATCAGGTGATACTGACAAAGTATATTTTGAATTAAACTAAAAACTAGCTTATTGACTCTACATTGTTATGTTATAAACATCCATGCTTTTTCCTCAGTACAGTCCAACATGCTTGAACATATTTATAAATTTCTTTCTGTGTGTGTAGTCCTTTAGAGCTTTTAGTAATTCTTTTATATTTATTTCTGTCTGTATGAATGCTTGCTGCATGGAAACATTTTTCTTTGGTACTTAAGTTGTTGACACTCATGTTCCTCCCTGAGGGCAAGTAAAGAAATCCTCTTTATTCAAAACGTTTGATGGAGATTAGCAACAAGGCTTTAACACATTACATCCTATGTCACTTCAAGCAAATTATCTCTGCATGTTCAAGTCCTTTTATTTCTCATACAAAAGCAAAATAATTATACTAGCCCCAGGAAAAAAAAAAAAAAAAAGCATTGAATTAACATGTTTATAGTCCAGGCACATCTTTACAGCCATTAAGGTATCTGTGAACAGTGTGCAGGATCGCATCTATTCAATATGCTCTCTAATTAGACCTGATCTTTTTTTTTTTTTTTTCNTTTTTTTTTTTTTTTTTCCTGTAATTAATCTGGAGAAAGGAAATGACTTTGGAGGGCTTTACTGAGCTGTGACCCAGGGGACTCACCCTGTTTTATCTTTGGCCCAAGATGGTGATTGGAAGGTGGAGACTAAATCAATTTCCCTGCACTGGCTCATTAGCCGAGGCCCTGAGGTTAGCCATGCTCCATGCTGATGCCCTTGGAGGAACAATGCCAAGTCAGTTGTTGTACTCTGTAGAGATTAGCAGGCTGTGAAAGTCATACACATGGGGTTATGAAACACAAACTACTGACAGGTAGTGCTTTGCTGATGGACAGTATGAAACACAATAATACACAGAACATAATGTGAAATCTCAAAACATAAGTCTTTACTGGAGCTTTATCATCTCTTTCTTTTCTTTCATTTACAAACATTAAGAGTTTTGGCGATTTAATTTCCGAGAATATAGAGCAACTGATCTAAATGAAGGATATTACCATCCTTGAGGATTTTTAACAGACACACAGCAATTAATGATCTTTGATGATGTTTTTTGACTGATTGCAGTACATCAATCGAAAAAATATGAGTCGATGATGAATAGTTTACCTCATGGTCTATGCTGACTGAAATCACGTCACTCCAATTCAAATTTCTGAGCATTTTAGTGTTTTCTAGAAAATAATAAATAATTGATACATTATATGAGAGTGCAAGGGAAAATGAAAATGAACATACACACACACAGGCACATATGTAGCTCTCAATATGACATATGGCATAACATGTGGACAATCTTGTGCCTTCTGATCAAATATACAGCTCAGTTGTCTAATCTTTCGGGCTGTATCTTGTTAACGGAGCTGAGCTCTGCCACTTTAACACCAACAGAATGCAATGAATTTGTGTGGGATTATGGCTTTTGTTGTTTGGATTATCTGGATCTAATTATTTTGGCAGAGAAGCTTAAAACTGCAGCCTATCAGCCTGATTACTCTGCTGTTCCTGAATGTTCAGTAAATAAATGGAGAGCCATACAGACCAGCTAATTCTTTATCATATATATATATATAGATATATATATATCTATATATATATTCACATTTACCTTCAACTGTGACATAAATTGATGTCTGCACACAGGTGTGGGTTTATTTATATTTATCTTGTGCTCATGTCTGGGGAATCATATTGGAAAGAGGACTTTCAATTTTCAGATGGTGTAAGTGCATTTTCTGCTCAACCATCTCTCCATCTGACATTAAAGGGACTTGTCCAGTCCTATAGGGCCAATCCAGCCAATATGCCATATCTCACAAAATTGAAACAAGAAAGAACAAACAATAAACTTCAAAGTTGCTAAACCATCACTGTGTTTGCTAATCAAAGTTCTTCCCAGTGATGTGGTACATTATTTGTAATATGCAGTATGTGTCTATTGGAGCTGTGTGCCTGGTTTGATTTGTGTGTGGATTCATATGTAAACATTTATTTTTGTACTTAGAATTTCTGGGCTATATATGGATTCACAGCCCATTTTACTTTATTCTTCTACTATTATTTAATATGTCCGTGACACTCGATGTATTCCAGGAGTTACTTGGTTGTGAACTGTTTTAATTTTGTCGTTGTATTCACTTTCTCCCAGCCTGCCTCATCAATTACGGATTTCCCACATTTCTGAAAAATAGCTTTCATCTCTCACCAGAGGATATGTTTGAACTTTGTTCAGAGAATAGTGAGAGTGTTAGCAGTAGCAATAGCGACTGCATAATCAATGAGTTATTTCCAGTAAAATAGATGTGTTGCTGTGCCTGCAGAGAATTCTAGACTGAATGCTGTTGAAGAATGAGAAATGACAAATTGGTACCTCGGCTGTGATGGATTTCTTCCTCTGTCAAGAATAAACTTCATGGCTACAGGAATAATCTACACATAAATCTATGACTCTTTGCTCATTGAGTGACAGCCACCAAAATATTTAGAGTAGTTTTGGAGTTTCTCCTATTAAATTTTTGTATTATGAAACCATATTCTATGTTCTGCTAATTATCAATTGGAATATGAAAAATGCACTATAAAATCACAAAATGAACCCAAAAAAATCCAGTGTTGAAGCGTTTTAAGATGAACTTTTTGTATTGACTAAAGGTGCAGCTTCAGAGGTTTGTTGAATGAATGCAGCTTTATATACCAGCCAGTTATATACACAGTTTTGGTTAGTTTAGTTTTCATCAGTGTGATGCAGTATATCACAGTATATTTAGGTTTTACTTGCAGATCTCAGTGAGCACTATCATGCAGGTTTTTGTTCCTCAGTTCATTACTGGCCCAGAATACATATACTGTGTCCCAATTCCATACCACATACATTATATAAAGTACCCATTTTCACAGTCTATTATTTTGCAGTTAGTAGCAAATTAATGTAATTAATGCCATGTTTGTACTAATAGGAAATGGTATGGCACTGATGAACCTCAGTAAGTGATACTTTAAATTTAGCCATCTCACCACTGGCCATAATTTGGTTACATTTTTTTTTCATATAGCTCCTCAATTTCACTTTGTACTGCATTATGGGACAGTTGTGTCCATCAATAGCATGTTCAAGAATCAAGCCAGTTTACTTCTCATCTGACGTCTCTGAATATGAACACACTACATATTCATTTAGAATCATTTGGGAATATGGAACTTGGACATGGCTCTATCTTATTTTTCATCAAGGTCTCAGCCTTTTATCATCATTCCTCTTGGCTTTATTCCTATACACAATGTTTCATTTCACTCACGCTGATGAATTCCAGCTGTAGCTCTTTATAAACCTGACAATTTTAACTGCAGTGACAGTATAAAAAATGGCTTCTACATGATCAAATACAGGATATGCTGTTACAGCTCAGTGATGCCTAACCCAACATAACTGACTCCTCATCCCAAGACTTTCTTTCTGTGCCTGCAAAAATAGAACTTTTCACAGAAAGGGGTTGTTCGACTCAGCTCCTAAATTAAGGATTGTTTGGGATTATATTATCAAGTAAGATGCATGATGGCATGAGCGTTGAAAGCTGATGGTAAAGCACTTGTACACCTGGTTGTAAAATAGCACTTGTGCATATTCTTAATCTTACCCCCCCCCCCCNCCCTCCCCCACACACACACACCCCAACCCCGATTTTAAAACTATCCACAAAAATATAAATATAGTGATAGTCCATGCACCATGTAGATGTAGAACTGAAAGCAGATTATGTCAACTCAAGTAAAATATTTTAATGTCAGTCCAAGTAATCCAAAAGGTACTAGGGTTCATGGATCTGCACCACATCTTGACTATAATCTTTACTACTGTATCTTTGTGGATAATCACAGCGAACTGGTGGCACAAGATTTCACTAGGATAAAAGAAAAGACCAGTTCCTCAACCAAAGTGTACCTCATTTACCAGTCACTGTTTCTAGTCCTCATAACTACCTTTAAGCACAAATCCACAGTCAGAGCATCCTCATCACAGCACTTTGACAAAGATAAAAGAGCTGCAACACAAGCAAAACACCTGAAACTGACACAATAAGTCAGTGCTCACATAATAGACAGCGTAATAAGTAGCCTAACGTACACGTTTCCCTTTCCCTCTGAAGCAGACATACAAGCATTTCATAAGTGGGGTCAGAGTCTGAGGCTTAAGCTTAGGACTCTTTAGTCAAGGGTACTCTCACCGCAGCACACACATTTACTATAGAAGGCTGAAGCTATGAGGTTTTGGTCGTGGAATAGCTGATCTAACCCCCAAGAGAGGACAAATAAGTGAAATACAGAATCCAGCAGGACAGCAGCATGGCTGGCAGGGCTGCTATAAAATACAATAGAAATACCTCACTGCACGGCAATGACATCTTCTGCCAGTACAGGAGATATTATCCTCCAATATCAGTTGTTTGCTGCTGTCCAAAATGAAAAAGCGTACACAAGTATAAATAGCAGCAATATTTTTATATCGACCAATCGACCAAAGGTTTCCCAGCTCTCTCTCTCTCTCTCTCTCTCTCTCTCTCTCTCTCTCTCCCCCCTCTTTCTCCGTTTACTGAAGTTGCCAATGTGTTTCTTTTTTACAGTTTCTTGTTACCCATATCCCCTTTTGCACCATTTGTAAACCTCAGCATCACTTCACACTAGAGAGTGTGTGTATGTATGTGTGTGTACTGTCCATCCAATTCAACATCCATAATGCTTTATTTGACTCATGACGCTGGAAAAAAAAAAAAAATCTGTTTCTGGATCAGGTCTCTGCAGATCCTCAGTTGGCTGCTTCTGTCATGGCAGACTGTTTACACTTGAAAATGAGGCCATTAAGTGTGTGAAGGTGTGGGGATCCCCTGCCATTGATGTTGTTGACTGCCATTTGTGCATAACCGCACCTCAGCCTGACTCACTGCTGTCAACATGGCCCAAGCTGCCTGTGAAATGATTGAATTTGCTGAGCACAGCAGCACTAACAGCTCTGAATAAAGGGTAAAAAGATGCTAAAATAATGAATCTGGGAAGATTTGTAACTTCTACTGTCCCCAGGACATCATAATGCCATTCCCACACACTGTGAAGGCTGAAGCATGTGCACTCTACTCAAACAAGACCTATAATGAGAATTATTTACAGGATATAAAGTGGCAGACAGTAGGTGAAGTAAACAGATCAATTTTTTCACTCACGCATATTTTTTAGTTTGTCTGAATTGACAACAGGTTGAGGTTAAGACGGAGTTAAAGAAATATGCTGCAATTTAGTGGTCATTGTTTTTGTTCATTGTCATTGTTCATATTTTCACAACTTCATTAAATGTATCTGTCTTACTATTTGTTTGAGACACAAAAGCAATGTAAAGGGTACAATAGAATCATGTGGTGCATGAATTGCTGACCAGCATGTCTGGAAGAATAATGATTCAAAAATGAAAAAAATGCCACAGGTTTATAATGAATCCGCAGCAGGAAATAGTAACGATGTAGGCCAACATGACAGGACAGCGTTGACATTTTATAGCATTATACTGCCATACAGTGACAGCTGGGGAGGGAGGGGGTGGNTGGGGGGGCATGGCAGTTACGTATAACCTCAAATTACATCCACCACAGATAAGTACAGGCACCTGACAAGTGACAACCACTCACCATTCAGTGGAGCCGACAGCACTGAGCTCATGCATTTTCTCAATAATGACAATTATTCATCTTCTCAAGGTTAGGCTAAACTGTCCTATTGGCTAGTAATTAAAAAGACCACAATTATTCCAAGAGATGATCAGACACAAAACATTACAAATTAAATGTGATAGATGGACACTCATGCTTCCTTTAGTTTTCTACTAGTGCAATTTGCAATCTCCAAAAAGTGTAGAATGCACCATATATGTCTGAAATTGCCTCTAGAAAACATTCTCTGCACTATATGTTCATGTGTTTGGTGGTGTTTTTGAAGATAAGTACTACTCTCAGCAATAAAGTGAGATACAAGGTCAAAAATACATTCAAAATACTTTTTTTTTTCTGATAACATGAATTTCCTGTGCGATTAAAGCAACAGCTTTGAAGCAGCTACGGGAAAAATTACCTGTATGAATTTTTGCCTTAAGTGAGGGTATGTCAAAAGGAATTTGCCATTTTTGAATTTGCCACTTTTGGTTTAATTGCATAAGTGTGTGGAAATATATTTTTTCAATCCAGAGGCTTTCTTTAAGAAGCTCCATCATTAGACAGATGCCCTTTAGTGCAATAACACTATCACTGAGCTGTGTAATCTGGTTTTGGCACATTTGGCATGAATCACTACTACCCAGTCATAGAACAGATTCATGACATTGGAGGGTCTGAAGAGTGTTCAAAAGAGGGAAAGAGTGGCTCCTAATCACCAGATCACTGTGGCTACTAACAGCCAAATTTCATATTACACAAAGTCCCACTTTGTCCCAAATTGTCCTAGTTGAGCTTCCAAAAATAGAGTAGCAGGGAGGGCTGACTGCAATTCCACAAATCATTTCTCATTTCAGTCATGTTGTATTGACTTGCACGAGTCAACTTCCTTAAACTTTAATGAAACATCGTGATTAATCAAATCTCATTGCATACTCAAAGGAAAAAGATACTGTGTCCCAATCCCATGCCATAAAATAATATATAAAGCATACACTCATGTTGCAGTTAGCAATTAATGCACATGGCCCACCAAACATCAAACTTCAACTTTGGAACACTCCAGTCACATAATGCTTTTGAAAAATTTCTTTCTTAGATGTCCCTGAAGATGTCGCACCACATTCCAGTTTGTTTTCATTTTTATGAAATATGAACAGTTCTTCCCTTTAGATTGTGCATTGTGGGCTAGTAAACATCCTTCAGCATTAAAAACATTGCATACACAGTATAAATTCCCTGTATCATGCAAATTTCAAGCACAGTAATACAACTACATTTTCTGTTATGTGCTCAATAGAAAGAAAATGTATTGCATGATAGTTTACAAGAGAAAATTTGGCAACATTTTAAGTTACAAGAGGCTTGAAGATCTCAGGCAAAATGAGGTCTTAGCATAGCATAGCATATAGTATAATAGCTCAACAGGAATGTAGGTACAAAATCAGAGTAGTGTGACTCAGTAATGATCTTTCTTTCTTTCTTTCTTTCTTTCTTTCTTTCCATTGTAATTGTAATATCACTATAATAATCAAGCAGAAAACTTGAGGACTTTAAATTTGTTTTCTTAAAGTGTTGCTATATATATATCATGATATACCTACAAATCCATATTTAATCCTATCAACATTACCAATGATTATTCCCTTGTTTCTTTCCTCACATTTATTATTCATTCAGAATTAAACCTTTAACCCTTACGTGTGTCGCTTTCTGTCACCGGAGGGGGACCTTGACTTTCCCCGCTGGTGTCCATGATGAAAAGGGCGAATGGAGATGCTCCTGAAAAGCCCGTCTTCACCAGATTCCTCCAGTCTCAGCTGAGGAATGAGATGCCCAAAGGCCATGTCCCCTGTAACACGTATGTGCTGTTTAAGATGCTACCAGTGCCTTAAAGTTGTCTCAGTCCTGGCAGCTCTTGCATTGACAGGCAGCAGCAGTTTGAGACACAGGATATATTCAGAGCAGAGTGCTAATGTAGGTTACAGCATTAATCAGCTGCCGGATGTCTTTGTGCTGCAGCTACTGCAGGCTGCAAGTGAAGGTTGGACCACTTGTAGTACAAGATGGAGTTCTTGGACCTCCAAGACTACTTGAGATAATTTCCAGGGAATTGAGAAACAGAGGCATTACACTTTATGACATTTTAGTGTAGTTCAAGTTAGGTTTGTCCCTGTCTTAATGTGTATTGCCAAACTCAACATTTTTGGCATTTCAAGCAAATCATACTGAGTAGGGGGTGACATTTCCAAAAAAAAAAAAAAAAAAAAAAAAAGGAATACACTTGGCATGAGTTACTAATACATAGGAACCTGATACTTAAAGTGTGGCCATGAGATACTTAAAGCGTGGCCACAAGAGTTATTAATTACATGGGAACGACTAAATTATAAACATAAAGAAACCATAGGATAACCATGTGTTCACTCGGAAAATGTGTCATATGAAGCTATATTCCATCCTCTGAGTATGGATAAGTTTGAACTGATTTTGTTTTATTTTCATCTCTGGATGAACTGTAGTTACATACTGGAGTCACTAGCTGTCAGACAAGGAGTAATTATTTGCAAATTACTCTTAATTTAGCTACTCAAAATGCATGGGCTCAAACGCAGACGGTATGCTGACCTCAGATTTCACCCACACATTTGTATCTCTCTCTCTCTCTCTCTCTCTCTCTCTTTTCGTAAATGTCACCGCCTAGGTGAATGCAATGAACCCACAGTGAATTATCACACAGCTGTGCAGCTCTATTGAGATTCTGGGCGATCGGCTGACCAGCCATTTCCTGGATTGTACAGGCAAGTGTTGCTAAAATGTTAGTTGTAACAACTTCATCTGCCTGTGGTGCTCATGGTTGTGTGTGTATCAGCTTTTTCCACCCCTAGGGCCCAAAAATTGATTGTTGCATCTTTAAAACAATTTTTCCCCCCTCCCCAATTCAAAATGTCCAGTTTCCAAATTTCCAAGTTGCTGTCCCCTGAGGAATAACGTGTGACATCTCAATAACACATGATGTCATTACGTGTTTCTTTTTTTCCCTGCAAGAGTTGGACTGACCTGACTTGGTTTGGAAGGCTCATGTTATCATCCCCAGATCTAGTCCCCTCCACCCACCGCAGTCAGAGTCCCTAATGGATAAACACACCGTAGTAATCATCTAAAGAATGATTAAAGCAACAGCGCTGAATTTGGCATCTACTGTATGTGATATTCATAAATTATTGGACCAACAATCTTTTGGTGGCCAGTGTAGTTATCAGTGAGCCCTCCTAAACAAACATGGACAAATATTTTCTCTTCATTTGTTCATTGTTTTCCTTGCCTCTTTGTTTTCCTGTAGGAACACTGTCTTCACTGCTGTCCATAGCAGTTAGAGGCATGGATTAGACCTTCCCATTGCTGTGTGATATTGAGAAATGAATTATGAAGTGACTCAAACAAGAGCAATTGTTTTGATATCCAGTATGTCATTAAAAAAGTTGAAGTTGAGTGATATCAGTGATGAGAGTCTTCGTTTTGGAAGTAATCATGTTCCCAGATACTAACAAGGTGAAATCCTCTATTGAGCGATTCTGTTCTTCATGATGTAGAATACATTTAATAGGCTAATGGATCTCCTTTGGCTAATTCAGCTTACACTTAATTTTACTTGCTGGCTCAATTTAAGATATCATTAATCGCTTCATTTTTCTATTAGACAGACTAATAGTTTTTTAAAATTAAGACTGTAGTTTATTAAATAGATATTCATGCTTGCTGCTTTCCTTGTTAGATAAAGAAAACCAAATTGTTTAATAATTGAATGGTAAGATATTCTGCAGGCTGTTTCTCATGCACTAAGCTAGTCTACAGGCATTTCTGACATAGTATGCATCATGCAGAGGCTTAATTATCAGCTAAAGGCAACATCAGTATTAAACAAATCAAGTTTGTACAATCAAAGCCACAGATTTTCTTTATAGAGGTCTGAGAATCAATATAAGCCAATGTTCACATTTATCAGAGATGTCATAGACGTATTAATCATAATCAGGACTGTCAAGTAGAACAGGTAGTTAGTATTTTGGCTTTTGCAAATGAATAATTTCTTCATAGTTCATCAGTATGCAAAGAGACACCAGCTTTCTATGTGGAGTTGAGGCAGCAAATAAGTATTAAAAATAGCATTCTATTAACCTCTCTATCTGAATTTATGACAGCACTATAATTAGTGCAGTTGTCTGAGAGTGAAGTATATTTTAGATGTGGGTCACCATGCAGTGTTCCATTAATGAAAAGATTTAATGCTGAAGCTTACTGACAACTATGAAGTAGATTTATTGACATATGTGATGTGATGTAGCATTACACTTTTGCACCAGTCTTTTTAAAACTGATTGAAAATGACACATGGAGGAAAAGTATTTAAAATCGGAGAGGAAATGCATTGACAAAAATGTTTTATTCACCATATTCAGTTAATTTATATTTATCAGCCATTCTCTGCTTTATTCCTGCACATAACGATCTCCATACTGTCAATTAAACATTTTCTTCTCCTTCACTCAACCTCACGTTTTATGAGCCTGCACAGTATTCATCCTGTAGTACTCATGTACATACAAAGCAGCTACCAGCAGGGGGAGCTTTAAGCAAAGCTTCTCATTTCACTGCAGCCACAGTCACAGCACCAATGAGAACCTACTAAGGATGTTGTTTCTCAAGAATGCACTTGAAGTATCAGCGTTATGCTCTACTCAACGAGACTTACAGGCCCACTGTACACATTGGATCCTATAAAAGTGCATAATTTGGTTTTTAAGTGGAATTAGATTTAAATGCATTAGGGTTTTTTCCCCCTTTATCTGTCTTCCCTCTTTTTTCCCCACAAAGGGTTATGAGTAAATTAGATAAAACTTATCTATGGGGACTCAGGCAATGAGATCTGGTGATTAGTGATAAGGTCAATTTCCTCAGAACAAGAACATATAATCCAGGCCTCATAGACATAAAAAAAACATAAACTACACAGGGTGAATGGAGTGAATCAAATATAACTGAGCAACTGAAGACGTAAATGTTATTTTATCAAAGTTTCTCAGTTGGTTTGGACTTCCTGGCAGCACTCTTTGTCATTTATATACTGTATGTTACACAGATCCTGGAGGTTTCTGATTAACTAATCTTGCTTAATGGTGCATAATGTTTGACTTATAGTGTCTCTCATCTTATTAAGTGCCTATCAGCGTCGCAGATAACTAGAAAGCTATCCCCAATCAAACCAGGGGATGCAATTATATAAGTGGCTTCAATTATCAAGGCTTTGTGAGGCGAGTATTTGCTTTGCTGATTATAGAGGGAGACCGAGAGCAAAATATGATTTGGTATTAATTAAGCTGTGTGAAGCCTGCTTATAGCAGAAAGATTTCTTATCTGTGTGATGATGTATTTTATCATTTTTGTATTTGGTCTAATTAGGGTATGAGTGTCCCTTTTTTTGTGACATTCATAATTGTCACAACATGCTATAAAATGCAATAAGTGCAGTGTTCTCCAAAATGTTTGCTTTCTGTATGTGAAAATAACCATAATGTTTAATAAATAACAATTATTCTATTCTGTTCTATTTGACCGTTTTCATTATGGATCTCTTTCATTCATTTCAACTTAATTTTATATTGAAAAACTGTGGCATTGGACAAAATAATCAGCATGATTATGTATGCACTGATTTGTGTGCATGTGTTTACAGTATATTATATGTGTTGTGTGTGTGGATGCCTGTGAGTGGGCATGCCATTGAGAGGTGTGGATGAAAGTGTCATCACACATGGCTAATCATGTGAAACAATGGACACAGAGGCATGGATCAGAGACCAGAGAAATGTGATCTGGCCTTGAAAATTTGATATAGCTGAATACGGATGCCGTGCTTTGAAAAGATGTAAATTTAGCAAGCAGTCTGCAGCCAATTCCTCAACAAACAGATGTCGGAAAGCACAGCAGTAATTGTATTATCCCTTATGGCTTATGTGCATTTACTCAGGGTATTATCTCCATTGTATAGCCTACTTTTGTGGCTTCTTGTCATACCTTATTGTGCATACTTGAAACAGAGATGAAGTCACACCCATCTCTTTAACCGGGCTTGACACAGACACTCCATCTTGGCAGTTCAGTGGATTGTCAACATAAGAAGAACTTTTCAGAAGGAAGAGATGAATGTCAGTCAATAACTGGCTGACAGGTCAATGGATGTCTCTGACTTGGTTGCCATGGGTGTGAGTGTCATGTTGAGAGGCTGGAGGAAGAGTGAGAGCTGAGGAGGGAGAAGGACAAGGACACCCCTTCAGTGCTGGGACCTCTGTCACAGAGAGACAGGGATCATGATTGGCTTAACTGGAAAAGCTGTGGGAAGGGAACATCTTTTTTTTTTTTTTTTNCTTTTTTTTTTTTTTTTCATACAGAAATACCATACATGTACTTTTTTCAGGTCTTAGACCATTAACTACAAATAGTGTTAATGCCAAACATTTTCAAAGCATATAAATTTTAGATTGATTTTTGCCACATGCCAGGCAGTAACATCTGACATTCACATACATCTAACAGGAATTTAAGTTGTATAGGAGTATTTTTTCAATGTGGTAGTAAATTTTTACAGAAGTAAATGTGTTTGAGCACTTACAGGAACCTTATATTATAAAATTCACTTTATGTAACACACAAGATTTGTATTTAATTTTCGAAGAACATAGGTCCTGTGATTGTGAGACTTCAAGGACCATAACAGGTGTTTTTGCATGTTTGAGCCATCAAATACTACCCGTACATATGTCACATTATTAATGCCAACCATTTTTCAAAGCATACTACTGGAGTGATAAATTTTATAATAGTTTTCCCTACCTTCCAGGCAGCCATTTGTTTCACTTAATTCCAATAAGCAATAAAAGTCATTTTGTAGACTTGAAATGTGCTTGAAATATATGAAATCTATTTCAGCGAACCACATGTCATTATTATTTTTGTTGAAGTTACTTAATTTAACCGATCCAACACAGAGCTACACAAAAGAAAATATATGTCTCTGCTGGGAATGTAGTCAGGCAGGAGAAGACTGTTTTCACCATGGAAACTAAAACAATCATGCCTTCTACATCAGGCGTGTGAGTTAGCAGGAGAAACATTGAATTTTATGATGGGTATATCAACTGAACATTTGATTTTGAAAGACTAGGTTATTTGGCAAAATAACACAAAAACAATTAACTGTGGCTTTATGCTTTAAAAAAAAATGATGGGCAGTAACGTAACGGGAATGCAGGTAGTATTGATAGGGCTCGAACATACAAAACCACCGGTATGGTCCTTTAACAGCAGTTGACTCTTCATTTCCACATGTTGGAATGCCTTTCAAATCCCAGGTGAGTGTACTAATGAGACTTTTCAGAAGATTCCCCCTCAAATCTGTTACAGCTAAATGTTTTCTGGATTGCTAATGAGAGCATTTCAATTTAGCAAATTGATTTTCAGAAAGTATACAAAATTTGTTCTTAATGCCCTAAAACAGCAATGCTAGTATGATCTTTTAATCAGCATTAATACAGAAGTAGTCGCTGTTTATCAAAATACCTTTGTAATTGGTAGAAGGTAAAACTGCAACGTAGCCCATCTTCTACTAAAATCCAGTTGCCAACAATTTTTGGCTCAATTCTCAGATCGTCATTCCATTTTTTCAATTTCATCTTCATGGGTTCTCATTCTTGATGACCTTTTCTAGCTTGATTCCTGTGTCTTCCTCTTTTCTCGTTATTTATTATATTTGTCTGACAAAATATAATTACTGTTGTGCTATGAAATGAAAACAACATCCCAACAATTAGTTATTACTGGGAGTTAAAAGAGGATAAAAATACCTTAGTGAATATTGTTGAGCTTAATACTACAGAAATGGACCATTTATTTTGTCAATTGCTGCAATAGTCCTAGGCAATATTACAGGAGTGCCCATTAAAAAAGCATTTCCAGGTTAATAAACTGGAAAAACTAAGGAAATATTTGCTAAAACTACATTCCCAAATATCTGAGCTGACAGGTGACAAGTCCTCCCCTGAGAAATCTGTTAACATGACTGTGCTTCGTTTCATGTTTGACTCTTTTTCTTCCACAGTGACCAAAATCCCAATCAAAATGACACCAGCAGATTCCAAGTAGGTTCTCATTGAATATTTTATTTGCAAATGAAAGAGTAATAACTCAGAAGTCGTAAAAATATACATTTTTTTACTTGTGATATTTACATGGATTGTTTTCATCAAACAAACATAAAATTCTGCACCATTTTACAAAACCAAAGAGAAGCCACGGCAGAAAAATAGATGAGAGTAAAGAAAAAAGTGTGTTACATTTTCCTTTTGGAACACCATGCTGAGCTGCCTCCCTCTGACATTTCATCCATGTAGTCCAGAGAAACAGCCAACCACACAGATCCCACAGGTCAATTATGAGCATAGCACACAAAGAAGTGCAAAGTACATGGATAAAGACTCCAAATTAAAGAAGAACAAAAAATAAAGCTTCATAAATTTTTCTGTGAATATATTTACAATTGTAGATTTTCTTTTTCTTTATTCTTTAGCCGATTACAGTTAAGTTACATCAAAGCAAAGCATTCCCATTTGTCTGCTCAATCTCCTATGACATGCAGGTACCTTCGCTTTCCTCCTTTATGCTGACTTCTGTCCCTTCTGTTTCTCCTCTCCAATATCACAATACATCACAATCCCTCACAACAAAGCTGAACCGCAAAGTCTGAGCATCACTTTGCTCTGCTCAACAGCTTTCATCAGAAATAAAACTGCTTAATAAAACATAAAACATTGTGGCTACATGAGATTCATACTCCTATCATATAACGCAGGATAACCATAAACGGCTTGTTATTTACTGCACCTTAGTGTGTTGATAATATGACAATATATAGTGCTGATGGATATTGTTTTTGAGGGTGATGTTGGATGTGCTGCTGTTAACTCTGAGGTGTGTAGGACTTCTTCTATTCAATGTCTTCTGAACTGACAAGCTCCTTCAAATTCATTTGAAACTATCAGTTGACAAAGCTGCACGCGTGAGAGGAGCAATGCAATGCGAAGGCTCATAAACTGGGGAATTTTGCCACCTGAGACTTGCAGTTGCTGGAAAACAAATCAAAAAGCTTGGAGGAATTTAACAGCTGGAAGACAAGCACCCCATCCTCCACCTCTGCTGCTACTTTCATCATGGGTGGAGGGAATTTCTACAGCCCTGGCTCAGTATCAATCCTGTTATACCTCTCCTTATTCGCAGTGCTACTCTCACACATTCCCTTGAATAAAGCATCTGCTTTCCAGATTGCTAAGATGCATAGCAGTGTTGGTCTCTCCAAGAGTGTGTGTGTGTGAGAGAGAGCGAGATAAGTTATGTAGGTTATGTTGTTCAAATACACAGCTGTGTTTGTGTGGGTGAAGCAGTATCAAGTGTTCCTTTCTGTGCTGCATTTTGTATCTGGGCTTCATCTACCGGTCCTTTTAACTCCAGACATTCTATCCATCATGTGATTTTTTATTAAAGGAACAGAAATAACAAAGAAAAACTGTTTGGGCTTTTAGTTGTGCAAGTTCGCTGTGTGCAGATTGTGTGTGGAAGTGCATGCATTTGCGCCTGTTCTTGTTTAATTGTTGACGTGTGTGTGTATATACACAGCTTGTACCTGTTTGTACTGTGTGTGCATGCGTGAGATGCCATCACTACATCCATAGGACCTGTGCATTCTATTCAAAGAGATGGCAAGAGCAGCGAGAGAGTGACTAAGTGGCCATTAGAGCTGACAACAGCTATGAATTATGGACGTGCTTTGTCTCAGGATGCCACCCCCACAAGTAAAAACACAACTGCTTCCTGTGAAGCCAAGTTCAATGGACGCATAAGTCACTGAAAACCAAAGCAAACATTGCCAGTCTGCAGTCATATCAATTTGGATAGTGGTTATGCCTGACTGGATCCTTCTGACTCTTAAAATGGCAAACATGAGATGTGGGGGTGTGGCCCAAGGGCTCATACTGGATTAACATGCACACACCCACACATACACAGACACACATTCTCCAGCATGCCTGCATGCACGCGAGCACGCACGCACACAGAGTAGATTCCCTGGTCAAAAATGAATTGCTGTCCCTTGTTGAATATAAAAGGCATTTTCTTACCTTCCCTTACAGTAAAGTCACATGTTAAAACCCACGTGTGAAGTTAAAGCGCGTGTGCTTTTCTGATGATAGTTTTCGATTGAGACCATTTCATAATTCCTGCATCACATATGACTGATTTAACTTCAGATGTTTGGTCCTGCTGGCAGCCTTAAGAATTTCTAATTTCCAGTTTGACACATTTTGTTGCACCCATGAAACAAGTGTCAGATAGGATGAAAAATATGAACTTGCAACTCTTAAAGGTCCGTCTCAGTGGTCTTGAGCATGTTTGAGCCTAATAAGTACTACCCTGTTATATGTAGTGAAATGTAATAATGTTATATTTCTGCCAATCGTTTTCCAAAACATAAAACCATATTTTAGTTTTCATGTTATTTTACCAAATCCCTTTATCTTTCAAAATCAAATCTTCAGGTGATTCACCCACCTTACAATTCAATGTTTTATCTGCAAATAGTTATGCTCAAATTTTGGAAGGGATGTCGTTTTAATCTCTCAATAAAAGCAATCTTTTCTCCTGGGACTATATTCCCTGGTGGAGGCATACATTTCCTTATATGCAGCTCTGTGTTGGACCAGTTAAACTAAGTTACTTAGACAAAAACTTTAACAGACATCTTGTTCGCTGAAATAGATTACTTTATCTCAATCACAATTCAAGTCTCTACAAGTAGATTTATTTATTTTTTATTTTTTTTATAGTGTTATGGAATGAACTAAAACCAAAGGTAGTCCTGAAGGCAGGAAAAACAATTCTAATATTTACCGCTCCAGTAGTATGTTTGGGAAATGATTGTCAGTAACATAATGTGTATGCAGATTGTATATATTGGGCTCAAACATGCAAAAGCACCAGCATGGCCCTTTAACTTCAGAACTCAAAACTGGAGCCCTGCTAGCAGCCTTTGGAAATTACAATGTTCATTACACACCTCTATACAAAAATGTCGGATGGAATGAAAAATATGAATTTGCTCTTAAAATCTATTAGCAGTGGACTGGAAATTCTCACCTATAGCCTGAGAGTGACACTAAAAGCAAAGGCCAAAAAGCCATTAAAGACACAGTGAAATCTTGTTTCCTTGCAGTAACTATTCTGTTATCTATATGAATACATGAAATATATTTAAATAGTCTAGAGTTTGGAGTGTAATAATGATTTAACTCCTTCAAATGTGCTTTAAAACTGCAGTGGACCGTGTCATCATGCATTGGAGTTGTGTGTTTGGTCAGTTGGCAAAAACCTCGACTCCGTTTCCCAACATTTAACCATGCTGAACTATATAGTTTCAGTCGGAAATGAATAACATTGCAGATATTAAAGATTATTGTAACAGCTTTACCACTATGTCTTTAAAATAACAAGGGTTTATGTCCTTGGGAGCATGAACAAGCATGGTAATCAAAGTTAACAACTTTCCCTGATAGTGATGCTGGAGAAAACATCAGTTCATCCTCTGTAGACCAGGATTTTCATTGAAAATTTAATTGAAATCAGTCATTTGTTTATGAGATACTTTGTGATTGAGCAGTGTTCAGCAAATAGTCTGGGGTCATCAAAATCATGAGAAATATTTTCTGGAGACCAATAATATCCATATCACTTTTCTGGTCAAAATGCTGGATAGACAGACTGACTTACCATCGTAGCAGCATCACCAGAATTTGCTGCAAGTGGGGCAAAAATGTGAATGGGAAAATATTTTCCCACATTTGATATATTAACATGAGAAATGGGAAACTTTCCATTAGCATATGGAGAAGAACGTTTACAAAAACACGTGGTTTAAATTCACATTTGGGTTTTCTCATTCAACTCATTTTTGTAAGGGGAATATTTTCTCCCTCACATACCCTTATTTATTAATTAAA
>VXCM01001240.1:0-5000 GCA_014773175.1 Lucifuga dentata | reverse complement strand
AAATCAGAAATACAAATGTTTCATCTGTATACAGTAAACTACATGAAATCTTTATAACTCTAGGGAGAAAACAAACTAAATCTTCAAACAGGAAGTGTCAGGTTTGGTTTGAATCCATATCCAATATATCATCACTGACCCACCAATTCATGTAAGAGCTCTTTACTAAAGCAGGTGGTCTGGGTTTAGATCCTGTACTTCTGCCCTTCAGAGTGGCTCACGACAAACACAGAAAACATTTTATCATGTTTACATTATTTATTCAAACTTGTCCCTCAGCCACGCTGCATTCTTCATTGTTACACCAGTAAATTTGCACATACAGTGACTCCACACACACGCACACACAACGCACACACGCACACAAACACAAACATGGTGGGAAGGGAGGTATAAAAGGAAGCCTTTTAGAGGGTAATCAATATCACCCTTGACCTTGTAGTTTCTATTTTTACACACACACACACACACACACACACACCCCTGCACCCATGATCTGGCACATTTAGCATTTCGCTTTTAACAAAACAGGGTGAAAATGTGAAAAGAAGTTGATAAACCTGATCTCGTTTGGAGTCTCCTCCTCTTCATACTTCTTTTTCTCTTTCTTCCGGAAGACCAGCCAGATGATTAATATGACAATGAGGACACCAAGGGATATTCCCACCACAGCACCAGCTACCCTGCCCATATCCCTCACTTCTGTTAACAGAAAAGGGAAACAGAATGATGGACAAAGAGTAACACACACTGTGATAATCAGCACTTGCAACAAGTGTTAATTTGAGATGGTAAATTTTCAAATAATTATGGGCTTCATATACTACATATATAGGTACTTCACCACTCCATGCATTTGTGCTGCAGTGTACAAATTCAATTTAGCATCACAGCCATCAAACACTTTCTGCTGAGCTGATGGATATGTCATTTTTCCCCAACACCTTATCCCCCAAAGTGACCCTAAAAGTCCCGGGCCTCTCTGTAAGTGCATTAGTGTGACAGTGAAACATAACTGTTGGAGTGTAGGTGATGACCAGTAGCCGCCAGTTTATGTTTAGTGCAGTCCCTAGTGTTGGAGCACTAGGGGAGGATGGGAAGGAGGCATGTTGGGAGGGGGGTTGGATGGAACAGCAGAAAAAGGAATAAATGTATTTTCAGCTGCAGTTGCAAACTGAAGCTATCAATCAGAATGGCAGTTCAGTTTGAGGTGAATGCTGAGAGGTGACTTCTCCTTCCTTCCTTCCTTCCTTCCTTCCTTCCTTCCTTCCTTCCTTCCCTCCCCAAACTCACGCTGCATGGTGACCTCAACGATGCAGTTTTCCTCTCCCACGTCATTGCTTGCTGTGCACCTGTAGATGCCTGTGCTGTCCATGGTGAGGTTCCTCAATGTCACAATCTCTGGGTTCTTCAGATCTGGGAAACAGAAGCATTAATATTACATTGGACCAATAGAGCATAATGAGAAAGTTTAATTTTTTTTTTTTTTTTTTTTTTTTTACAAGCAACTATTTATCTCCCCTTTACCCCAATGAAACCATAATTAAGCACTGAGCACAGTTTCAGGAAATAAACCTTTTACCTTACTGTGCAATATCGCCACAATGTTTAGAGCTGATAGTATGGCATAACTAATGTTTATTACATTTTATGACATTGCACTTTTTTTTGTTGCTATTGTCATTTGCACCACCTCTGTTTTCATTGCAAAGCTGCATTGTCATCATGATGTACAGAATGTACAGTAGCGTATAGAGGCGTAGCTCATTAGTTTTCTTATTCTAATTTTTGCTCTCTTTTATCTTTTGCTGCTTAATTTTATTGTTAGCTTTCATTTGCAATATTTTAAAATATTTTCTTAAACTTATGCTGGTTTCTTTTTGTAAACTGCTTAGAAGAAATTACAGCTACAGAATGACGAGAGAGAGAGAGAGAGAGAGAGAGAGAGAGAGAGAGAGAGAGAGAGAGATCACACTGAGGAGGGTTTGAAGTGAGTAGCAGGAGCTTGTGTGGAAGAGCAGCAGAGCCCCACAGCCTCATGGGACATTTAGTCATCCCCAACAATGACAAACGTGATTTTACCTTTCAGCAGACCCATAAATAATGGGTACTGATGCTGTGTGTTATCATCCAATGAAAACTAATTAGACTGAACAGGTGTTGTTTGGTGGAGGTCATTAATTTGAAGGTTTTTGTCTGGGAATGTGCCATCGCCGATGCCAGTTGAACATTGGAGGTGAAGGGGAGTGAGAGAGAGAGGTTTGCACCCTGGGGGTGTATGTGCTGGTTTAGGGAACACACAATACACTGCCATTATGTTTGCAGCTATAAAGTACCTCTGCTGGTTTTTAAAGGCAGATATTTATGTGTTTACAGTCCATGAGAAATTCCACAGTGCAAAAAACAGGGATTCAAGAAAGTGTCAAGATGTTGTTTTAAGATGATTCAACTTTATTTTTTTTCTTATCTAAAGAAAATAAGGTCATCCAGCAGCTAACATGATTCTCACATTTTTTTTCAAGATAACTGATTTGTCTTAGTAAGTTATTTTGTCTGTTTTGCAGCTTACGTTGACTACAAACAAGCCTGAAAAATTGATTAAATGGTTGACACAATATCCCAAACATCTGTATAATGACAAAACAAGATCTTAAGAATGCTTTTTTTATGGAGTCATTTTGACTGTTATGAGTCCTGAGAGTCTTATTTTCCTCAAACAAGTGAAAATACAAATACAAATCAACATGATGTTGCAGACATGGATGTCAGTATCTTTTAACATGATGCTTCATTCTAGAAAGTTTTTCCATTCTTGTTTTTAATGTGATCTCAATGTAATGTAAGTTTAGCAGAAATGGTGAGAATTTTATAAGCAATAATGTGTAGTTCTGTTTAAAAACATTAACTTAACAAGCTGAATTAATGTCTTAAATGATGCAAAAAAACCAAAAAACTGGAATATTTAATTTATTCAATTTATGGCAAAAAATAATCCTCATTCATTTTCACTTTTCACTATTTTTGGCATTTGTTTTCCTTTACAATATACTAGAAAATTTCACTTGATTACCAAATACTTTGCTTATTTCTTGCAGGTATTTTTACACTGCAGAATCCAGAATTCAGTCACTGACTTCATGTATGCAAGTAAAATTGACTTGAGCCAGACTGAAATGTCTATCACAGTCATCTTCATCAGATCAGAGCATCAGCAGCGTTCTGCTTGGTTATATAACTCATTATCCTAACAGAAGTGAAGATGAACTCAGAGGGTTTGCTTCAGTTTCCTGTAGTTTAATGTTCATAAGTTAGGGGGAGTTTCAGCGAGTGCCTTATACTGAAATTGCCCTGGTAAAGCTGCTCAGGGACCAACAGTAGAAAGATGTTTCTTCCTAGGCAGATTTAGGTGCATGTGTTTTTGAAAATGTGTGTGCGGATGGTGGTGAAGACGAAGCGGTGTGCTCAGCAAAACACTTCCCCGGATAAATGCATCCCATAAAAATCACTGATATGAAAATGAATCGTCATAGTTTTCCTCTGCAGAGGCTTTCTAGCGGTTTGAGGTGAATCAGCATGCTAGGGAGTGCCAGTCGTTTCCTTACCTATCAGTGCCAGGTTTGGCAGCTTGCCCAGACTCTTGCCTTTGTCCAGTACTCGCTCCCACTTGTAGCTGATGGGGTCTGAACCATCGCTAGACTTGCAGCTCAGCTTGACATCACTGCCCCCCAGGAGTTTTCCATCCATCCAGCACCTTGGCTTTGAAGGCTTGACTGTAAGCAACAGAATCAGATTCATTTTATTTAGAAAACATACGTACATATCTTCTTGATGACATTGGTACAGATTATATTTACATCTCAGAGTGAGGTTTAGGGCACTTTCAGGCCTGCAGTTCATTTGTTCTAGTCCAAATCTGTTTAAATGCTGTGTTTACCCCTTGGTTCAGTTTGGTTTCATAATGAAAACACTTTCTGCTGATTGGTCAGAAATGTCTGAGGATGGGAGTGGCAAAATCAAAACGGAAGAACTTTACTATGCGGGCATAACATGGAACAACAACAGAACTGGAACACTTGTAGTACTTTATTAGGCCATATATCAAGCACAAACATGCTAACAGAATGCTGAATTTGACTCAGACACTGTTTGGAAAACCATATATTGCTTCTCATTATGTGAAGAAGAGGTGCTACTTTCAGATGGTGCACACATTGAGCACGTTAACATGTCATACAATGACATGTTAACGTTCAACATGTTCGTCTCAAGGTGTTTGGTAAGCTTGATATGTTACAGTGTTTTCATGGCATCTGTTTAATTGGCTGCAGGTAATCAAAGATATAGTTTACTTAACGGGAACCATGAGCACCTTGTTCTCTTTGGTTTTACATCAACAGATCATCCTGTAGTAGCTTCAGATCATGTTCATACCACAAACAAACCGCTCCAGAGCTTGTTTGGAACTGGGCCGGTGCAGTTGTTTTGGTCCACACCTGGGTGTGATTGCTGTGTTCAGACTTGCCAAAACAAATGGTAATCCAACTGAAATGGACTAAATCACCTAAAACACCCTTAGATGCAGTTTCAGGCCATCTATGAGAAATCTGCATCTAAACGTACATTATCTTTCAATAATTTCCTTGGTCAGTTTCTTCTGAATATGTGAATATAAACAGTTTAGCCTGTTCTGACAGGCTGGCTGTGACTGCCCCATTGAAGATGAATGAGACTTATGGGTGCTGTAACAGTTGCTGGACACATTTCCTAATTCTGAACTGTTATTGCTATTATAAAGCAAATTTTATTTGGGTTTAAAAGCTCAAACAAATATTCTGTTAATCCATAAAAACAGTCTTATGGATGACTCCCAAAGCTGTTTGACAAACTTATTGTCTAAGTGTCCAAAATCATTTCAATTCTAGTTTACAGCAGAATACAGATCTTCTTCTTTTCCTTTCGGCTTTCCCTTCAGGGGTCACCACAGCGAATCATCTGCCTCC
>VXCM01001235.1:63376-89034 GCA_014773175.1 Lucifuga dentata | reverse complement strand
ATTTACTATGTGCCTTTTTAAACTTATCACAAAATGTGTATTAGTTTTTTTTTTAACTTGTTACACATGCTGAGGCCCAAACAAGTCAAGACAGATTTTGTCTTCTTGTAACTTTTTTTAATCGATCCCATACTTCTGAATTTGACTGATCCGAACAACGACTGCAGGAGAACATGGGATAAAGAACGGACGAGGGACGGCATGGGAATTCAAAACCACAACCTTCTTACTGTGAGGCAACAGTGCTAACTGCTGCACCACCCTGCTGAGAGGAAGAGAAATTGCACGTGTTGATAGTTTATCATGGGATAAATACACCTGAGTTTTTTTTTTCCGTGGTGTATAATTTTAAAACAAATCAATATATAAACGCTTCTTAAAAGATCAATTAACACGTTTAATTAAAAAAAAAAACAAAACTATAGAACTCTGGATCTGGATTGGCCCCAGATTTGAATGGATCTTTACCTGAGCCATGGCCCCACCCTTCCACTACCACACCTTACTGCTAACAAACACAGAAGCAAACAACCAAAAAGACAGAGGCAAAAACATCTGCTTGGTGGAGGTAATAACACATCCCTCACCCCCCCNACCCCCACGGGTCAACTCCTTTAAGACATCTTGCTGTTGGTTGTGAGCATTGCCAGGTGCCAAACACCAAATTATTGCACAAAGACTCCAGAATTATCGTACATATTTTTAGAATTATTGATCATACATCATATAAAGGGTAAATTATTGTACAAACACAATAATTATCATCCACCAACACTGTTTGTCATATATTTGCATATGTACACTCACAGAGCGCTGGAGCAGGAATAAGTGCATGACTGCTATAAATAACAGCTCAGAATGAGATATTGGTGCAATTTTAATCATCATTTACAAATGAATGCTCTAATCACAGTGATTTCATTGACATCAGATGAATTTTCTTGGAAATTTTCTCATCATATAGTAAATGTAACAGAACCAAGTCATTTTAGGCTTTTAATGAGTACTATTCATGACTGCAGCCAAACATGTCATTCTGTCCCAACATCCAGGCCAGAACAAAGACCCTTAAGAATTGGTAGAGGATGTAAGTATACAGATGCAGGTTTTTGAAAAGGGATTAAAAAAAAAAAAAAAAAAAAAAACCTGGATGAGGGTCCAAGTGGATCGTGTCTCCTCTTTGGCTGTATTAGGGTGCTGCCCCAATACATCCATAATACAGCCATAGAGGACCATAGAGGGTGCTGCCTGGCTCATTTGAAAAGGTCACTAATGTAGCTGGGCATTAAACAATGTCAGCCCATTTGCTTAAGAGTTACCCAATCTTCTGAAAGACACATTTAAATGTAAAACTATGGCAGAATTGTCCTGACATGCCCTTTATCTTTGAGGCACTTCTGTAACTGCAACAGTTGTGAAATAAGTGACTTTTACCTGCAGCATAATGTGAGTATCTATGAAAAGTCCTGTCACACTGCAGCCGTCCAGCCTTTCAGCTGAGATGTGCAACTTCAGTCATAAAACCACCAGGCTTGTAATCTTTACGTCAATAATGGCTTTTTGTTAGGAGAAGCATTGGCATGGTAATGCATCATGTCTTACGCAATGCATGCCATTTCAGATCTCTGTGGAGCAGCCTTGGCACTTTTGCTGTTTTATTAGAAATTATCTGCAGTCGATTAATAAATGTTGTACTGCTGAATCCTGTAGGGCGAGGGGCAGACAAGCACGCCCTGATAATGGAGGGATATCCATCATGTCTGCCAGTCAGGACACTGCAACTGCCACACAAAGAGCCCAGTGTGATGTCAGAAGCAGGGACGTGTGCAGACATTTTGAGAGGCAGGGGCTCAAACCAAGTACAAGGGCCTCTCTCAGCTGCCCCTGTTTTGCAGTATCACCTGACATTTTATTCATTTTATGATGATTACGTGTTTTAATTTGTTCTAATAGTAAAATGATACTACTATGGGTAACAACTCCTACAGCAGCAACAATGACAATGAAAAAAAGTTATTATTAATTACATTCTTCTCAAGGGGCAGCTCAGCCAAAGAGGACAAAGGAGCAGTGGGTGGAGCCCCTGTAGCTCCTCCTCTGCACATGTCAAAAAAAAAAAAAAAAACTTTAAACACATACAAAATGAACTGATGATATATGTTGGAAATGTTTTGCCCCTTATGTTGCTGAAACATTGAATGAATCACCACTGGCTGTCCCTCAGTTAAATGTATATGAGATAGATTTCCATAAATATACAGCACAATTTGCAGAGATGGTAGCAACCAGAGATTATTAAAGTTCTGACTGTATATTTACTTTCCCAAGTGAGTTTTAAGACACGGACATCCATTTTGAACAGGGATTATTTCAGGAAGTGAATAGCAAGAGCTACTAGATGACAAGTATCCATCCCACTGACAGATTTGATAACAGGAAAAAGGGTAATTTGCACTAATAGCAAATATCCATCCTCCACAGAATACATTTAGAGATTTAAAGCCAGAGTTGAAATGTATAAGCATAAGAGGGTTTTTCCCTCCACAAATGAATTCAGTGCAAATCATCCAAGAATTCTCAAAGGGTGGTAGTGAAGTGAGCTGTTTTTCTGACATGTCATGAATAAAAAAGGCTTGTGGACTCTTAACGGCCTGTGGCCCACTGCAAAAACAGAAAGCTCAGTGCTCGTTTTCCCCCAATGCTCCAGTAATAGGCCAGTGGAAATAAATGTAATCACCGCACTTTGTTCTCCCCAGTGATATCATTTCTTCTTATTACTTTTCACCTCCTCCGCCTCTCAGGCCACCATCAGAATCTCATTTGATCATATTTACATTCACTCCGGCTTCAAACCCTGGTGATACTAAAAAGCAATTACTACTTCAAGTTGCTGTCTGCCAAAGAGAGCCACACAAGATGTCCTTGCCAAAACTGCAGAGGATTCCTACGCCGTCTGTGGCTGACATTTAAGCTCCTGTCTTCTTCTCTAAGCATGTTTCCCCACATTTAGAAGCAAAGAACTGATTACGACAAACATGGCCTTTAAAAGAGGCCTTTGACCGGGGACAATCCCTACAAAGAAACATTTATCAGTTTAATACGGGAGAGGCTGAAAGCCAAACAACAGAAGAATATGTCATCTATCAAATTATAACATTATCTGAAATCTCCCCAACTGCCTGGAAAGGAACCTTCATCAGCCTCACAAAATGTAATAGAAAGTCTAAACCATAAATTGTAGCCTACATACTGTATTTCCACTAAAATTATATATATATAAAAAAATCTGTATTCATGATTCATAATGACGTTGCAAAACATCATCAAAAGAATTTTTTGGGTTGCTTCCATGACAAATGACTTTTTTTGTCCAAGTTTTTCTATCTCATTTAATCATTCTTGTCATGCATTAATTTCTAAGATCATGTATTAAATGAAATAACAAAATGAAATGTAATAAAAGAGTGAATTATATAACAACTCCTCTTATGTAGGCGATTGAAAACTGAAAAACCTTTATTTGTTTCCCGTGATGAAATGCATGTTTGCCCATATTGTTAAAAGTAAACTCTTAAGCAACCCTTTTCCCAATTGATTTTGTTGGGTTTGCAAATGGAGATTCAATTATGCTGTTCTTCCAAGTGAGCGCTGAGCAAACGACACGGAACTATCAATAGGAGGCAGCTTGGGGACACATGCAATTCTGGATAAGCAAGATAGCTGGACCTCCTCTGCTGTGCACTCTTTGTGAAATTACCCAAGGTTAGTGCAGCATACTAAAGGCGACTAAAGCAATTAGTTTTCGACCAGTTGCTCAATTGTCAGGTTCTCTAGGCAGAGAACCGTTGTACAGATGGCAGCAAACAAGAATCACATATGGGCATGAGCACACAGACAAGATATTCTATCGATGTGTTTTTACAACTAGCATTGGTGGATTGTGCGAAGGATCTTTCTCATTTCGCTCATCAAGTGCATGCTTTTCAGAGTTGGCAGGTGTCTAAAGAACAGCTTAAATAAAAGCCTATGGAACAATGGAATTAAGGAAGAATAGCAAAAACCTGAAAGATGTCATCACAGTCAGCACTATGGGTGGGCGATGCAGCCTTAAAATAATGTTATGATATTTCAATGGCTGCAATAACGATAGTCGAGAAGATATGAACAGTGTCACACTGAGCAATGTTGTTTGAGTGATTTCATGGGTATACTGTATAATACTGCACACTTTAACAGCGTGAGTAAAATTAAGTGTAAACATAGGCACAGTTGAGTATTTCCCATCAGAAAAATACAAATAACTAAGTCACAGCCTAAATCTCTTAGGCTGTAAGCAATGACTCAAATTAACTTAAACAGCTTATCTTCAGCTATAAAACATCAATATTTTGACCAATTAAAATTAACGATGATGGGTTAAGAGCTGATCTTTGGCAGGTTATGGTATTCCCTCCAGTAGTAAAGAGCCTCAATGCACTTAAATAAGGTTTAAATACACTTTGAAGTCCAGTTCCACCACAAGCACATAGTTGAGGTAAAGAATTCAACCAAATTAAGCATAGCGGCTAGGCTAACATTATTGCAACAAAAAGTCGCTGCCAGCTAATTTCATTCCATAATTTTGCCACCATTTTTCTTTTTTTTTCAGTCACAAGGAGTACAACTTGCTAATGCTCCAGCTTATTTTGGGTTGCAAATCTGGCTCGTCTCCTCATACAACTTGTGACATTCTTGTGTTTCTGTTTCCGGGTGTTTCTGCTTCAGGTGCAGAAACAAATTTGCTGTGTTTCCAACTTTTGCTGTTATTGCTGCTTATTTTTTCTGTGCATATTGTAGTTTTTATCTGGACATATTGTTATACTCATATTATTATTTGTTTTCTGACACCACGCACAAAGAAAAATTGCTTGTGCACTTGTACTTGGCAAATAAAAGAATACTGATTCTGATTCTGTTAGGGGCAGTTGCCTTTTCCAAGCAACAGAGGTAGCTCCCAAGCAGGATTTGTTTCTTGTTGCGCACGATTTGAAAATTCATCAACGCATCATTGTGCTGAATATTGCCAATATTGTGATATGAAAAGTTTTTATATACAAAAATGTATGCCAATGTTATCATCAACAATGTGATATGGCACAGCTCTATTCAGTGTGTTATCAAGTACTTAGTGTTCTTTAAGCAGAAGCATCTCAGGGATTATAGGAATAACATGGATTAGTTATACTTATTATTATACTTTATGTCTTTTGTAATTCATTGTATTAATTTTTGTCTGGGTGTATGTCTTATTTTTACTTTTCATGTTTTGTTTCAGAGACATGTTTCTCTATTCCTGTTCTCCCCTGTGGCAGAGACAGTGAGAGCTAAATGCAGAATGTTCCAGAAGCCATGAAGTGCACACATACCTAGAAATGGGCACTGTTCCTTCTCAAACCTTTCTGTCTGCAATTACTATTTTGCTTTCCATACAGCCCTGAGGGCTTCTCATTACTTAAGGACTTAAGGTAGTGATGGACTGCTTCAATTTATTCCAGACTGTGTGCATATACAGCATGCATCTATTGAAACACAGAGGATTTGATTCTTCTGCAGAAAATCTGCAGTGACATTTCTGGCTGTGATTTTATTTTCTGGCATTTCTCCATCATCTAATCAGGTTCTTTTACATTCTGAATGGCTGCCTGATGTAAGTAATTCAGGGGGAATGCAAATCTCGCTGTGTTTATTCAAACCGAATAATGACTCTATTCGTTTGATGGAGTTGACAGCTACAATCATTGATTTTGCATTAATTAGGCTTTATTCAAAATTCATATTGCTGCAAAACATTATTGATATAGCCAATAAACAAGTGTCATTGCTTATTAATCATGCTGAAATGTTCATTACATAAATAGATCCTCCTCTCCTTAATTCCTGCTCCACCTGCAAATTAATAGTAAAGAATATCCTTCCTAAGTGGGTGATGCTAAAAGCTTTTTAGTGTTAGGAGGTTTTTTTGGATCTTGCTTGCAAGGCATCTGGGGCTTGCAGGGCAGATATGGATTTCACATGCCCTGAGAAATATGAGAGTTCACAAGAAGAGGTGACTCTTTTCTCAGTGTGTGTGTCCCTCTGCTGAGAAACATGACATGCCATTCTCAAAGATCAAGGAAAAGCATTATTACTTATTGCAGGCATGCCATTATTCTTGCCCCAATGCTTGGATATTTCCCACAGGTCTGTGACAAATATATAGTAACCAGAGGGGGGCGCACTTCAATCTGTGGACAAATCAGCCAGTCAGCATATTTACAAGCAGGTTAAAACTTCAGTTAAACTCAGATTAAAGCAAATAAAACTCTTTTTTTTCCCCTCAAAAATCATGTAAACACCTTAAATAGACTAAAATCGGCGTAAATTGGAGTATGCTTACTCTGAGTAGAAGACCTAGATTATGCAATTGTAAATTGATTTAGTATATTTGCCAAGAAAATCATCTAATCATATGTTTTTAAAGTTTATTTTTCTGTTTGTTAGAATGAAAAGCTAAGGACGGATTTGGATAGATAATATCTCGAGGAAAAAGTAATTAAAGTTTGGACGTGATCCAGATCATTCTGAATCCAGGCTCCAGAAGAAGTTTGTAGCCAGTAAAATCAATGCTAATGGGATGATTTCAATAAAATTTAGCATGATGGCTCATTTTTTAACAAAAAGTAGACCTGCTTTAGTGATCTAGATCATATTCTGGATCACACAGGATCCAGTTTTTTTTTTTTTTTTTTTNTTTTTTTTTTTTTTTTTGTTTTTTTAATGGGAATTTTATTGGTCTTGGCAGAGGTATGCAATCTGCAAATGCTTTCTTTTTCAGGCATGTAAATGTTAAAATTGGAGTAAGCCACCTGTGAATGCATTTCCTCCCCTGGCAGACCCTCTTCACATTCTGATTATACAATGAGTCATGCATATTTGGCAAACCAGGGAATCGTACTAATTCTGTTCATGTACGCATCCGTTTATCTGTATATCTTACTCACACTATTGCCTTAACCATACAGACAGTGGTATGTAAATATACTGAGTTTGATTTTAAAACATAGAGCAATTAAATAATGATGTTTATTGCTAAAGTGATTTGATAATTAATCATTTAGTTGGTGAACAGAACACTAATCAATGACAATTTGACAATTAATTTTATAAGTAATTTATGAGTAATTTATTTTGGACATTGTATTCATATCATTGCAAACTGATCCCAATAATTAATAAATATTAAATAATTAATCAGTAATTGTCAGAATGATATTGAGAACAATTTTGCAGCTATGCCAAAAAAATAAATAAATAAATAAAATTAACTTAAATTATGAACTAAATATTTACACTCTTAATTGTGAAAGATTTTTACCATGAATGCTCAGAGTGTGAATAAGCCTCAAATGTCACACAATGAAAATAGTTGTCGGAACATCTACTTTGTCACTAAAATTGCAAATAAAATCTCTCTCTGCCGACATAACATATATCAAAGGTGATGCCCACCAATAAACCCTTTATAAAACACGTGAAAGTGGAAACAGAAATGTGACTGTTATTCTTAGCCAACACTGGTCAATGTTAGTCATCCAATTAGCAAGCAAATGCTGTTAGACAGAAATTATCTGTATGGCATTTGCTGTCATAAACTATAGGAAGTTATGAATCATTAATGCATTAATCATTAATACAGCGGCTGATGTGAAACAAGCAACAGCTTCAGGCCAATGATACAGTAAACCATAATGGCATGGCACATTGCTTCATATCTGATGTTGAGTTATAATGCAACTTAAAAAAAAAAAAAAAAANAAAAAAAAAAAAAAAAAACTCAAAAGAAACAAGCTTTCTGGGGTGTTGTGAAAGCAAATCAGCCAAGATGCAAAATGGCCCACAAGGCTGAGATGAATTCATGTTGGTTTACATTGGGAGAGGTGAGTAATCCACAGTGGTGCCGACCCTGAAGAACTCTGAGATTGTATCAAGAGATAAATTGATTTTCAGAAGGAAAAAATTTAAGCATAAAAAGAAGACAGTAGGAGGATGCCTCAGGCACCCGAGGAACTCAACAGATACACAGCTACCCACCCAGACAAAGCATAGAAGAATGCAACGCAAGCCAAGCTGACAGGGCCTCTTAAAGGACCAGGTGATTTTGCATGTTTAAGCCCAGTAAATACTACCCACATATGTTTTACATTACTGACAAACATTTTCCAAAACATTAAACTGTATTTTTGTTTTCCTGATATTTTGTCAAATCCCCTCATCTTTCAAAATCAACTGTCAGGTGATACACCCACCTTAAAATTCAACGTTTCGCCTACTAACATTTACGCATGATTTTAGGCCCGGATCGTTTTAATTTTTTGGTAAAAGCAGTTTTCTTCTGGATCTGTATTTCCTGGCAAACATACGTTTTCTTCCGTGCAGCTCTGTGTTGACCAGTTAAATAAAGCTATTTCAGCAAAATAAAATTAATAGAAGTCATGTTCACTGTGATACAAGATTACCTATCTCACGCATGTTTCATGTCTGTACATGGTATGATTTTTATATCATATTGGAATGAACTGAAACCAATGGAAGTCTGGAAGGTAGGAAAAATTAGCATGTTTTGGAAAATGGTTGTCATTAATGTAACATGTATGCAGCTTGTGTATATTCAGCTGAAACATGCAAAACTACCAGTGTGGTCCTTTAAGTTCGCAGCAAACCACTCCTACATTCCACTGTCCACTGATTCCCACATTAAGCTCCAGGCATAATAAGTTACCACTCACACACTAATGCATTAGTCAGCAATGAGTAAGACAACAAAATGATGCAAACAGCCAGTGAAAGGCTGATGTGTTGTCAGCTGTTTCATCACTTTCTGACTAAAAAATAAAACTCAAAGAGGATAGCAGCAGATGTCCACTATCATGAAAACATGGCTGCCGCACTTCATTTTCCTGTCCAGAAATCTACCTGAAAATATGCTGAAAGTCATCACTGCGGACTGTGAGCGAAAGCCTGATGTCTGTGCCGTGGCTTTAAATGTATTTTCATACTGCACTCTTTCACTGTAGCTGCTCCCAGGCTGCTTCTGGTCATCTGTCAATCCAGGCTGATGCTTAAAAGCGAGTTATGTTATATGAGAAACATGGTTACTGAGAAAAAACAGACCAGAAAATCAGAGACAATGTTGAGAAAATGCTTTTTGGGTGGGATAAAGCTTTTGGATGTCTAAGATATTAAAATTCTGCAGCATTTTCAAAACATGAAATTACAAATGCCTGGTTCATTGTGATGATTTTGTGTGATCACCATAAAACAATGAGATGGCAGTAGAAATAATCAGTAGCCTCCACTGCATATCTGTGTCATTTTTTTCAGCATTAACTAGATTTTTTCATAACCCCCCCAGTTACTTGTTGTAAAGGACAAATATGTTTGTTATTTTTTCAACCAACTTTTCATGTCTTTCAATTGCAATTGCAGCAACTCTGAAAGCTTTGCTTCCCTTTGCACTTGAAGGATAATAGCTACTCGGTTTTGTGTCTTCAACCAGATTTATTTTGTAAGAAGGCAAAAGGGTGGGATTGTTGTTGTTGCAATGTGTTATATCGGTTTCAGTTTTTATTTACACCTACTTATGCACTTTCCATGTTTAAAGGGGGATATGTTTTTTTTTCTTTACTATTATTTTATTGTGTAATATAATAAGATTTGTGTTGAACATTGTCAAAGTGACAAAAGTTGAGGTTGACACCTAGAAAAAGACATCCAGTAAGACAGACCCATAGGTCCTTAACTGCTCTGAAAGCTTCAATTTTATTGATCACGTTCTTCCATAATATGTTTACATCAACATGTTATACCCATGTGCAACGCTAGCAAGCAAATGTTTGGCTAGCACCCATATTTCACAGTCTGTGGGTGTTTGCAGCTGACATCTGACACAATTAGCCAATCAGACCAGGGCAGGCTTTTTTTGGAAGGAGTCCTTAAAGGGACAGTAGCTAAAATGGCCTGTTTTCCCTCAGTGCACACAGTGGTGCAAAGAGCGGTAGAAGTGGAACAATTTTTTTTTTTTTTTTTTTTTTTTTTTGCACATTAAAGGATTGCAAAAAAAGTTTCAAAATAGACCCCTAAATGAAAATTAAAACATGGAAATTAATCTTAAATAATAAAAACAAAACTACAGCATGTCACAATTGAGCGACCATTAATTCCATCCATGTGCCATTATGTTTTATGTTTTCCCCTCACAAAGCTGCTCAAATAAAGATTGCTGTAAACTATACAAGCAGAACTGAGAAGTGATGGCAGTTATCAATACAACATGTTGGGGGAAAAAAAAGCACATGAAATGTGTTCTGTACATGATGCTTCTGTTTGCTTGTGTAACTCACCGCTGCCAGGTACTTTTTGAACCTTATTTTATGAAAAACAAGCACAGCTGCTGTTTTTCAGGAAGCAAAACTTTATCAGGAAGTTAAACTTCCCTTTAGGGACATTAAAGAATTCCAGAAATTTCATCACCAGCTTGGAAACAGTAGCACTTAATGTAAACTATGGTTTAGATGCCCATAAAAGCTTTATAGTGCTTGTGATTTGTTTATGGTAATTATGCTGTATCAAGGTTATTGCCATAATTATTGATGTTAAAAGGCTCCATAGAGTACCTTTATAAGGTTTTATCAGACAGCTGGTGTGAGATTTCTGATTTCTGAAAGCACACTCAAGTGTGCTTTATGGCAGCTCTACTGTACATATTGTCACTTCCATGGTAATGACTGTAAATAAAAAGGAGAACATGTCATGTTTAGTTATTAAAATATCATTTCTTAATGACAGTTTGGTACAGGAATTGTTGTGTTGATCTGTTGTGAAGTTGGTGCATTGCTTGGTCAGTCTATCTTTAGACTTTTAGATTTCCCACTTCAATGCTGAGAGAATGCTTTGTTTCCTGTCTCACTGTTTCTGCTCCCAACGCCCCCAACACATATGTTAAGGAGAAGATGTACTGGTATATAAAGAAGAAAAAACAAAAAGAATGTAATACTGTTATAATGTAAACTGAAAAGTGGAACTAGAATAAACGTTATTGAGATGCAAAGTTTCTCTTTTTGTAGCACAAAATGTTCATCTAGAGCCAAAGTAAGGTCAGTCAAAGATGGTATCTCGCAAGTTTACAACTATGTAACAAAAGACAGCAAGAATGTCTAAATGAAGTAGTTACAGAACAAAGTTGCCTGATGTTCAGGACATGGACACGCTCACGTCTGTTAGTGTGATGCTTGATTGACCAGTGGCTACAAGTCAAAATGTGTTTTAACTGCATCTGATTATCTCTGCCTTATAGAGAACAGAGGGTTGTTAAAAGGAATTCTGCTGTATTTTTGTTTTAATCTTGACATGATTAATCTAGAGTTGGGAAAATTAACACGTTAATTTTTGCGATTAATGTGGACTGTTTAATGCGTTAAAAAGTTAATGCTATTAACACATCCATTTTTTCACCTCTTGAGGCTATGCTAAGGTTTTTGTTTTTTTCCTCACTTCCTGTAACGTTTAATGCTCACGGTAATTATGGAGAAGGAAAGACATAAGACTTAGATGGAAAATTCTACTTTAAAAACCATACAAACTCAGTCACTCACCAGTGTGTTGTTTTAACTGACATGTGGCTTTATTAATCAAAAACACAGAAACAACAAAAAGAACTTAACAGCATTTTAACCCCACTTTAGCATCGTGGTACTGCATTGCATTGCTCTCTGTGGCTGTGTGGAAATACATTCAAGCTAATGTTAACAAACTCAACTTCAGAATAAGACAAACATCCCCTTGAACAAAGTCATATTTTCAGAATAAGGTGATTTCCCTTACAACAAGAACATATCAACATTGACATGCCACCTTGTGGATAAAGCCATGAATAACATACATACAGCTTTTAACATATCAACCAAGGTAGTTTCTTCTCTGAACTTAATAAGTGTTAATTAACCCNCCCACCAAAAAAATAAAAAAATAAAAAATAAATTACATATATATATGTGTGTGTGTGTGTGTGTGTGTGTGTGTATCATGAAAATAAGTACAATGAATCCATTACAAAATAAAGTTACTCCTTTAAGATAAAGTAAACCAAATTAATTCAGTTGTGGGGCCTCTTGTTTCTCTGACAAACTAAAGAAACAGTTCAATAAAGCATATAAAACAAGGATTTTAAACAGGGAATTAATCTATATTTATTTGGTGATAAGTTCACATTTCTGCAATTAGTGATTAAATGCAATTAATTACAGTTAATTGCAATTAATCACAGAAATCTGTGCAATTATTATTATTTATTTATTTATTTATTTATTTATTTTTTTAAGCAATTCACAGCCCTAGGTTAATCATATGAATGGGGATAACAGCACACACTTCCACTTTTCTCCTCGAGGTATTCATGACAGTGCAGAGAGTTATGTGTGGATATTGATTGAAGACAAAAGAGAGCTTGAGAGACAAATTAAAATCCCTCCTATTTTCACACCCCACCACACCTGGGAAATATCTGCATGACTTGGATGTTCCTGTTGGATTGTTGGATTCTAAAAAATTACAAGTTTTGTCGCATGCAGCTCCCTGAATTTGACAGTCGGAAAGGATTTCAGAAACTTCCAGATGATCTGACAGGCACTTTGTTTGAAGCATACTGAGGCTTTTATGACTAAAGCAGTTCTCTTCTGTTATTTTGGTTGGGATTATGATTAGAATTAGGGTAAGGCTAATCCTAACTCTCCTTCAAAAGCCCAACATGGGATGAATATGCATGATTTACTTTTTTTTTTTTTTTTTCNCTTTTTTTTTTTTTTTTTCAGTGAGATTTCTATGGTCTGTATTGCTTACTTAAAGAAACTGACAAAAATGTTGACAAATGCCTTATTTTCCAGTGTTAAGAAACCATTAAAAATTTTTTTTGATCCACACTTGGATGTAAATTGGCTTCAAAATTTAACCAGTATCCCATGCCCACTTCCACCAAGTTTTATCTAAACCAGTTCATGACTTTCTGAGTAATTCCACTAAAACTCAAGCAACAAACCAATGGAAGCAGACAGACATTGCCTCCTTGGCAGAAGTAATTAAATATGGACTTTGATTGTACACAAAAGAGCTTTAAAATAATAACACTTAGAAAGAAGGTGATGTCTCATTGCAACTTTTTCCACAGTATTTGTACTGTAATTTTGCTCCATCATATTTACAAGGGACAATGGGGGTAATTAAAAAAAAAAAAAAAAAGCATGTTAACTACACAGGATCAGACTACATTTACCCTCAGACTTAAACAGAGTTTAATTTTTGCATCTTGGTGTGTTTTATGAACAGCAAATGACAAACCAGTAATGCCTCTTTTGAGGAAAGTGCTTAAAAATTCCGGTGATAGGCGTTTATAAATGAGGGAACATGGTTGCATTCATGGTATTTGCCCTTATCAACACATTAAATCTGGTGCTGTGGTTTATGAATTACCCTCAATGTCTGAGATTAAATTTTTTTTTTGTAACATTAACTCCAAACCTTCCACTAATAACTACAGCATTAAACCCGTTTCCTTTCTCGTTCCTGTCTCTGTTCGTGGTCGAAACAGTGTGGTCCAATGACTAACAGGCACCCACCAGCGAGACCGAAAGGTCCTCCAGGCAGGACAGGACACAGCAGGCTGAGACTGGCACTCGGCAGTCCATTCATCACAACTTGTCCTTCAGCACTGTTCTTTCCCTGTAGGCCTGCTGCTGCACCATGGATCAACAGAGGACATGTTTGAACAGCTGACCCAAGGCCATGAAAGTGGGTACAGAAACAGCAGAGAACCATCAGCTTTGGCATATCAAAGCCCATACATCAAGAGCCGAAGAAAAAATACCTGTGATCTCTGTATTGAAGAGGATTTTCGACAAGTATCGTGTTGTCAATAGAGCTACCTGACATTGTTGGGTTACCATCCTTGCCCTTGACTGCTTTTTCTATCCCTTCTTATTTATGACACTTCATGCTGGACTAATGGCACATGACAATAGCCAGCAAACAAGACATGGGCATTGTCACAGCAAATAATCTGTGCCTTATTAGTGAATATAAGGTGAAGAAACTCTTACAGCATTAATATAGAAAACAAAAGCTGGAGTGTTTTTGCAGGTTGCTCAGTTCGGTAATGTTAGCATATGCCTGTAATGCCACTTCTTTACTAAAGTTTCATTTTATTTGGCCTGGGAGAGATTCACTAAGAAACTCCAGTCATTCAAAAGGCTGTTCGCTTGAGATCGCCTAACACAGATTTCAGCCTTGACCCATATATCAATAAGACATGTTTTTCAATAAAAATATCGAATTATCTCCAACTTGATGAGAGATGAGGTCTTCCATTTCACTTGACATCACGACTTCATAGAAGCTTAGACCCAGATGCTATCAAATATGCCCTTACATATTAAATTTAAACAGTAGTGTGTTGGTTGCCTAATTACTATCTGTACATCCATCCATATTTGTGCATGTGTGTGCGCGTGCATGGGCACAGTCACGCACACATTCCCAACAGGCTTTACGGCTGCTTGGAGGTTTACTAAATACGATGCAATCATAAAGCAGCCTTGTAAAAAGCTCATCTGGTGCACACCATCTGTAACCGCAGATATGAAAAAGTTTGCAGAGCCTGCGCAACCTGACACCTCTAAATTTGGAGGATATTACCACACCAATTTAGTGCCAGAGTTTCCTCCACAGCAAAGCTTCGATGATAATGAAAAACACTCATTAATGGTGCACTTTCATAAACACCACGTTCTTCTCATGCTGATACTTGAGAGTAATTGCGCCGCAATAAATCAGGATTAATTACAGTTCCCGGAAGTAAATGCAGTTGTTATGAGCACATGTAAGATTCTTTAAAGATTACATGAATGTAGATGATGTTCAAATAATAGCATTAAATATTAAATATTTTGTATTATCTAAATAGTTGCTTGTCATGCTTTGTTATAAATGTGTTTACATGTACAGATAAATTATGTGCATGAACAAATATGTTTTTTTTTTCCCATACAAAGAGAAAAATGACTTTTTTGACTTGGCTGTTATTTCTTTACACAGTGCTCTCTATTATTAATGGTGTATGAATATTCCATGGATCCTATAGATAGCTGCATTACATTTTATATTGCTGTTTTGTTTTTACCCTTGTCTGCATGTAAACAATACAGAAATTTAAGTTTGTGGTATTGCTTCACTTAAGCTTTGCTTTATAAAAATCATACAATACAATGAATATTTACATCCCAAGAGTTTCTCACCTTTTTGCAAGTGCTGAAAAGCAAAAATTCCAGGAACAAAGAAAGCTGTGCTGTATGTGTGTTTGGCAGCTCATACAAAGATTGCAATATATAAAAAGAAAGCTACTGGGCTGCAGTCTAGACGGGGACTGTGGAATGAAGACATGTGGGTCTAAGACCACAACTGATTGAATCTACTGACTGAGATGGATGAACAGTATCTGCAGCTTAGTACATGATTTAGCACTGTGACGGAGTGGGCCTTCTCACCCTGTCCTGATTGCCGTCCCCTCAGATTAAGTGGATGGAAGCTGTAGCATTCATCCAGGACAGATTAAGCTATCATGACTCAAGCATTTTCTGAGTAATTCAAAATAGCAACTATAAGATTTGTTCAGATGCTCAGGAAATGGAAAATAAAATTGATAGTGGAGGAAAAGGAAATTTGGTGCTGTATCATGTCCCATTCTATTATACTCACACTAAAATTTACAACTCAGTTGTCTACAGTTTGCTTCCAAATTAGACATGACGTGTCAACCGATTCACCAGTCCTTAGAATCGACTCTTTCCAGTGAGCCGAATGAGCAGACTTACAACTGCAAATGAGTTGTACTTTGGTTACTTTTGGTTTTTATTATGAAGGGATACATTTAAACTTGAGATTAAAAAAAAGACACTTCTAACACCAACAGTTTATCCTAAAATTGTAAATTGTAAGGAGGCCTCGTTGATGTAATGGACTTGACTTTCTTATGATGGCTCTCACGTCTAGATGCAGACTGAATAGGACTGAATCAGTCAGTACATTTACATTAATACCTCAAATATTACTTAATTAAGGCAATAAATCATGTAAACCCCATAATTTGACTAAAATTGGCATAACTCAAGGTTGGCTTACTCCAAGTAACACAACTACATTTACTTAAGTACAGTATGTAAATGATCAGTTTTGTTATACTTATAATATGCAAACTCCACATGCATTTCCTCTCCTGACAGTCACTCACGCTCCCATTAAGCAAAGTATGTATATTCAGTGAACAACAGAATCCAAATTATTTCATCCGTGTATGCGATTTAGCCACATTTTTGCCTTTGCGTCGATGTAAACACACTGAGTGGAAACCTAAGGTGCCATTTCTTTGAATCACCTCAGCATCTTGGTTGTTGGTTGAGTGAGATGGAATCAACAGAAGTTGCCAAAACCAAAAGACTGAAATGTTAAATCTCTATCCGGTAGCACTGCGGTCAGTTCCAATCATGTGACTGAATCGATGGAACCTGACACACCCAAAAGACGTTTTACTCGCTGAGACTCAGTCTGTGTTAAGATGTGCGTTTGTTGAATCACCAATCCATTACTTAGATAGGCAAGCCTGCTTGAGGAAGCATAACGCGATCAGTTTAATGAATGTGAATCTGTGGAATTTGCCAAAACTGAAAGAGCTGTTTTGTTACATAAGATTAAATTCACTTAAAAGAATCGAATTCCAAATGTCCTTCTGTGGCTTTTCATGAACATACTTTCTGTAAAAACAAGTGTCCCAAGATTCATGAAATATTAATCATAATTACTCCTTTAAATTCATGACTCGTTGGCCTCCTCAACTCCAAAAATCCACTCACCTTTGCAGCATAAACTTAAACATATAGCAACATCATCATCGTTATAAGTTGAAAGTCAGTTCAAGCACAGCCACACGGTGGACGTAGAGGACGAGCTGCAGTGCCGATTACTGACTACTTTCAGCCCCTCAGGCAGCACATTGATGAATTTGCTCATTGAAATGTGTAGGTAATAGTCTTGACACAGCCAAAGACATAATTCTGAAAATATACCTGCAAAGTTCCTAAATGACACAATCCCAAGTAGGAGCCGGTCCGATATGAAAGAGGACTTTGCTTTTATTACCATCATCATTACTGTATATCATTCCTGAATGTACAGCCATTTGGTTTCATTTAAATGTAAATCTAGGCACTGAACTGCGCACGTTGTCACCCATGGCAGCCTGACTATGATGATTCATTCTGGAAAGGCAGGGAAAATATAAGAGCCCCTTACTTTCTCTGAGGGAAAATAACAGATTTGACCTTTGTCTGTTTTCATGAAAGCCTTGTACACAGCAAAAGAAAAAAAAAAAACCTTGAGTTTCTTTTTTCTGTTTTTTTCTTTTTTTTCTAGGCTCAAGACACAAAAGTGGCCATAGTTTTGATGCATCCTTTGTGATCTGCTGCTGGGGTTTTGACTAACTAGAAGACCAAGAATGGAAAGACAATCTGCAGCATAAGGTCATGCGTGAACATAAGCCTGGAGAGAACTGACAAGTGCACAATGTCAAATAAAGATGGCAGCGACAGAAAACACAGCCGTGTGCTGCATCACACACCGTGTGGTAATGGTTACTTCATGAACACGGCTGTGGATGTGTGAAGCTGGAAGATGCTGTTAGCTGCTAATGTTTATCAAATGAGGTGACCATGAGGAGCCGAGGCGTGTGCATGCATGAAATGGAGAATCTCACTCTTTTCCAGCAGGCAAAACATTAATGTTCCCACAGCCTAATCTCATAACATAGTGTTCTAATCATGCAGCGTTAGAAAAACTTAACGCGGGGAATGCGGAATTGTTCTGGTTGACTTCAACAATCCTCAATCAAATATCAACTAATCCCTCTCCTCATTATTTTTCGTACTCTATTGGCGCGCCTCTCCCTCACAAATCACACTTCACATAAATTAATAATCAAATCGCAAATAAATATGCCTTCATATCAACTGAAATCAACAATACTTCATCCAAAAAAAAAAAAAAAANAAAAAAAAAAAAAAAAACTACTTTATACAGCCGTTACATATCAATGCACTTATTGCATCTGTAGGTAGTTATTAATTAGAAAACGCCTGCATGGTAACATTTGATTCCCAGTGTAGATATATTAAAAATATCACCTGTAACGTCATTGCTTCAGGTGTTGTATCTTCAGCTGTCTCTGAGTGCAGCAATGTTTCACGACTGGAACTGCGTGATACGAGTGCGATGCGATGCATGGGATGATCCTAAGTTCATGACCCTTTGCGCGAGTCTCATTCTCAGCCACTGGATCTGGTAACATCATCGATTCTGAAGAGCTTAAATTGTGCCGAACGCAAGCTAGCAGAAGTCGAGTCCCACTGAAGCCGAGCTGCTGCGTTCCTGCAGTTCAGTTCATGGAGTCAAACATGTGGGGGGAAATATCCACGTGACACCTGTCGTTACATTGGTGGCCTCTGGGACTTATGTGCCACACAAAGTAATGGCAACAAGGAAAGTGTTTCGGTGTGTTTGAGAAGCTGCACGGAATACCACTGTGATTTTCACAAATACCATGAGACTTTTAAAGGTGCAATAAGTAAGTTTTTTTTTTTTTTTTTTTTTTTTTTTAATCTAAAGATGCACTGTCTAAACCACAGTCAGTCTGCCACAGAGAAAAGTCCCAGCTGTTCTAACTGAGCCGCTGTTGATGTTCCCTGTTTGTCTGCTCGGGCCTTCTTTCTTCACACAAGAAGTGATTGATCTAAGTGCAAAATCCAACAGAGAAATGAGCAAAGACTCTGTCCAACATCAGATCTTTTGCTTCTTTCATCCTTATGGTTTTCTTTGGTATAACATATCACAGAATAAGTAGTTTGACAATCAAGAGTACAGTTTACTGTGTCATCCTCCTGGACTTTTGGCTGCTTTTGAGTTCAACAGTTACCTGTTGCTGCCATCTGGGGCAGTGAATACACTCATATTTGTTATTCTCCTGAAAAAAATATTACATAATAGTTTTATGATGCACATTTATGTTAAGACTTTGTACAATCCACAGCCCTTAAAGGACCATACCAGCAATTTTATTTGTTTAAGCCCAATAAATATTACCCAAATATGCGTTACATTACTGATAATTTCCGAAACACAAAAACATATTTTCATTTTCTTGTTATTTTTGCCAAATCCCCTAGTCTTTTAAAATGAAATGTTTTAAGTGATACACACACCTTAAAATTAAATTTTTCATTGAAAGCCATCTTCTCCTGGGACTATATTCCTTGGTGGAGACATACATTGTCTTCCGTGCAGCTCCATGTTGGAACAGTTAGATAAAGTTTCTTCAACAAAAATACTTAATAGATATCTCGTTGTCTCTTACCTATTTCAAGCACATTTCAAGTCTCTACAAGATGATTTTTAATAGCATATTGGAATGAACTGAAACCAATGTCTGGAAGGTAGGAAACATTTTTTTAAATTTACTGATAAAATAGTATATTTTGGGAAATGGTTGTCAGTAACGTAACGTATGCAGGTTCTCAAACATACTAAATTGTCCTTTAACTGCATTGTGTATAACTGTATTGCTTGCATACCTGTATTGTCCTTTAATTGCATCCTGTTTGGTGGTTATACAGGGAATTTCTCCCTTGATCCAGGATGTTTATTTACCCATATACTTTCATTATTCAGCTGTTGATTTTGTAAAAGCACAGTGTACGATTTTGTCAGATTTGTATACTTGTAGTACATAACTCAACAGTCATCTTTTGTAACATTAAAATCAAAAGATTTACATACAATAACTCACTTTTGAATTTCACATTCGTATCAAACTACGTTAAAAATGCACAAAAAAATGGCAATTTTGATACAAAGCCTCCTCTCAATTCACAAATAAAACATATATATATATATATATATAGATTCATCATTGTTATTTTATAAGATTGGTTCAATGTTATACAAAATAAATAAATGATTAAGATGGTTCCTCTACACAATTCAAAGAGGGACCATGATCAGTGACTGTAATGGGCAATGGAGTCATGGTCACTCAGTCACTCAGCTAAATTGAGTTGAATGCCATAAGTTAAAAGGCAAAAGGGGGAGAGGGTGATATCACATCAAATTCCAACAGCATCCACTAAATGCTGTAACTTACATTACCATATATACTATCTGGTCTAGGCAGCAGTAGCGCATTTAAGCCTCTTTTTGATGTACAAATATGATGAGGTAAAAAGATTTTTCCAGTCACAAGATCAGAAACACTCAGTTTCAGTGGAGATACGGCCCTGACTAATCTAATCTAAACGCATCTGCCTGTGGAGTTGTGGGGCTGAGTCGTAACTGTCGTATCTCAAATTGTCTCAGGAAAGTGGATGTACAGTAATGGCAAAGTCTATATAGCATCTCTCTTGATGTCATTTATTTTCTATACAGCTTCTGCTGTAAATGCATTTATTGTGAGTTTTTTTTTTCCTCCAGCTTCCATTAAAACAAAGTGGCAGATGGCATTTAACAAATTATCATATTTTCCAGACAACTGGCACCACACTGACATTCTGTCCCTCTTTCCTAATTCGTTTTAGGTGCACCAGTGGTGTGCTGTTTGTACTTCGTGTTTGAATCCTGGATAAATGCCTGAGTGTGTCTCAAAAGAACAAACAGTCTCCTCTGCCCTTCATCCTGATATTGTATTCAGCTCATCACATCCGGGAGTCGCTCGTTTTAAATGAAAATAGAAGTCTATGTGTTTAGTACAGTACAGTACAGTAAGTGCCAGAAAAAACGCTTTGGCATGCCTGTTGCACAGGCGTGCCTGTATTAGAGCTCAATGCAGCGCGGTCATGGTGGATTCATTTAGGACTGCAGGAGTTGAATGAAAATAGGGAAATGCATATTGATTTTATGGATAAAGCCCTGATGTTTAGAGAGAAGAGAAATAGTGTGAGACTTTGGCAATATGAGCTGTGGCTTGATGAATCGATACCAGAAGCTTTGCTGCTGACTGGAAAATAAAAAAATAAAAAAAATAAATAAATAAATTTAAAAAAAAAATTTAAAAAAAGCTGAGATCTGACAACAGTCACAAGAAGTCAGAGAATGAACAAAAAAATGTATGAAAACAGTGAAAACCTCAAGATCTAAGCAAAAAAAAAAAAAAAAAAAAAAAAAACACATGGCAAATGCAATAACAACATGACAACTGGTGCGTAACCACGAGGGTGGCACAGGAGAACCTTTTTAACAAACCGAGTAAAACCGTTTAAACGAGAGCCAAAGTCGGCACGCATGAGTAGGCACGGGGTACGGATGCGGCTTTTACCTTTGGAGATCGCGGATGCTGTGTAATAAACAAGAAGCAGGAGGCCCGTCGTGGAGAGGTAACGTCCCTTTGTCAGCGCACCCATACCGACGCGTAGCTCTCCACGGATGCGCTATAGGGGTGACGGTGGTGCGGTCTCCGTTGCCTCCTCTCGCCTCCTCCGAGCTGGACGAGCCCCGGCTGCGCAAGTTCCTCCTGTAAACCTGGAAAAGGGACAGTTTGAAGCGCTGGTGGAACTGAATGGCTTCTGAAGTGGGCTGCTGATCGAAAGGAAAGAAGCATCTTCACTTCACTTTTGCTGTGCGTGTGTGCGCAGCGGGGGAGACGTGCACTCCGACTTTACCCCCCTTTCCAGGCACAAGCATCCCAGAGCTCATGTCAACCAATAGCATCGTGAGGAAGGCGGAGGAAGGAGGAGGAGACCAAGGGGCAGGCTGCATTTAAGCCTAAATTAGTAAAAACATTTTATCTAACTGAAATACAAAACCACTGCAGTAATCACAAGTCGACCACAGCATGACTGTTGATGCTGTACATGGGGTTAATGTCAAGCAGAGAGCATGGACTTCGTTTCAGTTATACATGAGGCAAATACATCTAATAGAGCATTATGTGGTCCAAAAGCTTCTGAAATTGCTTATTTCGTTTGAGGAGGCAACGTGATGCAATGACTGACTGCCAAGATATGATCAGAGTAAAAAATTATTAAGTAGACAGTTTAGAGGGCACACTGGCTCTGAGTGCTCCCGGCGTGTTCTTATTCAAGATATGGATGCCAGCTAGTCTGCATTTCAGAGGATTGCTGGTTTGGGAATTTTGTTTCATAATGCAATAATTATTAGCCAATGCAAAACCAAATTTAGGGTGTTTTCACACTTAGGTGGTCTCAATCCGTTTCTAATCGAACTGTGGGGCAGTTCGTTTGTGGTGAGAACATGATCCGCGCTAGTCCCAAACCAAGTACAAGCCAATCTATCAGTCTGTTGACTGATTTAGTATTGGGTGAATGCAAACAATTACTCAAAACAAACTTTACCATAGCAATTGAAACAGATGCTGTGAAATGGTCGTAACATACATCAAACTTAGTTAACACGTCTTCTGATGACCATGTTGAAGGTATGTGCTTTTAAGTGCTCAGCATATACTCCATTCTCATCTTTTTCACCTCATATGAAGCAACATACAGCAACAGACGGTTTTACAGATGTTGTCTTTAAGTCAAATCCAGCTTCTGCCGTCCTAGTTTTCTTCTGTCTTTGTCTTTGTCCCCCAGACATTTCTGACCAATGAGCAGAGCGAGTGTTGTGTCTCATGACTTTTGTTGATATATTTTGGTCCCATTGAATTTTTTTCCTGTGTGAAACTGAACCAAACCAACCAGTAAATGAATCAGAATCAGAATGCCTTTATTGTCATTGCACAGATTGTCATTGTAACAATCCTTGATGGCATATTCACACGTAATCAAACAAAATATAAGCAGCAATTTTGAACCTGATTAGGACCAGAACAAACAGAATGCAGGTCTGAAAACACACTTTCTCACTTGGGCTAACTTATCATAAGCTTGGAATTCCTGCTGGATCTGGGTGGAGTGGGTTGCATAGGAAGATTGTGGGGAGGACTAGTCATTAAGCAATCACTTGGGTTGGACAGAAGAGTTTGTGCGCTTTTCCCCATATTACACATCTTATGCTATAATCATATCTTATTTCCCGGGATGCTGCAGGAAATACTGTAGAACACCCTTCAAAGGCAGCACCAGGGTTTGATTTGCACTGTTGGCGTTTGTCTTGCTGAAGTGTCTGTAAGCATTATAACAAATCCCTCCCAGCTCCTAAGAAGCTGTGGCTGACCATGAACTTACCCTTCCTGTGCAGAAAGAGGAAACATTTTAGCATTTTTTGTTTCTGTTACACAAGTTTACTCAGTTGACCAGAAGTTGCAATGCATTTGCAAATAACCATATAAAACAACTTAACATTCTATATATGGTAAAATTACCATCATTCTTAGAGCAGCAACAGCAGTATCTTTCACTAAATAAAATTAAATTATGTAAACGTCTTCTCTTTCATCCCCTTTTTTTGCAGGAGGCAAGGCAGTTTATAGTTCCAGGCACTTGAGGTGGAGGATGGAAGACTTTAATGAAGTCATCTGGCCAAACAGTCTATGAGACAAATCAGTGCAAATGAATAATGTATTCACACTTTATGATTACTGCTGTTCACTAGTCATTGTTTTGTCTGCCATCTGTAATTTAACGTTCATCTATAACAGTGGCAGCACATTTAACAACTGAATAATCACAAGAAAGTGCATGTTATGGCACATTTTTCATGTGGTAAAGTTGCAATTATAACACATATGCGGTTATAAATAACTACTTGGTAAGATGTATCTGCCTTCAACTATATCAAGTGTAATGCCTTTGTTTCATATATATTGGAAAGATTAATGTAGCTTTTCTCACCTTGCCCACTTCCACTCACAGTAACATTTTTACTACTACACTTCCCACAAAGAAAAAAAACAAACAAACAAAAAAAAAAATACAGATCGGACACCATCAAGAGCCAAATAAAGAATCTGACCAGCATATTAAATTATAGACATTTTATTCCATTTCATTTTACGGAACTGAAAATACACATCATTTCCGGTGCATAATGCTTGCTATTGTATCTAATATGTGATGTGATTGTAGCTCAGGATGTTCATTGAGAACTTTTTGACTTGTTTCTGTGTTGCAGTGGCATCTGTTACATTTTCCCTGTCATCTGAGTCAGATCTGATCCATTTAGCCAGCAGAAAGCTGTGTGAAATGACTTTTTTAATGTAAGGGTATGTGGTAGAAAATTAGACACCAAGGCATGCAACCTGCTTTTAATTCATATTTGACAGCTCAAATTGGAATTTGTCACCGTTGCCATGACAATAAGTAAAATTTACGTCATTCACCTCAGACATTTGTGATAATTAAGGTCGTGTAGCTGAGCTGCTCTTAACACGGACAACAAAAAGACATGTCAAAGGAAATAAAGCTAAAAAGCTGACTGGTGTTTGGCAGAAAGCTTTAATTACAATAAAGACAAAAAATTATCCTGTAACTGAAATGTGTCATAAATAATATCTGTTTGGTTTTACTCCCATGATGCTGTGCATGTCTTCTAAACATTCATATAATTTCATATTGCTTTTGGATGTATTCTTGAATGAACTGTTGGATAAAAAAGAAATCACATATTCAGAATTAAGTTTTTAAACGTGAAGCCTGTGCATTCAGCTGGGGTGGCTGAAAATCATGATTACATCTCAGATGTGACCTAATCATTTCTATTCCTCATAAAGAGCCCCCACAATGCTGCTGCTGCTGCCACAAACTAACTCTTGAAATCATTGCTGGCAGTAATAGACATTTTCACATGGCTCTTGGTCTTGAATCATTACTGGTTATTTCTGCATTTATTCTGCATAATCTCAACATCTCACTGAAAAAAAAAGAAAAAAAAAGTACTTATTCTTTAGAACCCAGTTCTTGTTTATTCTACTGCTTGTGGGCTTTTATTGACTTTACACTGTATGTGGATTGTACAGCAGAGAGAGAGAGAGAGACATGCAAAAGGGTCCCCAGCCAGAACCAAACCAGAGGTGATGATGTGAATTGCATCTTAAAGGACCATGCTGGCGACTGTGTATGTTTGAGCCCACACTCTTAGAAATTGCTGTAAATTTCCTGCCAAATTCCAACAGTATTGTACCTTATCCTTAAGTACAGCACTTTACTATCAAATTTCAACAGTATCGTGAAGTACAGTGTTTTACTGTCAAACATTATTTTCCTGTTATCCTTGAATACAACACTTTACTGTTGAATTATGTCAGTGCAACAGTATTTAACATTATTTTGTTTTGCATTGTGGGAACAAACACATAACTCCAAATGGCTCATGACACCACATTTTTTTTATCTCCTCATCTTTGAAATTAGTTGATGACTGCCTGTTTTTTCTATGCTTTTAAGTTAGGCAAAATAGTGGATCATATTTCAATAAATGTGTTTCGTAATGATCTTAATTTTATTATAACTTTGATTTAGTACCGCACCTGAAATCTAAGATATATTTTTTAGCTGCTTTCTTGTGTTTTAGATTGTGCTGGATTGTCTTTTTTTTTTTTT
>VXCM01001235.1:0-63349 GCA_014773175.1 Lucifuga dentata | reverse complement strand
GGGGGGGGAGGCATATTTTTGCATTAAACTTAAAAGGATAAATGATCGAGTTTGCCTTTCTTTGCATCATTTGCATTGCAATAATTGCACATGAATACATCTTGATGTCAACGCGAAAATGAGTTTTCCTTTTTTCTAGTTTCAGGTGAAACAGAAGGCAGCTGCATTCAGCATTGGATGATCAGCCTTTGGGGGGCATTACCTGTGAGAGTGTCAGACAACCTTCCTGTCAGGCCTTGCTGCTGTGTTTGCAACATAGATTTGATTGATTTTACGTTTTCTTGTAGTTTTCTTGCAATGACTTTTCTTTTCTTTTTCTTTTTTTTTTTTTTTTTTTTNTTTTTTTTTTTTTTTTTTTTACTATTTTTAAAAAGAGAAGTTATGTTCTATTGAAATGGCTTGTCATTTGTTTACTTGAAAACTGTTATTATAAAAATTTAACAACAGTTTTCAAACAAAACAAATGGAAATTTCCATTTGTTTTGTTTCCAATTAAAATTTGAAAGACACATTTGGAACCTCTATTTTTTTTTCATTTTCTTTTGTTAGTAATCTGACAGAGATGATGTATAAATTTGTTAAACAAATAACAATTAAAAAACTGTATCCAGTATTTGTCTACAGGAAGACTCTGTTGCTACTACCAGTATTATACTGTGAAAAATAAATAATTAGTTATTTGCTGTATTTATATGTTTTTCTAATTTTTTTTTCCAAATTCCCTAATCTTTCAAAATCCAATATTCATGTTAACCTTAAACTTCACCTTAAAATTCAACATTTCACCTTCTAACACTTATGCATGATTGTAGAGCTCACTGTCATTTTAATTTCTCTGTAAAAGTTGCTCCTCCTGTGACTGTATTTCCTGGCGGAGACATACACTGTCTTCCTTGCAGCTCCATGTAGGATCGGTTTAATGTTTACTGTGATGGATTACGTATCTCAAGCGTGTTTCACATCTCTACAATTTGGGTTGGAACGAAATTTAAAAAATTTGCTACTGAAGTAGTATATTTTGAGAAATGGCTGTCAGTACCATGACGTGTATAACGGTTGTAATATTGGACTCAAACATGCACTGTTGCTGGTATGATCCTTTAAGCCTGGATGCCCTGAGTCTTGTTACCTCCAGCTGCAGGATAGCTTTTCACCAGTTTCTGTCTGTCTATCTGTTTTTCAGTAGGATACCTCAAAAAGTAATTTTGTTGACATTTTGTAGACAGGTGGGATATTGGTCAAGTGAGAGTTTAGATTTTGAAGTTCCAGATAGTAGATTCCCCCTGCTTTCTTCAATACTGAGGGCAATTGTTGACATTTTTGCCTGCATTACTCTAAAAGTAATCGGAAAAATTCAAAAAGTGTATCCTATGATGGACTATCAACGTGAGAAATTTAGGCCAGAGCTATATATTAATCTAGAACTGGATTCAAATATATCCTCAGACAGGCATCACAATAAACGACAAATAAGGTGAGAAACATGCAACTACCACCAATATGTACCCAATATGTAATATGTGATGCTGATTCAGCAGTTATTTCAGAGTTATTTTTATTTCAGAGTTATTTCAGCAGTTATTTCAGAGTTCTGACATGTTTTCAACAGTTATGACTATAGATCCAGAAGAAGATGAAGTCTGCAATAACACTGTGAAATGAATTTACATGCTATATCTATATATTTTTAGACATCTGATTTAAAGGTAATGATAAGTATGGCTTTTAACTGGTCAAAAAAAAAAAAAAANTAAAAAAAAAAAAAAGAAAAAGAAAAAAAAAGCAAAATCAGAGGACTGTTGGGCCTTAGTGAAGGTATGTGATCTCCGAGTGCCCTTAGTTTAAATATTACAATGCAATATAATCTAAACTACAAATATTAAATTATTATCTTTTATCATTTGTAGTTATCTTACGGAGCCCGGGAGAGCTCATGGGAAAAAAAAATTAAGTCGTTCGCACAACTTACTAACTCGTTCGCACTACATAACTAAGTCGTTCACACGACTTACTAACTTTCAGTGAACCGGAAAAAGCAGTATCATTTAAAATACGTTCAAGGGATACAAAGTTATAAGAGCATGGTGTTTGACATGGTGTTTGTTCAAAAACTGAACTATATCTGCATATTTGAGGCCGAGATGAAAATAAAACTGTATTAAATCCAAATGGTCCACAGTGTGTGTGTGTGTGTGTGTGTGTCAACTTGCATACCTGTCAATATTGAAATATGGAGATTTTCTGGGACATGAACCCCCCCAAACCCGTCCTGATCTTATTCTCTCATCTACAGCTTTGCTAGCATGACTATTATGTTTGTTTATATTCCTCCTACCAGAAACTCTTTCAGTGGACTTTGGTTCCGCTTGGCTTCAGGTGTTCCCTGGTAAGCACGCCCCACTTGTGTGCCATAGAATGACCGAAACAACTTGACTGGGCCAATTACAATTCTGTATAACTGTCAAAACACATGGGGATTTACGGGAGAAATTACCAAATGGGAGCACAGCGGGGNGGGGGGGGGGGGGGGGGGGAAATACTGGAGAAACCTGGGAAAACGGGAGTGTTGACAGTTATGTCACCGTTAGCTTGTTCCGTTCTGAGCAGTGCAAGAAGAAACTCTGAAGACAGTAAAATTACGTTCTTTTTCCGGTTCACTGGACTGTCAGTCAGGTAACTTGTGCAAATGACTTAGTTGACTCGTGCGAACAAGTTAGTAAGTCGTGCGAACAACTTAATTTTTTTTGTACGATCTCACTCTAAAACTGCACACATGCTGTATTACTGCAGCATATCAGGGTCAAAGTTGTAACAAGAAGGTCTGCAAAGTCCATCAAACTTTCACAATAGTAGGTTTGGGTACTATAATAACTTTAACATTTGCTTTCTTTTTTCATTTCATTCATTCTTTTTTAAAATCAGTGTTTTGGATAACTGATTTACATTTAATGTGCACTCCATGGTAAAGCTGTTACACTCTTCTGTGTCTCAGAAATAAGGGAACAGTTATCACTAAACAACATCAATTCAGCCTGTGAATGTGTCACATTTACAAAAATAAAGGAGCTCTTCCATTATTCACCACTTTCATAAAAAAAAAAAAAAAAAAAACCCATTTGGAAGTATTGGGCACTTGTAGCGGGGCTGGAATGGATGTTAAAGGTGCACTTAAGGACAACACTTGAAAAGATTCACCTCTTGTAGCTTTTTATTTGAAATGATTGGGAGAACAATCAGTGTAAGTATCTCTAGCTGTGCACGTAAAAAAAAAAAAAAANGTAAAAAAAAAAAAAAACGGGCAGCCCTTTGTTTTCACGGTTGGTGAGAGCTGAAAGAATGGCGCACAGCTAGTTCAACTGACTGGAGTTCAGTGGTTGTATTACTATGCAGATTAGTTTGAGCTCTGCAAACATCACTTTGAGGCAGGCCGGCTCTAAAAGCAGATATGTATACCTCTCTGGTTAAGTTAAACCTCAAAAGGCAGAATGTAAACAAAGTTTTCCAGAGGGCAAGTGAACAAACGACCAAACAAGCATGTTAAGAAATGTCAAAAGAGAAGTGAGAATGATTCATTTTGCACTCATTCATTGCCACGGTTTTAACGTAGAAGATCTGCAGGTTTATACAAGCAGACACAGTACTTGTTGATATTTAACTCACGCATTCTGTCTGCATTTGTTTATTGACAATTTCCAATTAATCTTTATTCCATTCAAAACAATATAGCCCCATCTAAAAATTGATTCTGGTTGCTTTGAAGACCAGTCTGATCGACTTCAAGAAATCGACTCAGGTTTTGTCAAACTGCAACAATCAGTCCGGTTGCTCAGGTTGTTTCATTGTTTGTACTGATGATTCATCCGTCACTTATAAAAAAAAATTTATATACTTTTATCTCCGGAAGAGTGACCACATGAAATATCTTCTTCTTCTTATCTTGTTATATTGCCTTCTCATATTGCCTTATAGTGCCTTCTTATATTTTCACTCTATTATCAGTCATCCTCTAAGTCCTGACTCCAGTCCAGATGTCTGACTGCTCCACTGTCTGTGTGAGAATGTACTCTGCTTTGGGGTCCAATCACATTCAGCATCTCGCCATCTCCATGACAATGATTGGTTGACTTGGTCGACATGGCGTAAGGCTCATTAAGAGTTGATAACGCAGGTAGTTTCATCACCCCCATCCCTGCTTGACACCTTAAATTCCCGGTAAAAATTAGGATCCCAATCAGACCATGGCTTGACTGACCTTAATAAACGGACCTTTGTCTTATTGAAAACTTTCTTTGTGGACCTTGAAGATTTGTATTTGAGTACTCCTGCTCTATATACATTTCTCAATATCATTATTCTTTATCTCTTAAATAGAACAATCATCCTCAGTCAGTTCTATTCTTAAAGGACAATATCGATGATTTTGCATGTTTGAGCTCAATATGTACAACCCACATACATGTTACGTTTCTGATGACAATTTCCCAAAATGTACTACTGGAGTGGTAAATATCAACATTGTTTTTCCTACCTTCCAGACTTCCATTGGTTTCAGTTCATTCCAGTAAGATATAAAAATCAACTTGGAGAGACTTGAAACGTGCTTGACATAAGTAATCCATCACTGCAAACACTATGTCTATTAAATTTTTTGTCAAAGTAATTTTATTTAATTAGTCCAACGCAGACCTTCACAGAAGACAATATGTCTCCGCCAGGGAATATAGTCCCAGGAGAAGATTGCTTTTACCAAGAAATTAAAAATGACCTTCTCTTCTACATTCAAATGCACATCTTAGCAAGACAAAACTTTTAAGGTAAACATTTTATTTTGAAAGATTAGGAGATTTGGCAAAATAGCAGGAAAATTAAAATACGGTTTTGTGTTTTGGAAAATTTTGTCAGTGTAACTGGCATGCAGATATTTATTGGGCTTAAATGTACAAAATCACTGGTACTGTCCTGTAAATTTATGAGAAATAGCATCAGTCCCTGAGACCCTGGCATCTTGTGGAAATAATTACTGACTTGGTAATTTTAGTTGGAGGGTTTTTCAGTTGACTTCCTGGAATCATCATTTAGTATCCATTAGAGGAACTGTGACTTAAAGCAATTATGCATGGATTTAATGTTTAATGACACAGTTATAGCCAGAAAAGGTTGCTCCTCTCTGCCTCCAAAGAAGATCAACATTTAAAATAGAAATGCACAGGTTAAACGCTAATATACTACAGTGCAACAAAACCATTTTATCTGTTTATTCAGTGTTCATCTTTATTCTGTCTAACATTCCTACTGTTGGTTTTCTGCAGATGCCCCTGGACATTACACAAGCAATATCAGGATTCCCACCTATTAAACTGTGCTGGCATTATTATGAGCATTCCCATAATCCAGGATATGAAACAGAACCACTATGGCAAAATTTAATTTACCTGGTAATTGATACACTGTTAGTAAAGTGCGGGATGACTCCCAGGGTGGAGGTAGAGTCAATGGTGTGTTTCTGGAGCAGGCAGTGGAGAATGAGGACATGTGGCATGATATTACGGAACAAATCCAGGAAGAGGCTCAAATATCTGACCTTCAGCAGTCTGAAATTCCCCAGCTCATAACTCACCAGCCTGATTAAACTCATGTTAGTCTCAAATGTTTGTGAAAGACTGGAGCAGTTTATTGTTATGTTCACATGCAGTGATGCTCACAACACTACAGGGGAAATTACATCTTATTGCACTCGGTGAGCAAATATGCCACCTGCTGCAATTATGATAAAAAGCTGATGAACCGGATAAGAGAATCACATCTTTACATTAAACATATGCACTTAAGGGTGAGTAGCTTACATGGTATGAGTGTGAATAAAATGAACACACTCTGCCTAGTTACTGAATTCATTCATTTCTCATAGTATCATAGTCATCTTACAAGCTATGTGCTATGTGCTGTATGATATATACATATATATATATATATATATGTTTTTAATCAAATTTTCACTAGTCTCATAATTCATACATTGCATATACTGTATATAATGTAGGCACCAGGATGGAGTTAGCAAAATGAGCAGTGTGCAAACAGCAGCTTTTTGCACACACACACACACACACACACACACACACACACACACACACACACACACACACACACACCACCTATGGCTTTTCCTCACTTCATCAACACACTTCTATTTCGGGCAGAATAGTGATCAGCCTCCACTCCAGCTTTTCTGCAATTCGTTTGTATTTCCTTGAATTAAATTTGAAACCTCAGTTCAAATCCTGACAACGCTGAGGGCTGTTTGGCAAAAGGCAGCTGGTCAGATTTTTGGGTTCAGACTTTGTGGATAATTTGCAAAGCAGATACACGTTCACCTCATCTCAGAAACGGCTCACATCAAATCTGTGTCCAGAACTGTGCTAATGCCGTTCTTCGGCGAGGCTGCTTTGCCTCTAGCGCGCCCGCTCATTTTAAAATAAGAGTGATATGTCGACATACGTTTGTTAGGGTGAAAAAGAAAATTAAAATTGGAACTGGAGGGAATTGCTTAGGTACACCTTTAATCCAGTGTGGTATGGTGGATCAGTGGTTAGCACTGTTGCCCACAGCAAGAAGGTGTTCAGTTCAAATCCTTTCTGAGTTAGCATATTAGTTAGTTAGCTGTGCGCTCTGGTTTCCTCATGCAACCCTGAGACACACAGGTTGGGGGGAAATAGAATCGCTAAATTTCCTTTAGGTGTCAATGAGTTTGTTTGTGTGTGTGTGTGTTCGCCCTGTGATAGACTGGTGACCTTTCCCTGCCTTTAAACCAATCAATGCCGCTGTAGGCTCCACCCCCCATGAACCTGCACAGGATAAGTATGGGGTATGATGGATGGATGGGTGGACTGGTTTCTTAAATCAGTGGGAGCCATAACTAATTGGGGGAAATGATCTATTTAAGTGAGCGTGGTATTTTCTTCAAAATTTTTTTTGATTTGAATCATCCAAAACAACTTCAGTGTAAGATACTCAGACAGGTAAAGTATGAATATCAACATTTAAGGTGGAAGCTCAGTTCTCTCCAAAAGCATTTTAGCCACAACAGGCAGTTTTTTGCATTTTTATATGATTGAACTATCTGCAGTACTGAAGATACTTGTAGGAATCCACACACACCATCACAGTTTGTGATGGTGTTTATGCCCTTAAAGGAGCATGCCAGTGATTTTGCACGTTTGAGTCCAATAAATACAACCTGCATACATCTTACTGCCAACTATTTTCCAAATATGCTACTGGAGCAACAAATTTTAGATCTGTTTTTCCTACCTTCCAGACTGCCATTGGATCCAGTTTGTATAAAAATCAACCAATAGAGACTTGAAACATGCTCAAGATAAGTAAGAAGTAATAATAAGAAGTAATCCATCACAGAGAACATGATGATATTTGATTTTTTTGTCAGATTATTGAATTTAACTGATAAAATGTAAAATAACGTGAAAACTAAAATACGGTTTTGGAAAATGGTTGGCTGTAATTTAAGGTGTATGCAGGTGTAGCATTTATAGGGCTTTAACATGCAAAATCACCAGTGTGGTCCTTTAAATACACTTAGCTACAATATATAACAAATCAATTATCCAGTGATCATTTTACAGTTTAAAAACACTGTTTTTGTATAGAAATGGATGTATCACAATGTAAAGTGTATGCAGGTAGTATTTATTGGGCTTTAGCATGCAAAATTGCCAGTATGGTCCTTTAAAGCTACAATATATGGCAAAGCAATTATCCAGTGATCATTTTACAGTTTAAGTACACTTTTTTTTTTTTTTTTTTTTTGTATAGAAAAGCATGTACCACAGCACTTAAATCTTAAATAGATAGTATTCAAGATCTTGTGATCTTGTGCTTTACATTATGAGTTTAAAAGTATGTATAAAAATGTTGTTCAAATATGCCGAGCTACATTATAAAGATTTATGATGCCAAAATATTTCTCCAGTCTGCTGCTTGTGGATATTTTTACTGTAAGCTCCGTTGAATCTCTCGGCAGATGTGCAGCACACAGTGTGACCCCGTCTGCATAACTCACTCTCTATTTTCAAACGACCAACATAATGCTACATTATGATGTTGCTGCTTTAATTATTATAAATTGATGGACTGAGGGAAGATTTCATCACATTTAATTCTGATAGTTGCATTAATAGCACAGTAACAAAAAGGCCATCATGAAGTCACAGATAGAGCTGTAGCCCATCTGACAGTTCCTGCAGAACCTCTTGCTATTCTTTCTGCATTGATCGAACAGAAAACCTAACCTTCAGACTTTAAAGTTGCATCCTCTCCTTCCATGTACCCTTTTAGTGATATTTCAAAACTAGTGCGTCATATTTTAGCTTATAAAAGTTGAACTATGAGGCATGAAAACTTTTTTGGTTTGTTTTTAATCTAGTTTTCACCAAATATGGCGCATAATGTTTTTAGTTGAATGTGAAACAAGTATTTTATTTTTTGAATTACCATCTCCCTGTAATTAGCTGTCTGATTCTCGTAGGCATGTCCTGTTTGATGTTAACTACTGTAACAGAACACTTGAGCTTTTGCAATTTAATTTCTGACTCTTGAAAGTTCTAAATATGTATGCAAATGTTTTTGCCGATAACCCTTGGGTTCCTTTGCACCTCCTTCATGCTTTGCAGATTGTGTTTTTGGTGGAAACCTCACAGGACGCCCACTACTAGGGAGAGTATTTTCCTCCATTTGTTACATTTGTAAAAAACATTGGGGGTGGAATTAATAAGACACAGTGCCAACATTGAAATATTTAAAAAAAATCAAGATCCAACCAAGTTCCCTCATTTTTAAATTCATGTTAGCTGCATCTTTTAACATTTGCCTCAAAAGAAACTTTACTATAGATTTTTTTTTTTTTTTTTTTTTTTTTTTTTAATGTCAAGCAAGTTTTTCATGAAATACAGTGTCGTGACTTGTTTCTGCAAATTTCAGCGCCATGAAATCTGGGCAATGTTTTAAACTGGATTTGTCTCACGCGTTAGTGATCAAAAAATTTGATATTGATTGGTCAGTTTGATTAAATGGCAAGTTTTGATCTGATCTCACACATGTTTTTGTGGCATTGCACCTCGTCCTCAAGCTTCATCTGCTGCGCTTTGCATCTCTCCCTCTCTTTCACACACACAGCACACAACCTCCTGTGCACTGGACTCCCATTAGTGTTTATATGCTGTTGCAGATTTCTGTACTTCTCTCATAAATTGTGGAGCTTGAAAGAAGAGAATTTAGGATTCCTTTGCCAATTTACATGTCAATATCACTTTGACACAGGAAGATAAAGCATTGGGCTTCAATTATGAAGCACCTAATTAGCATGCATTCATTCATTTGCTTTTTCCTGGGACACAGCTTAAGCAGTGTGCCGGTAAAGTGACAACGATGAGCTGAATATACTTTATGGGAAGCTTTATGAATGTGCTTCATTTACCATGGTGCTTATTTAGCGTGATGCTAAAGTTACTGTGTTCTGATTTCCTCAGTTTATCTGACTGAATTATTGGACACCCACAATTTTCGACTTGTATTTGGAGCCTTTTCCAGCTTCATGCATCTCCACAGTTTTTCTTTTAAGGTCCTCTAAAAGTAGTTTTGATCAAGTGATAGTTTACATCAGCAAACATTCTGGAGAAGAACATACTGTGTGAGTGAGCAGATTTTGTTTGCTTTTTTTTTTTTTTTTTTTNTTTTTTTTTTTTTTTTTTTTAATAGAGCAGGGCACCTCTACAACCTACAGCTCCAATCTCAAACTCATCTGACTCAAAACAGCTTTTGAAGAATCATTAAATTAGAGGTGCACTTAGTTTTTAAACCAAGACTGTGAATGTTCCACTGGTGTATTAAATATTGACAATCACACAATGATTTCTTTATCATCGCGTTAAGCAGATTTTGTTTTTTTAATATTATGATTAGGATGAAGCTCGGACAAGGTTTGCTGAATACATATTCCAGAAATCCAGCCAAATTCAAAGATTTAACTTTTCCTTCCACTGAACGTCAGTGAGACCTATTTTTAAGATCTTGCCTTGGGCCAGATCCACGGGCCAGCTCAGGGTGCGTGAATCAACTCCAAATGATTCTGCAAATTTTTATGCCAAAAGGGAGCTAAAGCAAAATGATAATTTTAACAAATTCAGAGGATTATGCAGCAACGGAAGATATATGAACTCTCTGAGTGCTAGTTTGAATATGCATTTCAGTGAAAGTATCCCAACTTCCTACTTTAAACTTTTGCGAGGGCTCCAATATCCAGACTCTCCCTAACTGGCAAAATGTGGGGGTAAAATCACACCAGGCCAGTATTAGGAAAGTAATAGCAATGCGTTAGACCATATTATCCATCCTGTTCTGAATTTAATTTCACAGACTGAAGTATAAAAAAAAACCAACAACAAAAAAAACAGAACACACAATATGTTAGTGTCTCACACACGCACTTAACAGTTTATTATCATAAAGCTCTTGCTATACTATGAAACTTTAGTCTTTCAGCCAATAAAGACACATCATCATTTCATTGTGGTCTAAACATAAAAAAATCCAGTAAAGTCTACTATATGTATTGAAATTGAGGAGAATATGATAGCACAAGCAATAATTCACTATACGAAGGATTGCGCTATAATATAGTGTTAAAAGACACCAGTAATGAACCAAGCCATTGATTTTACAGATTGTGCTTATGAAAACCATGTTGAACCATACATAGCTATTTATTTGGGTCAGTAGCCAAAGCGTCAACAAGCCCCAAGAGTCTGGAAGGAAAGTAGCTTTCCCAAAAAACTTGTCTTTTATATTCATTAAGGGCCCCACAGAGCATGCACAGCATCCTGGGTAGCAGATAAATGAGCTGTAGTAGCAGCAGAGCAAAGAGAGTTTGGAAAGATCATTAATTAAACATACCAGACATTTCATTAATGCATATTATACAAAAAAACACATGCATTTTTTACACTAAACACACACCTGAGCAACTCTCCAGTATTTCCCAGATTCACATTAACTTTTAAGCACGTAACTTATCTCCAGTAACCTGCTTTTATGTTGAACGACAATGGGCCCTTAACATGAATACCTGCAGTGACCTCAAGTTATGCTTTTTTTCTCAAAGCTACGCTCATGCAGACGTAAAGATTTCCCAACAAAAATGCATAAAATGACTGCAGATGTTTCAGATGGAGCTCCATCTAAAAAGAAGATGCTTGCATTACCTTGTGTGCGGAGACCTTTCAATTATTTCTGTAAGATTCACTCCATTTGCAGAATAGTGCTACTCGGCGTGTGCTGCTTGAAGTGTGCTCTTCCAAGCGCAGGATGAATGACACTACTTACTGTATTCTTATTACCGCTTGCTGCCTTTTTGGTGGAGGGGGTACAGAGCAATGCCATTTATCATGCTAGACATGAGGCTGGGGTTTTTATCAAACACATTTTCTCCTACAGGGGCTTCGCAATGCACATCTTTGATGCGTTTTCAAATTGATTGGACAGCTTTATTTAAATATATATATATATATATATATATATATATATATATNTTTTTTGCTTTCAGACGAGCGCGTCTGGAAACTCCCTGCAAAGGAGTCACTGTCCCCGTCACTTTGGATGTCAAAACTATTGAATGCCTCGTAATGTGGAACATCCTGTGGGGATAAACCTTAATTTCTTCAAGGGAACATGCTGAAAATCCATAAGCAAACGAGCAGTGAGTGTGTTTGATAACCGGACTGCCTGAAGGCTTTGTCTATTGGAAGATTACTGTAGGTAGCCCCGGGAGATTCTGTAACAGATGAGGTGACTCCGGCGTGCATGCAGATGTGACACGTGCTATGCTCATAGATTTTCAATGAGAAGGAGACTATGTAAATCCTGGATTTAGGAGTAACGGTATCTAACAGGGAAATGTGTCACTTTAATCCAGCAGTGTAACTATCAGGTCGTTCTTTACATTTACAGCAGCACATTTAAATTTAAAGGTACCCGAGATCGTGCATGTTTGAGCCCAATTAATGCAACCGGCATGCATGTTATGTTACTGACAACCAATTTCCAAAACATAAAACTGTATTTTAGTTTTCCTATTATTTTTTCCAAGTCCCCTAGTCTTTCAAAATCATTTGTTCAGTTGATATATCCACCTTAAAATTCAATGTTCTGCCTTCTAATACTTTTGCATGATTGTAGAAGACACAGTCATTTTGATTTCTCTGTAACAGTCAAGTAAAATCAAGTAAAATCAAAGTTTAATCCATTTCAAATTCCATTTCTCAGTAAAAGTCCTCTTCTCCTGGGACTATATTCCCTGGTGGGAATGGAGCTGCAAGGAGGACAACTCATTGTCTTCGCTGCAGCTCCACGTTGGACCGGTTAAATAAAGTGATTTCAGCAAAAAAACAAAAAACAAAAAACAAAACCTAACAGACATCTTGTTCACTGTGATGGATTACGTATCTCAAGTGCGTTTCAAGTCTCTACAAGTTGATTTTTATAGTGTACTGGAATGAACTGAAACCAATGGCAGTCTGNTTCAAGTCTCTACAAGTTGATTTTTATAGTGTACTGGAATGAACTGAAACCAATGGCAGTCTGGAAGATAGCAAAAATACTCTGAAATTTACAGCTAAAATAGTATATTTGGAAAAATTGTTGTCAATAATGTAACGTATACTGATTGTATTGTATATATTGGGCTCAAACATGGGGCAGATCCAGGAATTTTAAAAATAATGTCTTAGTATTGCCAGTTGGAGCATTTTTGTTATTTTTGTCAATTTCTTCAAAGGTAAATCATCAATCTCAATGAAAAAAAACAAAAACAAAAAAAGATCAGGTACAGTTATTTTTATGATAGATTATCAATAGGTGCCATTTTGATCCTGATTTGGATAAGGATCTGGATCTGGTGGATTAAAATAAATGTTTGGACAGGGGCTACATTAATGAAATTCCTGTAACAAATAGGGCAGAAACATGACAAGAACAACAGAACAAAATAAATTTTGTCTAGGCTTGTTTGGCCTCAGTGGAGGTATGAGCTCTAATAGGTGCCCTTCTACTTTTTTGTTGTTAGTATTTTTTTTTTCCCTGTTCTGTCTATGACACATGCAGGCAAAGACAAACAATATACACAGCAACCACCAGTCAGAGGCTGAGAAAAATGACGTTCGGCTCCACTGAGAGTTGTCGAACACACATCCAAGGACTGAGGCTGAGGACTCATAGATTCCTGTCTGGTTGGTCTAACTCGGTCTCTAAAACAATTCAGCCTTGTCACCCGCCTTCTGTGGCCTTTGAACTACAGGTGCTCATCCTCGAGGTCTGCTGGATGCATCAGCACATTATTCTTCCTTAAAGACACAACAAGCCACTCTGGATGGAAAAAAAATGAAAAGGAAGGAGAATGTCATTTATCATGATCACAACTGCAGCTTTGACTACCGCCATGTGGAGGCACAGGTGGTGTAAGGAGGACATTTTTCAGCAGGGCGCTGGTACCGGGATTTTGAGGAAACCTGCTGAAGGTGGAGGATTCAGAATATGTTTTGACTGCTTGGATGAGGATGATCACGTTGGTGAAAATGCAGCAGAATAGGCTGTAATTTCGACGACGTCAGCAGTGACAGGTGAGGATATTGACAGCGTCCTGCTGATCCGCAGGAGAAAAAAACGGACTGACTGAAATGTTAAAGAGGCAATAAGTAAGAGTTTTATCGCCCTGAACGAAATGCCAATAAAAATGTCACTTTATTGTTTGTGTTGATATAGTCTACGGTGATTTAAAGGGTCGGGAATATTGATTTGGTTGCAAGACATAAAGATACTCAGAGTCTTATAAAGGTGATAGAATACTTTCTGCAATGTATTTTTCAATGCAAAGCCAGTCCTCACACAACAACAGTTTTAAGGTGGTTAATGTTTTACCTGAGGTATATTTTCTCAGGTGTGTCAAAAAGTACCCACAATTCATTTCATGTTTGATCACTATGATTTCATAGTGAAATACCTTCTCCAGGGTCCGCCAAGCTCAAGCAAAAATGTGTCTTGTTTTAACAGTATATTGACAAAGAAAGCCCAAGAAATTGGGCTAAAACATGCAAAATCACTTGTATGCTCTTTTATTGCATTATTATTTTATCTATCTATCTATCTATCTATCTATCTATCTATCTATCTATCTATCTATCTATCTATATTATATATAGATATATATATAGAGAGAGAGAGAGTTTTTTGTTTGTTTTTTTGTTTTTTGTTTTTTTTTTTTAATTCCCAGACCCACTTCTGGATTTGGATTGGCACCAAAATTTAAAGGGTTCTTCACTGGACCATGTCCCGCCCTTTCATAAAGTTTTGTGCAAATTAATTCAGAGCTTTTGGAGCAGTTCTACTAAAAACACAATACAAATGCGACTGAAAGCATAACCAATAATTTAGCTAAATTTGCCTGTTTTCATCAGCATTGTCATAATAAAAAATAGAAAATTATTGTACCAAAATACAAACACAACCACATAATAAATGCCTTTTTCACAAAGAAAAAAAAAAAAAAAACCTGTGCATGAACCACAAGCTGGTAATCAAACCCCAACATACATCAACACACTCCACACACTAACTTGTATGGATAACAAAATCCTGAAATAAACATCACATGTACAGTATAGTTCATGTGCTACATATCAATTCTGAACAGGAGTTGACAGTTGGCTTGATCCTCAAGTGTCAGATTGAAAGAAAAAGTGCATCATACATCTCAGTGACATATACAACCGCTGTCTGCCTGTCAGCAAGAATTCACACAGCCTATTCATTTGTGTGATGCTGAGAGCCAAATGGACGGAGTTGATAGGCTTTTAGTGGATTAACAGTGACAGCAGGCCTTTATGCTCCTCAGACAAGTCAGAATAAACAAATAGGGTAAGTGAGATGTGGTTTCATTTCTACTTTACAGTAAATAACTGCTTTTGGGTAAATATATTAAAAGTAAATATATCAAAAAGGGCAGGAAGACAAAGACACTTTAGCCTTACTGTAGTTGAAACCAGTTTTAGGATGACTTTCACACACACAGACACACACCCAAGTACATGCTGTGTCGTTGTAAACTCGGAACTTGGAATTTCTGACTTCTGACTGGGAAAAGTCCAAGAAAACATCGCCCGCAACTCAGATTTCTCGTCGGACCAACCCTGAGTTCAGTATTGACATCATTTCATCATGGCTGCTCAAACCGTCAACAGTAATTTCTCCATTTATAAATGAGTGCGTAGAAAGCGTTTGAATCAATCAGCATATGGACCTAACTAGTTAAAAATATAACATGGCAATGCTGTGGTTGTTTTGAAACGGTAAAGAGCTCATCGATGTTAAAATGTAACATTGATGTAACATCAACTGGTCCAACGGAGCAAACAAAACAAGAGTTTTTCTAAAGGAGTCCATGCTGTCTCTCACTTTGCTTAACTTGAACACAAGGTGGTTGTAAATGATGTAATTCTGAGTTCCGACTTTCCAGTTCTGAGGTACAATGAATGCAGCATACACACAAATGCACTCACACACACCATAAGGCTGCAAACAACTCAAGGGTAGATATGGTTTGTTCTTTGATTGACTTTCTGCAGGCCACGGGACACACAGCAGGTTCTACAGCAGCCGACTGTCCAAAGCACAGATGCACTGATACACCTGCATGCACACACACACACACATAGACACCAGTAAGGTACACTAGGTACACTATTTCATTCACCACTCAAGCTTATGTAAATTGTACAAAGCTATACCTTTAGCTTTTGTCCTTTTCCCACTTTACTCAATTGTCCAATTCAAATGAATAATAATAACGTCCATTAGACCAAAACTGAGTATGTGCTAATGTCTGTTTTATGATTTATCAATAAGTATTTTATATATGCATCCTGCATATAATAGTGGTTCTCAAACCGTGGTATGTGTACCATGGCGGTAGTTGAACAACAAATGCACATGTATACATAAACACATATTAAAGCATACGGCCCACTTGCAGGATGCTGGCACAATAAAGAAGACTCAATTAAGTTTAAATTGTGCTTCCGTTTTTTTTTTGTTTTTTTTTTAACATAAAACAAGAAACAAAATAAATAACAATGCANGTGCTTCCGTTTTTTTTTTGTTTTTTTTTTAACATAAAACAAGAAACAAAATAAATAACAATGCAGCCTTATTGCAAATTTACAATAGTATGTTAACAGACTCAACAATAGATAATTAGCATTTATACTTAATAGCCAATAACCTAATTAGCTCAGTGTCTTGCTATTTCCTTCTTTCGTCAAAATCTAAAATACAGATTTCATTCTTTTCAAAATATGACTTTTCCGTTGTGACAGGAAGTACTAAAATAAAAGCAGGGAAGTTTGTGATGACATTTTTGTTCTGTTTGGCCTGGATTTTGGATTTTGGTCTGGATCTGGATCATGGTCTATTTATTGATGATGGGGGCACTAGACGTAGCATATGGGTATGAGTTTCATTTCCATGCATGAACTTATAAACAATGCACATGCCCTCAAATGATGTACACATTTTAAACAAAGCTAGCTTAGTATTAAAACTAAGCCATCTCAGTATTTTCTTCAAAACTGCTCTGAATAAAGTGCAGGGGCCCTGCAGCCCATTGTCATAGTCTCTGACAGAAGCAGATATATTATTAATGTAGGACTTCAGCTTTGTTAGGAGCAGAAAGCCACACCTTAGCAGGAATCTCCACTCCACACACCATTTGTCATCACATGGATCCCAAAATCAGCAAAACCCGTCTTTCTGTGATTCTGACATCTGGATCAGAGACTTCCTGTCTGCAACCCCCAAGGAGATCTTTCAAAAGCTGAGGTGTGCTGTTGATCATCCTGCCAAAATCATCATTTGGGCTGTGTTGTCTGCAGAGTAATTTGCATTTGTTTGAAGACGTGAGTCTGCAACAATTAACTGAGAAGAAGCCAGGGCTGAAAGGTCCCTCCTCTCAACGCAACCCTCTTATCACCTGCAAAGCAATAAAACTCAGACCATTAGAATAAACTCAAAGAAATGAAGAACTGGCCAGCTTTACGACTTCAAACAAGCATATGCCACTGTGCATCCCCAACCAGACTCTGTATCTACAGGACCGACATAAAATTCTTCCCCCCTCGACAAAATGCTGTCAGAATAAAATATATAACACCTCATAAAGACTCTCCAAACAACTTTCCCATTGATAAACTGCATTAAGGATACAGATCAAACATCCCGCATCCTGAGACTCTTTTAACCGCCAAAGAAGTTAGGCGCGCGCACTTCTCTCTCTCTCTCTCTCTCTCTCTCTCTCTCTCTTCATGAAGACTTTTTTCAAAGAGCGTGTGTAGTGTGTACATTATTTACCTGTGTTCAATTTTCCTGTTTTGATTGTGTGCATGCTTTATATTTTGATTGATTACATTAATAATTTAGAAATTAACACGTTTTAATTTGGTCATTATTAGATTTAAGCATGTCATGTTTGGTGTCTTTAAGTTTGCCTTTTTATGAGCAAAACTTTGGTGCAAAGCAATTCCTGTGATCATGTACTGTATTATTAAAATTATGAGACTTTAATATCTTAAAGAGACACTGCTAAGGCTGTATAACAAGGGCCATCAGATTACAGGACTATGCAAATCAAGTTGATGGATGATGACAATGGTCAGTCCTTGCTCAATTTGAAACTTTGGGATTGATCAGCCTCCTCTGGGGGCTGGCAACATTCAGACTGGTTAAAAGACATTACCTGATCAGAATCTGCGAGTTCACTTGGTTATCGATACAAGGTCCTTCACTCTGTCCTGTTTTGATTGATTCCTTTCTGTCTCATCTCCACCACTTCAACAGCGCCATCAAATTACCACAACTCCCTATAGATCAGCACATCACCAGAAGGCCGCTTATACCAACACTTTGGCCATGGTATGCAAGTACAACACCTCCTCACCACCGCTAATCTGGTGCCTTAAAAATAATCAGACCAGCAAAATCCAAATTCCCTTTAAGATTAAACGTGCCAAACTATTTACTGGTTGCTCTTCAGGTAATGGTGTTTTGGGTTGCCTATTGTTTTGAGGTCAGTCATTTCTGATTTCCAACATTCTGTCAATTTTCTGGTCATTTCAATCTCCATTACTCATCATACTCTCTGTGTGTGTGCATGTGTGTTTCTGCCATTTACATGTGTATTTTGTCTTTTTCATCATCGTAGATTTTATGTTGTGTGTCGTAGTTGTAATTTAGTGTAGCAAAATGAAGACTTAGTAAATTTAAATTGTGGCTTCATGATCACACCTTTAGTCCCTAAACTGCCAGATCTCCTGCTACCTCACTTTTAAACAGTTTATTTCTTTCATTGCTTCCGAAACTCCTCCTCTCCGAGTTTTCCTCCCAGAATTGGTAAATAAACTTGTATTGCTGGACGAATAGATTGATCAAGTATTAACTGCTAATTCGGTGTAACATTCACCAACAAACGAACAGACAAACATAATAATAATACATTCACCTACTTTTGAGCTAATTCCTATACATATTCTACATCAATTATAAAGTCTACAAATTTTCCAAAACAACAGCAGTTAGGTGTCCTCATTTTTAAGGAGACAAAAAAAAAAAAAAAAAAAAAGCTGTAACACTGTTATGCAATTCTTATTGAATTCAAAATAATGCATTTCCTTGTAAACACACTACAGGGTATAATGTGTTATGGAGCTTCAGTGCTGTAGGTGGGACTATTGAAGTCCAGAATCCCATTATTACTTGCTAATAAAACAGCAGGTATATGAAAGTCCTAATCCAGCCACAGCCATGCCAGCGCAGGTTTAAGATATTACCCAGAGAGCAGCTGATGTTAAAGATGAATATTATTCCTAGACTGTCTTCCCTGATCTTATGTTAATCCACATGAGCAATATTTCAACTAGATAAATTGTACCCAGTGTGTCTGTGAAAAGATAAGAAACTGAATTTGTCTTTAAAAAAAAAAATTAACTACGCCTGAAAATGAGGGTGGATTTGATCTTGCTGATGTGTATCTTTAATATTTCTCTTACAATGGCAGATACCCATTATCACAGTCATATGAAAAACAACAAGAGGTACAGGGCTGGAAATGACTAATGGAAGGTGGCAGCTGAAAACAAATCATAAAATATTTATGTGGCTTCCTTGTGGTATGATCTGAAATACAATAGGAAGACAAGCAAACCTCAAATTAACTTTTAATTAAAGCACCTCACAGGCAACTTCCTATTAATGGGCTGTTGTGCCTCTCACCCACTGAGGAATCACCTCTTAAGCATGACTGCAGATGAAACTAATACAAACAGTGTTTGTTTGCAAAAACATAGTGCTAAGCGGGGGATCTTCTGAGGAATAGAGACATCATACCATGTAATTAGCTTCAAATGCAGTTTGGATTGAATGATTGAGCTTTTTTTCCACTATTTACAGATGGATGTTGTAGCAGGTTTATTAAATTAAAGCTTATTAAAAGTATTGAATTTGGATCACAATACAGCCTTGACAGCTAATTGAGTGAGGCTATTACTGAATGGGGATTGGCCACAGCGTTGCATAGGTGGCTTACATCTCCCCAGTAAGTGGACTTTAACCATTAAGGAACAATGGGAAAGATGGGGAGGGTTTATTTCTCACCACGGATCAATGGGATGGAGAGAGAGAGAGCATTTGTCAAACTGTGGGTAATAAAAAGTTTAAGGCTGAACACTGTGTTCAGAGTCTATATGAAAATGCATAAGGGGATTTTCAGATATCTTCCGTTTGCTCTTGTGACGGGTGAGGTTTGGACCCAAGTGCAGCACACAGTACACAACACGGACAGTTTTAGTTCTTTAATAGGATTCTCANGGTTTGGACCCAAGTGCAGCACACAGTACACAACACGGACAGTTTTAGTTCTTTAATAGGATTCTCAGTCCAACACAGAAGCAGGCAGATCAATAGGCAGGACAAAGCGCTCACACAGAGACTGACAGACGAGGAATCCAAACACAGGGACAGGAATCGTAGTCGGAGACAGAAGGCAGAGGTGATTACCAAGGGAACGACGAGCAGGATAGTCCAAGACAGGCAGGTTTGGTAACAGAGAGTCAGTCCACAGAAAAACACTGGAATGTCTTGCATCAGGGATAGCTAAGAACAATCTGGCAATGGGTGAGTGAGAGACTGAGGCTTAAATCCATTCTTAATTGGTGCCAATTAGTGACAGCGTCCACACCTGAAGTGAATCGGGCTGATGAACTGAGGTGAAGAGCTGAAGACCAGGCAGGCAGAAATGGCAGGTGAGAAGCTGAGGACCAGGCAGGCAGAAATGGCAGGTGAGTAGGAGATCAGACATGCAGAACTGTGACAGCTCTTCTCCGAATCAGGGATTAAACTGTTAGAATACTGCATTAACTGCTTGTTTTCATTCAGGAAAACACTGAATTGAACCAAAATATAATGGAAAAGTCATGTGAGACCACTCACTCCGCTCACTGGTCAGAGGGTGAGAACACGAAAATCAAAACAGGAACAGAATTAGCATACATTCTGAGCTGTAGTCATTATTTGATCCGTATACCAAGAAAACTGTAACAGCAGAATGCGAATTTGACTTTAAGATGTCTGGAAAAATCTTTGTTGTTGTGTATTGAGTCACATGAAAACAACATAAGGTTGACTGCAATCCTTCAGACGGCTAAACAGGAGAAAGGAGCACATACTGAGCACATAACATGCTAACCTTCAACATGTTCAAAGTGTTGGCTGAGATTGATGTGTTAGCATCTGCTGGATTTACTAATCATCAGGTGTGAAAATGTTCTAACACCACTTTGCTGATCTGTACCAACTCTGTCAGGTCAACATCTACTCCTGCCAGCTGGAAATATAAATTCATAAAAACAAGTTAAAATGAATACAACATTTGTACAACAATGCTTGAATATTGTATACATGCAGATATTTGTCATCTGCATGCATAGATAAATGAGAGATTTAGCCCTTTAACCCCCTATTTTTTAGTTTTTTTATTATGAGCCTCTACAAAAATGGGTGCCATTTCAACAATCTGTATAGATTTTGTAATTGCGTTAAATCAAAAGACAAGTCTTACTTTCTTTAAAAGTGGTCAATATGTAAAACCTTATTGGCAAAATATCTGAAAATGACAAACTTATGTGTAAAATGTAATATCTGTAAAAAAAAAAAAAAAAAAAAAAAAAAACATAAAAATTTAATTAAAAGTCAAATAAAATGTACAACTGTATGTTTGTAGAAGAAATTATTTTTGGTAAAAACAGCTTTTTCTATATCAACAAAAATATACTTAACTCTTAAGAATTCACACAAATTATCCCACATCATGCCTGATTTTTTTTTTTTTTTTTTTTGTTCTGGGGATAGTATAAAATGCTTCAACCAAGTAGCAGAGATGGGCCAGCAAGGAAGAGTTGAGAAAAACACATTTTTCAACGACGTATTGCAACACATTATACAGACTTGTCATTGCTGCTGACAATTTTCCAAAGCATATCATAGTCAGATTTATGAATATATTTCTCCTACCTTTCATGCTGGCACTAATTTCCATTCATTTCACTAATATATGGTAATCAACCTGCACAGACTTGAAACCTACTGGAGATATCTGTCACAGGGAACATCAAACTTGGTTTTATTTGTGTAAAAGTAACATTATCATTGGGTGCGATGCAGCTCAGACATTCCAAATTAGTCTGCATGTACAGCTGCATTACCATGCAACAATAAAGCATCTTTCACAACAATAAAAGCAGACATGCTGTTCCCACGGTGATGGATTGCCTAAATTGAGCAAGTTTTAAGCATCTGTAGGTGATTTTCATACTGTAATCAAATGAATGGAAATGAGTTGTAGCCTGAAAGGTATGAAAACACAACAGTGTGCTTTAAAAGTGGGTTTAATGTGAAATATATTTACTTTTTAACTAGATAAACACATCCAAAAACACCTGTACGGTCCTTTAAGTGTTGTTTAGTTTTTTTATTTGGAAGGGAACGCACTGTCGATCTTCACAGCACCCTTAATGATTATGCAGGGCAGCTCAGAGGTGTGATGTGTATAAATGTATGTGATAAATAGTATGAATGACCAGATGAGTCATTTCATCCATAAGGGTTTAATACACAACAAACACATTCCTGGTTTACAATAGATAGAGTCATTAAAAAAAAAATCATGATAACAGCGTCACACTAAAAAAGTGCCATGACTGCTGAAGCTCATTCATAAAGCTTCTCTTATGTTAAGCAGCGCACTGGTGTAGCATTGTTGTCAGGTGTGTCACAGGTAAAAGCCAATGAAGATCAGCGTGTTAATGAGCTGATACCTCTTTACAATTTATGCTGCTTTATCTGATTTTAAAGCAATACTGACACATTAAATTGGCAAAGGAAACATAAATTCTGCTTTACAGTTCCACACTTTAAGAGACTGACACTAGCAAGTAAACACACACATTACCGTCCGTGATCACTGTGTGTGTGTGTGTGTGTGTGTGTGTGTGTGTACGCTATAGAGACAGAAGCAGAGCGCAGCAGATAAGCAGATGAGGAGGCTCAGCCCTACGACAATAAGCACGAGACCAGCTCAAAATTCACTATTTAAATAAACCAACTGATCAGCTGAGTGAGCTTTTACCTATCAAATGCAATGATCGCTAACATGGGTTTTAATTTTTGCATACAGTGTGTTTTATGAATCGCTTTCCGGCCATGTAAATAATGAAATACCATAGTAACACCTCTTTCAAGGAAAACGGTAACAAGTGTTTATAAATGAGGGAACATGGCTGCATGATGATATTTCCCATTATTGACATGTTAAGTCTTGTGCTAAACTTTGTGAATCCCGCCTATAGTCTTCCATTCTGACAGTCTGTCTATTTCATAGAAGACTAATTATTTATTGACTTGCAAAAACCAAAATTTCAGACTCCTCCAATGAACCTCTTGCTGCTCCAGTTAAAAAAAAAAAAAAAAAAAAAAAAAAANTTTTTTTTTTGTGAAAAGGCCTGATGAAAAGCTCTCTGTGACTAAGTACCTCAATAACTACCAAGCAATTCCCTGGCTGGTGATTTCATTTTTTCACACAAACTGAGATGTGCCATATGCGCACCATATCTCATATTCATCTTTAATTCACCTGGCTTCTGCAGCAGCAGCAGCAGCAGTCTCAGTAGACATGTGTGTTGCGTGTTTGCATGCCTACCTTTGAAGGATTTCTGATCAGAACTCTGATACATAGTATTTAGTGCATCAAGCCAGGACTAAGCAATTAATTCTGTTCAGAAAGACATTTGCTGAAAGAAGGCTGACTGCTGCGTGTGTGATGCTGAGACGATGAAGTTAATCAGCTCATCTCTGCAACCAAGCTGTGAGAGTAGAAAGCAGAAAATGGTACAGTGGTATCCTGCAAACGCCAACACGTCCACAAATGGCTGCCTTTTCACCATTTAATTTAGCATCTGTGTAGAGTGTTTTCATCCAAGATGGATTTTTAGGAGGTAAAAGGGAAGTATGAGTTCAATTTCCAAACACGCAGGTATCCCTTTGTCAAAGAACCCATTACTGCTCAGTTAAAGACGATCTAGCAGGTAGACCAGCCAAGGACATGAAATTAGTTGCAGAATAGCCTTTAAATGGAAAACTTAGAATTAACAACGTAAGAACAGAGATCAACAGATCTACCTGCATCAAGCAGTAGTTCATGGCAAGTGGACTTGTTGTTCAGTCTTCAGAATGTTTCGCCAGTCATCCAAGTTCTTGATGAGGACCTGTCTTATTTTTTTCTTTGAGCTCTTGTTTCTGGGCCTTGAGGAGGATCTTGTCAGCTCTGTGTCTCATGGAGCTCGGATGTAACGTCTGTTGAGGGTGAAGCCATGCTGTTGGTGTCTGAGGTTGAAATATTAGGTGGTTTCTGTAAGTCTGCACATTGTTTGGCCCTTCTCCATCACTGTAGATTTAGAGACATGTCTCTACCAATATTAAGTTTCTATTGAATTGTTCATACCAATATTTTGATAATTTTGTCATTTTACCTCCACCAAGCATTAACCGGTAAGATCCATGAAGAGTTGCCAGGTTTGTATGTTTTCTGTAAGAAGTGGGCTGCTTTGATAGAGAGTTAGGTGAGTCATGCATGATACCATCTTATCTGGCAACCCCAAGTCCTGTACTACAGGTTGCCAGCTACCTGAACCTGTCTGCTCGTGTGTGAGATCAATCAGCAGCGAATTTGAAGCATTTGGGTATTATACAATTAATTTTAAAATTAAAACCTCACCAAATTAATATATATATATATATATTTACATACATATATGTATATGCATATATTTGCTGGATAGAATTAATAGAACTCTCAATTTAGTGCTACTAATATGTGTTCATTGCTCAAATGTGACATTTTAAACATCAACAGACTTTATAATGATTTAATGTATCAAATAATATATTAAAAAAAACAAAACATGGCAGATATCAAGTTCTTTTTTTAAAAACAAGGACCAGAGTATACTGTAAGAGCTGAGCTGAGTAATCAAAGCTTATAAACAATTAACATCTTTGACACTGACAATATTTATAGCCTTATTGTTTAATAAAATATCACCATCCCTCACCTCCCCCTTTTCAAGAGTGGACTGTGAGTTATGATTTTTATAGGGTCATTTTAACATTGACAATATGTGCAAAATTAGCATCAGCCAACAGACTTTTTTCACAATGACATGCATAATGTTTTTAAAAAGAAAATCCTGGTAGCAGCAGTTTATAAGTTGACTGAAAAATAAATACAAGTGGAAGTTTTTAAAGTGGTTTATCAATAATGTCATGCATTTATTTTTATTTAGTATAATAAGGTATGGTATAACATTGTAGTTTTAAAGGGCGTATTTCCAATATTAGAAAGTAGATAATTCTTGAAATGACAACAGTTAGATTCATATTGTTCTGCCAATGTAATGTCACTGCTGAACTGTGTCAAAATGCTGAATGAGACTTCACCCTTTTACTTTTTTTTTTTTTTTTTTTTTTTTTTACTTTTTACCCTTAGTATTGAAGACTGAATTATTGTTGAATGATGTAAATTTGTATTGTCATGGACTGTGAATTTTCACTCTGATGTTGTTGACTGTGTTTGCTTGTTATTCGTTGTTTGTCTTGAGAGCCATGTCGAAAGTGAATTTCTGTTACTTGTGACAGACAAAGTTATTCTATGCTATTCTATTCTATTCTATTGAGTCATGACAGCATCTGCCAAGGTCAGACTCCACTGCCAATACAAGGACTTCCATTTTATGTTCCTTTGTCACTTTGCAAAGACAAAAAAGCACCATGAGCTACTAATGTCTGTTCAACAGGCATTGAGGAATTTGTCACCGAGTTGTATTTCCATCTAAATGCTGGAGGTGTACCAATGTCTCTTTTTGAGCCAACTTCATCCTTTCGTCTCTCCTTTCTCTTGTTTTGGTATTTACACTCAGGGAGAACTAACCATGGCGGTGAGACTGCAGCGATGAAGGGGATTAGCTGTATTTACGCTCCCAGATGTTTGTCTGGAAGTGAGTAATCACCAATGAGCGCACTCTAGGATGGCAATCCTGAGGGAAGGTAAGCCCGTGATGGGGGAGGATCTTAGCATTCGGCAAAGAAAAACAAAAAGCAGGGGAGTCTTTGATGGGATTAGAGTCAAGAGACAAACACTGGGAAGAAAAAACAAAGAGGCTTTATCTTCCCTGTTTCTCTGAGACCACAGCACTCGTTTTGTACACCTGGTAATTTGTTGATATAAAAACCACATCTTTGGCAAGTAATTATAGCCCTTCCATCACATTCTGCCAGACTACTTCCCCTTCTCTGTTAGCTTAAAAGCTCTTCTGGGGATTGTAGCCAGAGTGTATTTAAATTCTATTAACCCAAATCACGTATCAGGGCATGAACAAAGTTGTTTTCATGACAGAAAAAAAAGAACAAACTAAATAATCGCACACCTAAATACCAAAGCCTATGAGTGCTGGAGAGTTAAGACCCGTTCAGTCGGAATCAAACACTGGTGAACACCTGTCAGTTATTTCTTCTAAAAACACAGAGAAGGACTGCTGAAAAGCAGAGCAGACAGTGCTGGTACAGGGTTCATGTTGTGCTGTGGATAGTGTATTCTGCTGGGCCCCCAGCTGTCTCTCTTGGTTGATCTGAGCCCCCCAGCTGAGGTGACCACCAGGCTGCTGTTATCAAAGCCGTCTGATGTCTCGCTCACTCGGGACTATAGAGAGCCTACGTGTCCTTTTGTGAATATGTCCCTTCAGTCATCATTCAAATGAGACGTGTGCCTGGCATACTAATTACCTCCATTCATCTGGCCAGTGTAACAGATAATGCTTTAAAAGCTACTTTACTGACACAGACTCGAGTATTGAATGCATTTACCAATTCCAGTGAAAGACCGATGTAACAGTTCAGCAGCATATTAAGTGTAGACTTCTGCAAAACACTACCGCAAGCAATTTAAATTGCTGAGAAATTGTGAGCTGCAGTGAAAAAAGCAGTAATTTACAGGCTAGCAGCTGGTCTATAAAGGTTACAGCCATGGGAATATAAGACATATCAGTTCCACAATGGAAATACAACAAACTTATGACTGTATCATGTGCATTCATTTGTACATGATTCTTGTATGTGTTTAGGCTGATTTCCAGCATCAAATTCCTCTTGTCTGAGCTTATGTTGCTCCATAAAAAGTGTAGAGAAAGACATAGGCCTATAACGTGTTGACCTGCAGTGGTGAAAAACATCAGATTCTCACACCTCAACATCTATTGACTGTTTGCTTCACTGTTGCTGTCCGTGGTGCTGAAAATCCTTGTTGCTCTGTGATGCAGGGCTGAGCTGCCTATAGGTGTCTGAAGTGAAGTGGAGGCAAAGCTTCTGTTCGAATAAAAACAAGCTAAATCACTTAAAGTAACATCAAAGGAAGTACATTAAAAGAGGAAATCCCCAACAAAGCCTGAGGGCCGCAATCTCCCCTTTCACACCGAACTCTGAGCAGGAAAGGTGAGAAGCCCCTCTCCCTCTATTAACTGAGACTTCCACTAAGTTGAAACATCAGCAGTATTTCCTCCATCTGGGGTTTGATACAGAAGAATGAGGCACAGTATCCTCCTGCAACCACTCGGCAGGGAGTATCGGAGACATTAGTCCAAAGTTAATTTGAAAGTCTCCGTATAAACCAATGGCCAGGTGCATAAAACCGCAGGATGATCATTATGCGGAAGCTCATTTCCTTCTCTCAACAGCTGGTCAACTTATACTATAGTTACCCAGACACTAGAGGTGGTTCAGCACATGCTGGGCTGAATCAAATAAGCACCGGGATGCACTGAATCTGTGCCGAGGAGAATGTTGCGATGCTTTTTTGAGTAGGAAACCCAATTCTAAACTGTAAATTGACAGAGAGTAATCCCACCAATCCCAGAGAAAGATTAATGCAATAGCTCTGTGGCATACTAAGTCTGCTCTGTTATTTACTCAACCGCAAGACTCTTGGAATTATTGCACAAGTCTGCAAAGGAAATCAGGTTACTTTCTGCATGAGGATTATATTCAATCACTGACCTTTAGAGCTGAAAAAAGGGAAGGCTATACTATCCTCTCATTCAAATGAACCTGTAATGGAGACCCATGCATAAATGATGGATGAGATCTGCACAGAACATCACTGCCACAGGGAGCAGCACATTGTTCATATGACTTCTGGTTTTTCTATCACAAGAGAGACATTGCTCTCTTCTTCCTCCATTATTTCTGTGGGAATGAAAGAGAAGGAGAGAGAGAGAGAGAGAGAGAGAGAGAGAGAGAGAGGAAACTGTCAGTGGTGACCATTATTATCTGTTAGTAGATGATCTCACGCAAACATTCAATGAATTCATCATAACGTACAGATTTTGCTACAGCGAGTCTCAACATGTGCACATGTAGCTTCAGTAGATGTAAAGATGCAATTAGAATGTCTGTCATAGTATTACTGATATTGGTTATTAAAGGCTTATAACACTGACACATGCAAGGTCGAGAATTATGTTGTTTGGAGCTCTATGGTCACTGGAAGCTTGTAAAAAAATTTTGTATTATAACAATAAACATGGCTGTTGCAATCCACTTCCACCGACTATATAATAAATTATTTTTTATCTGTTTTCTAGCAGCATGTTGCATCATCTGCTGGATGTCTGCAGTCAAGCCATAATGCTAAAAATGTTGCTAAAACTGTGAAACCATTGGTTCAGTTCAGTATTTCCAATTGTTGTCCAGTATGTTGCATAAGTTATGTTCATTATCTATGTTCTTCAGTCTAGAAAAACTCAGCTGTGGAAACACTAGACATTTGCTTGGCTTTGCCTTGGTAAATGTTGAGTCATTCCAGCTGAAATGAAATCTGTGGGTACTGTGGGATGACTGTCAAACCTCTGAAGATGCAGCCGGCTGCTGGAAAATAGCAGCTGACTACTAAGGCATAGACTTGAGTCACATGAATTAGACTTGTGTTACAAGTTTTACTTGACACTGCACAATTAAAAAAGACTGTAACTCCACTGACTTGTGATTCCACTTGGACTTGAGACTTCTGACTTGGAAAGACTTGATAACTTCCACAAACCAAAGATTAAAAATTATGCAACCATACAAATATTAAATATTACAGTCAGGTTAGTGTGTTTATTCTTTTGTGTGTGTATTTTTTATTAATATTATTATTATTATTATTATTATTATTTTTTTTTTTTTTTTTTTTTGACTGTACTAATTATTACCCCAGCACTCAATTTGGTGTCTGGCTTTTTAAGACTGGAGACTAAAAGTTTAGGACTTGACTTGGGACTTGAGTGTCAAGACTTGAGACTTACAACGCAATGACCTGGTTGTGCCACTGCTATGCTGTATAGATGAATTTCAGAAGTATGTACTGAGATACATAGCTGAGACACCAACCCTGTCTTTCTGTGTTCATCCACACATCCCGACCTTCACCATTCATCTTTGCTGAGTTTTCCACAACTTTGAAGTTTGGCGGGAATCATTACCAATAAATCCAAATTGATATTGCAAATTAATTGCATATGAACACATTACAGGTCACAGTTGTCAGCAAGACTGGCTAGATGGTATGAGCAGAATCAGCTGAAAATCTGGGACACATTCGACATCTGAATGAGGCACAACAAAACTGTTAACAGATACATAAATGGAACAAAAAAAAAGTTTGGTAAAGCAGTCATTGAGGATGATCTATCATAACACAGGTCAACCACACCATCGTTAGTTGAATTGATCACATCTTAGAATACACTAACAAAGTCAGCATATCTGTAATGATTGCAATCGGTAATGGTAATTTAGGACTTTTTGTCTTTAATGTGATAAACGGTGTCATGCAAAACCCTGCTAGTCAGCTATTAAATGGGACACTGGTGTGTGAGCCTTTTTGTCTGTGGTGCATTGAAACAATAGCTTGGCAGGAAACCAAGCCAGCTAATTAAGTGGCCCCATACAATGTTAACTACAGAAGCCCTCTGCAAAGGTGAGCGGTTGGCCAATAATTCAGAGAACAAGGTCAATGTGCTAACATGATCTCTCTTCATTCCACACTGCTGGACATGGGGATAATCTCATGCATCTTTAATCCTGTTGTACCATGCTTAGAGTGAGAAAATAGATTGAACGTGGAACAGAGAGAGGATGGAAGAGAACACACTGCAGAGCAATAAAGCCAAACACGGGAGAAATCAGAGGTCATATGTGTGCACGTGTGCACATTTTACATGTTTGTCATCTTTGGTGTTGTATGCTTTAAGTTGAAGTGGTTGTATCCTTGCAAAGCTAACTGCTAACTGCTTTGGTGAGCTGTTTTAACAAGCCAATAAACACGGCACAGTTGCATTTGTGAGAAGGTTACAATGCAAGAGCAATTTTCATTACAGTACAGATATCGTTTTTGCTCCACATGGAGGGGTTCAAAAGTGTAATGCCAAACATTGTATATTTTTTATTAACTCTAAATGCCCACCCCCGGATACTTTTATACAATTTTACACTGTTTTATAATGACATGTTGCAATTTTTTTTTTTTTTTTTTTTTTTTTTGGTAAACCCATCTTCCCCTAATTTCTGTAGTTTCCAGAATGCCATTTTTTAATAGCTTCCAGAGAATGAAATTATCTTACTGCTGCCAGTCAAAGGGGAGGGTATGATACTAATGTAGCTAGTTCAGCCCAGAATGCTATCATTATAAAACCCTTATTGTACAGATGGTTATACTAATGTAATTGGTGGTGCAGGTTCTGCTGTCTGAATCCAGGCAGCATGGCTTTTAGAGCAAAGAATGCAATCAGCCCCCCAGAGATAGCGAGATCAGAATCCAGCAAGCACATATCACTGGCATATGGAAAAATGCATAATTTCAAAAGATAAGCCTGAAGAACTATCAAAGTAAAGGAGAAAAACCAAAGGAAGCAGGAGAGTAGGAGATTTCTACAGGTAAAAAGAGTGAAACAGCAAAACCAGTCCAGCAGTGAGTTGCAGGTAGAAACCACACAGAGAAATGAGGAGCTGGCAGACTTGTTTACGATGCCAAATGTGATTGGTGTTGGTTTTGATCATCTGATGTGACGTGTGAAAAGCTACAAGTCCTGCCCTGAATAATGCAATTCTTCTTCCAGCCAACTACTTCATCCACACTGTGGCAGGTCTGCAATCATGGCTTTGCTGATTATCTCAAAAGCAGGTGTGCTGAGGATGCTGTTCATGGAGAAATCTGAAATGCTGCTTTTGTTGTGATGTAAGGATGGGTGACAATTTAAAGGAGAAAAAAACATCATAAAGTGTGTTAGGCTGGATTTACACAACCACACACATACGACCTGATTCCGATCTTTAGCTCATGTGTGACATGTATGGAATATAGTTTGTGAAGATGATAAAAAGTTACATGAAATTTCATATTTTCAGCATTTTTGGGCCACTTGCATATGTGGAAATAAGTCAGATACATATCAGATATCTGCCAATGCAACTGCTGTCTAAATATACAGATTGGAATTTGCTTCCCATTCTGACTCCTATGTAACATTCCACCTTGTCTGCATATGAATGATGTAAGCATCAATATGATGACTGCTCTCTGTAAACAGAAATGGAGGACATACTATATATATATCAGACATACTGATGTGTGTTTATGTCAAATAGACATGTTANCCCCCCCCCAATTCTCCTCCACGATTAACCAAAAATACGTGACCGGATGGGAGAGAGAAACATACAGAGACAAACATATCAAATATTTCTCTCTGCATGTGAAAGTTGCTAACCTGCTGATCATATTTTTAAATAGTTTTCTCATCTTAGTCCATTGAAGCATTTNGTTGCTAACCTGCTGATCATATTTTTAAATAGTTTTCTCATCTTAGTCCATTGAAGCATTTTGTTTACATCTATCTCAGAAATGTGCACATGTGCAGCTGCATCCGGGTTGCTACAGGTCAAAGCTGTGTAAATACAGGTATCATACATGAGCCACTTAAAAAAGAAAATGTAAATACACTGAACAAAACATCTGATACAGGCAAAAGATCAGAATTAAGCATCATGACTTGTAGTGTAAATCCAGCCTTAGTAAGGTGTTAGGCCACCACACACCCCCAAAACAGCTTCAGTGTGCCTTGTTTAGTTTAAAAATCTCTGGAAGTCTACTGGAGTGATGGAAGGCAATTCCTCTCCAAGATATTTGCCTGTTTGGTGTTTTGATAATAGCGGTGGAGACCATCAGCTAACACGTTGATCCAAACTCTCCCATAACTGCTGATATGATGACTGTGATGACCATCGCATTTTTTTTCATTAAAATTTAAAATCTGAAAAATAAATAAATAAAAAAAAATCCTTGCTAACTTTAAGAAAGTGACACCAGAACTTGACGTTTCCCACTTATGTTTTAGAATCCAGTGTAGCTGCTGGAAATGTAACTCCTCTGCTTGGCCTCTTCCCCACAGGAATATAGCAAGAAAAACAAAATGCAAGATGCATCTTTAATCGTGCTAACATGTTTTGAAGAGCAGTTTTCCCGCAGCATATGTCCTTTGATGAGTGCGTTCATTGAAAGCACCTGATAGTAGCGTGAGCATGCATATATTTTCTGCATCTTTGCCTCGGTGGGGAATCCACCCTTAACCTTGGCATTGTCAAAGCAGCACTCAACCCTCCGAGCTACAGCAATCATTTACACCGACACAGTTCAAAGGTGTATTGCTTTATGTCTGTGTCTGCACTCTATCACTGCAAATTTTGGTGTTTTCAGTAGTTTAAGTCAGAAGATTCCAGGAAGGGAACAGATAGAAATAATATGTGAGGAAAGATTTCAGTTGATTGCTGCGGCTATAACAGAGAGAGAAATAAAATATAAGAAGACAATCTGAGCTTTCAATGAAAGTTGGAGACAAAGAAGGATGAGACAAAGCTACTGTTTGTTAATATAACTTATGTAAGTCTTTTATAATCAGTGAATTGTTTGTTTTTTCAATTAGCAGTTGCAAATGTGAGCTGAAGTGATGCATGATTACTTTTATGTAAAAAATTGTTTTGTTTTCTAATGGTTCTCAGTATGTAAATGTCATATTCTGATTATATGGTGATGCAACGTACATATATATATATATTTGTTGCCAAATTGCACTGTAATATAACCACAAATGATTTAGAGACAGCAAAATACACTTAAGCGCATCCATTGACAGATATGGCCATGCATTCTCCCATCTTGTGTCAGGTGCATTCTGCCTCCTATTTATTCTCCCAGTAGTCAGACAGTCATTACTTGAGTTCAAGCATCGACTGTGAGCAATATCAGTCAACAACAGTGAGAGAGTGTTTGATTTACCTTCTCTGCAGTGGATTCTTTGCACAACTGCTGCGACCACATCGACTCTCTCTTACTTTAAACATACTTCAATGACGCCTTGAAATAGCTCTCCCCAGAGCTCATTTTATTAACTTGACAAATCTTCTGCCGTTCCACTGCATCATCACCCTTGATAATCTCTCACAGCATGGGAGATCAGGAAAGGAATGATATTTCCATGTGAGGCACAGGGGTAGAAGGACTCTAATGGTATTAAATGATTCGTAACTCGGTTATCAATGGTAATGTCCCACAGGAGGAGAGTTTATTGTCTCTGCTCTGTAGCTGATGTTTCTGGAGGGTATATGGTTGAAGGGAATTAGCGTGTATATTTACAGAGAGAGTTGAGATTACAGTCCTTTTTTTTTTCTGTTCCCGGTGAGAGGTCATTCATCCTACAAACAGAAAATCATACGTTCAATCCCTGCAACAGCCAGTATGAGTCTCGGCTTCTTGTCAAAGTGTCCTTGAACATTGAACATGTTGTGGACCCGCCCCCTCGACAATGCTTGGCGAAATGCTGACTACTACATGTTTCAGAGGAATATGCAAATAAGTAAATTGCTTTGTGTGATGTGATGAGTGTGACGGTGTGCAAAAAAAAAAAAAAAAANAAAAAAAAAAAAAAAAAAGAGGAAGGCCACACAAGATGCTGCATTTATGCACAGCATCTGACAAAATCAACCTCATTCACCAGTATATCTTCCAGCACTTGTTCTAAAATCATCACGAACAGGTCTAAGGTAATCGTGGTCCATTTTTCTGTTTCCTCAATTGTGAGATTCACAAGGAAATGCGTTATATTGCATGAGCACAACAGCACCAGTATCATTTTGCATTGAATATGTATGAATACAAATGCAAAGTCTCAGCATGAGTGCACAAGTACAAAAGACATTTGATTGAAGGAAAGCTCCACATCACCGGAAATGTGACAACACGGATGATGTGTAAAATGAGCGCAACTACAGAAGCATATTGATGGGAAATGTTTCCTCCTTGTGAAATAAAAAAGCTTTTTTTTATTGCCTCCATAATCTAAAACAAAGGAAAGAGGTGAACCTCAACATGTTTATTTCCTGTGGATTTGTCACTTTGCAGGAAACTAGCAGCAGCATGATAAAGCACAGATGCTAAGATCAAGCTTCACTTTTTGTTATGAAAGATATTTACTAAAAGCAACCTTAAGATCATATAGGAAAACAAGAGAGCAATGATATTCATGAATAACCAGCTTCCCTGAAGACAAAGTTCTTCTTTAGTTACTAAAGATCCTTTTGTTGATAGCAGTGGCGAGGAAAAGCAGCAACACCCCCCAGGACTGGGATTTAATTTCTAACTTTGTTTAAGAAAAAAATGTTATGAATGTGCTAAGGTAATGCGATTTCAGCAGGCATATTTCTATAGTATAAAAATCTAATTTCCAGAGGTAGTTCTGTGCTCCTTTATTGCGTGGAGATCAATAAAGGTGCCAGTGCAGCTCCAGTGGTGCGAGGGCAGCTGCTGTTTACTGGAACATGATGGGAAGTATTCACAAATATTAGGTATGAACAGCACTTATGTCATGAATATAGAGCAGGCCTTGAGGCTTGGTGTTTAATAATAGGGAAAGTAGGTGTGAGGGACCTTGAAAAAGCAGTTTAGTGTTAGCTAGCCCACAAAGCATCATCATTTTACCTCCCACCTCCTTCTCAAAGAAGGTGACCCTCCAATGCCACAATCCAGTGAGGACACTATACCATAAAGATGATCATCTTTATAGGCTTACGTCCGATCATGATTTGGAAAATGACCCTCTGTGGGCGGGAATTTCATTTTATGGACACAGAACCAATTCTTACACATCCTTTTATAGTACAGGGACATTATTGTGCTGAAATGACTGACTTCTAACTGAGGTAATATCCTTCAGCCGCTTAAAACATTTAATAGGCAACTGCTGAGCTTTTGAAAAACAAAAATATGTATATTCATTTTTTGCATACAAAACATAATATATGTAACTTTCTCTCATGAATAATGGAAAAGAGCAAAATGCACTTTTGTTCCATTTTCGCTTAATTCAATTCGAGCTCACAAAGTTAACTTTGCATTGTTTGTCTTTATCACTGTTTCCCCCCCAAAAAAACAATAACAAAGTTCAGTTTTCTTGATAAAAGAACATAAAAAAAAGTGTAAAACAGATTTTGTTCTGTAATTTGCATAATCCATTTGACGCCTTCTGGGTTTGTTTTTTTTCTTTTTCTCCCACCACCTGCAATGCTGATGAACCCGTAAGACAGCCCAGTCCTACTGAGCATGTATTAAATCAAGTAGTTGTTAACCAAATCAGTGCTTTTCCATGTATTGCTAGTAGTGGAGACAGGGAAGTGATGAGTAAGTACTGTGTGTCTCTGTCCCCAGAGAGCTCGTACCAATGATATGCTAACGCTCTCTTCATGTCTGTCAACTGCTGCTCAAGTGTACCTTCGCCGAGAAGCTAATCTGAGTTTTATTGGCCTGCCAGAAGGAATTTATATATTACTATTAGATTACAGAGGCTGGCAGCTGTACAGTGCATAGAACTAATGTACTCTGTCATAGATTGTGTGCATAATGAACATGGGAGGAAAGTAGCCAAGCCGACTGCAGAAAAGCATGCAGTTGTAATAACAGCATCAGAGACCTGGCTCGAGCCAAAAAAGCAGGAAACAGCATCTGTCTTGATGACTCAGCATAGGAACATTATCCTTACTGAATATGGAACTTTGCTATGATTGTTGGGATGCTCGTGCCGGCTGGCATAAGTTTACTCTGCAAGATGGGACACAAGCGGAGGGACAGAGCAAGGAGGTTAGACATCAGGAGAGAACTCAAAGTAGAACCACTGCTCCTTCATGCCGAAAGGAGCCAGCTAAGATGGTTCTGGCATTTGAAGGACCATACCAGCCACTTTACATGTTTGAGCCTAATATATTCAATTTTCATATGTGTTACGTTACTGACAATCATTTCCCAAAGGATAAAACCATATTTCAGCTTTCCTGATATTTTGCAAAGTCTTTTAATCTTTCAAAATCAAATATTCAAGCGATACACCCACCTTAAAAATTGATGTTTGCTAATTATTACGCATCCTTATGAAGTCAGTCGTTTAAATTATTCAATAAATGCAGATCTTCTTTTGGGACTATATTCCCCGGTGGAGACATACATTTAGTCCAAGCTTTTTATTGCGCTTAAATGCTAAAATTGCAAAACTTCAAAAAAACCCTGAATACGTGTTGTTCACAATGATGGATTACCTATCCCAAGAATGCTTCAAGTATCAACAAGTTGATTTTAATAGCTTATCAGAATGAACTGAAACCAATGGCAGTCTGGAAGGTAGGGAAAACATTTTTTAACTCACTATTCCAGTAATATGCTTTGGGAAATGATTTGACAGCAATGTTACATGCATGAAAATTGAATATATTAGACTCAAACAAGCAAAATGGCCGGTATGGTCCTTTAAAGGGCTTGGGCATTTGGGAGGAGAGGATTTTATATATATCCAGGTATGCAAGCATGTTCTCCAAGAGAAAATGTGTATCTGCCCTCTCATAAACAGAGAGTGTGTCTGTACGCGAACACGTACCTTTGTGCTCTGTAAATGGGATGGTAAATGAGACAGAAAAATAAGCAGTGAGGAGGAATTTTTTTATTGTAAAGCTGGAGAAATTTGACAATGTATAGTCTGCATGGAGGCATTTTGCTGAATGTGCCAAATTGAGCTTATCACAGCTCATGACAGAGATCTGCAGCACATATGCACCAAGAGATTGAAGTGTTTTCTTCACAACATGTTGATGTTGGAAATGTGTTTTGCTGCTCACCTTCCTCACTATACGTACATATATATATATATATAGGGCTCAAGGGGTCCATCTGGTCTTGGGATCTGTCAGAAAGAGCTGCAGGATGTCTGAGCTACTTTGCTTAGCATGTTGCCTCCATAACATGAACCTGGATAAGTGGTGGGAAAATGGATGGATGGAATTGGAGTGTTGTCATGGATTTAACCATTTAGACAGTTTGTTTTGTGCATGATCAACAGTAACTGAAAAAAAAAACAAAACAAAAAGAATCAATGCATAGATAACAAGCCTGGAGAAAATCTTTACTCCTTATTAAACATATCTACGACATCTCCATTGTTTTTTCCCCCAGTCATGCTTTTACGTTCCTCAGGTAGCAGGGCTTATTATGAGGTTGACCTACAGACATCAACGATATAAACATATTTTCAGAAGCATAACAGTGGTGGGAGAGGAGAATAACAGAAACAAACACACACAAAAAAGCATATCCTTCTGTGAGGGCATTGGAGAAAAGGGTGTGGAGCATTATCATAGATAGGGATGCGGGCCAACTGCCCAGAGATGTAGTCAGCATGTTGTATCAGTGAGACTGTTCAATGAATCACACACTGTGCAGCCGCTTAGGTGATAAATACACAAGCATGAGGTCTAACATACAAGATAGGACTCATTGTTGGTAGGGCCTGGCCTGTATTTCATAGCCTGGGCAGCCCTGATGATGGATGATCCAGCGCTTGGTAATATTTCTTCCACAATCTTGGTTCAGACATTATGTTGAAAGTGCAGAGAGCAGTCCACTGTGGAGGTAAACTAAAGGTGGGAAGAGGAGACCTCTAAGGCTGCCAGGGGAATGGATGTGAAACAACCATGATTAGCTGGAAGAGAAATTAGATTATTCATGAATCACCAGGGTGGAATGCTAAAATTGTTCTGCTTGGGTTAATGCAGAATAACAAAATCAAGCAGGCTTTTTCCAATCTGACATTTGCTACCAATTGCGTGATTATTCCATCTGACGGCCAGCTGAAATAACAATAAAACCCAATTGATAAAGACCAGTTTTTTCGGGGGGTGATCTGAATAGACAACACTTTCAGCAACAGGCCACAAACTGAGTCGCTGTGTGGAAAACGTATTCAGGATTATATTTGCTGTTTCCTGGCAACAAGTTTCCATGAGGAACCAACAACAGAAGCGAGTCCTTAAACAGTGTTGTCTTCCTAAGCACACAATATTAGCAATATCTATATTAATATTGTAAAGTGCAAAGAGAATAAAATATAATTGAGAAACTTTTTCCTGTCAGACCTTCATTGCGTTTAATGGAGATTACGCTGAAACGGATATTTAATTTGAGTTCACTCAAGGCATTTTCACACCTCCATGTTTTAAACCGACTCAGTCAGACTTGGTACGGTTCATTTAGACAGGTCTGAACAAAGCAATCATGGAACACAATGACCTCACAGAGGCAGGTTAGAGGAAGTGGTCTTTACCCGGTTACAAACATTCTCTGGAGCAGTTTGTAATGTGAACATGAGCCAAACAAGTTCCGAACCAGCTCACGGCGATCTGTTGATTAATCTTGAATTGAAGAGTATGAATATTTTCTGTCAATTTAATTAGCAAATCTAAAGGATGCTGTGAAAAGGTTGCAACATATTAAGCTTACCTAACATGTCTTCAGGATAGCATGTTGAATGTTTGCATGTCATACATGGTCAATAAGCTCCATTTACCTGTTCAGATACATCTTTTTTTACATAATGTGAAGCAATATGTGGTTTTCACATGTCTTGACATCAGATTTATAGTGTAGTTTTTGTTTAGTATATGGCCCAAATGATGACTATAGCTAGGAAAGTCTGTCCTTTTTCCATGTCATCTTGTTATCCCAGCATAGAAAACTTTTTCTTGTATTGATTTTCTTGCTCCTGCCCCCAGAAATTTCTGACCAATGACTGGAACGAGTGTTTTCAAATGGTTTGTTGATATATTTTGGTCTGGTCAGTGATTGGGACCAGAACAAATTAACTACAGAGCTGAAAGCAGCTTCAGAGAGTGCATACCTCCACCAAGGCCAAAAAAACCTCTCAGATTTTGCTTATTTTGCCAATATGCCAGAAGTCTTCCACTGTTACCCCTGAAATAAGATGGTGTTAATAAGGTGTTTATTGTACAGCAATGTTGTGGACAATCTTCTGGATCAATATTTGGGTTTCAGCTTAGTTGAACCTGTTGATAGTCCATTATGGGATACACATGCCTGAATTTTTTCATTAAGATTGGTGTCGCACCTATATACAAAATGTCACTAAAATGTGACTTTTTCAGATATCCTGCTGATAGTCCATCTGACAACCAAATCAATGTTGGCTAAACACTGATAAAGGCCTTTTTTTGTTTGTTTGTTTTTTTTAACAATGTTGACACACTTGACTTTTTTCATGTGATGTGAATAGACCCTCAAAGCAACAGGCAACAAACAGAGCCACCATGTCCGAAATGTATTCAGGATTACATTTACTGTTTCCTGGCAACAAGTTCCCATGAGAAAACAACAACAGAGGCAAGTCCTTTAAACAGTGTTGTCCTTCATAAGCACACAATATTAGACTTGTACATCACCGCCTTTAGGATACAGTAAGAGCTGAGACACCAATACGATAGAAGCAAAAATAAAAAAAAATAAAACAACCTGAAGAAGGGTCTTGACATAATGTCTGGTTTACAATCGTTTTTTTAAACACCGATGACGATTCCCACAGCCAAATTCAGCCACGGCATGTTTACACCCACACGAGGACAATGACATGTTGCAGAGGAAGACTCAATCACCTGTGATCACACAAAAAAAGTGGACATATCCACGGCGATTTCTGTCACCGTCACTAAACCACTTCATCACAGAGCGGACATCATCCTGGCAGCACAACTTGTATTTTGTCTCTGCCCATTTACTCGACGTGTTCCTTCCTTATTGTGTTTCTTTTCTACTGAATCTGTCCCCTCTTTCACACTGCATCCCAAAAATAAATCAAAAACCACTGACAGGCCTCTACCATCCACAGAAATTAAAAAGTGATGCTTTAAAAGCACACTCACCTTTGCAGAGTAAGTTTCTATTTGCACAGATTTTTAAAGGCGAGTATAAGACTATTATTTTTAATAGTCACAGCGCCAACAACAGCCTATATTTCCCATCCTTATATTCCTAAAAATCTTTATCTCTTCAACATTGGTGGGAGAGAAACATGATGGACAGACTCAAACATAGTGTGACATTAAAGCTGTCATTGAATACAAACATAATCAAATTCTTTAAGGGTTAAATGTGCTGAGGTGAACATATACAGTATAATGGTAGCATTACTGTACCTTTACAAAAATATGTATGTCACAAAATCAGACATTACATAAAACAGTAAATATTTCCGTCCAACCTTTATGGTGTCAGAGGGACATGAAAATGAGACGGACATCCACAATTGCATCCCAAGAGTGCAAAACCTCCAACAAGGCTCAACGGTCCTCTGATTTTGCTTTTTTAAATCAATATACAGCCATGCTTTTACGATCATTACTTTAAAGTCAAATATCTAAAAACAATTATTTATCATGCAAATTCAAAGCTATCTTGTTCTGGATATAACATATGTCAGGATTGGTTCATACTGCTGATCAGCATAATCTTAGCTACATGTTGGTGATACATGTTTGTAGCCTTACTTGTTAATGTACAGCGATGCCACAAATGTGACCTCTGTCAGAGAATATATTTAACTTTTATGCAGATCTGGATCAGCATCAGGATGTCAGCTAAATTGGACCTGCCTGATTTTTCTTTTTCTTTTTTTTTTTTTTTTTAANTTTTTTTTTTTTTTTTTTAAATCAAGATTGGTGTTCTAGTTTTATGCCTTAGTTTTTGAGAAACAGGCAAAAATGTCAACAGATCTGCCTCAAAATTTGACCAACTATTCCTTGAGCGAAGTCCTGCCTATCTACAAAACTTTATTTACATCCATCAGGTAATTTTTGAGATCTGATAACAAAGTCTGATAACAGACAAACAAGCAGATTCTACATAACCTCTGTGACAGAAGCATTAAAATTTTAATGTCACTTAAAGCAGCATACTGGTGATTTTGCATGTTTAAGCCTAATTAATACAATCCACATACACTTTACATTATTGCCAACCATTTTTCAAAAACACGAAGTGGTACATTTTAGATTTCTTTGTCCTACCTATTAAAATAATTTTATAGAGACTTGAAATGTGCTTGAGATTACTTATCTATCACAGCAAACAAACACTTATGTTTTAGAGAAGTTACTTAATCAGTGCAACAAGGAGCTACACTGAAGAATACAGTCCCATGAGAAGATGGATTTTACCAGGAAATTAAAAATGACTGTGCCTTCTACATTCAGACAAACATGTTAGCAGGTGAAATGTTGAATTTTAAGGTGGGTGCATCACCTGAACATTGGATTTTTAAATATTAGTAGATTTGGCAAAATAACAGGATATCTCAAATACAGTTATATGTTTTGAATGCAAGTATTGGGCTTAAACATACAAAAATCACTGTTATAGTCCTTTAATACCCTGGTAGCTGATGCATTGGCCCTAAATGCTCTGGTACATCAAACGGGTACATATTTAATCTGCTTCACTGATTTAACATTTTAAACATTTAACATTCATTTAATGATGATTAAGAACCTTTGTGGAGGCTTTTCCTGAGCATTTCCTGATAATAGCCTATACAAAGTGTGGTTTTGGCACATTTTTTTGGATATCTTTTTATGTGTATGGTAGACATATAGCAAGTTTTATTCGCTGTGACTCTGACAAAATACGACAAAGCTGCAGCTGTGCTGAGTATTTGGGGAGATAATCTCCCATGTGTCTTAGAGCCTTGTTTCATTTAAGCAGAGCGCTTTTGTCAGCCACTGATGCACAAGCTCCGGGGATCCATTATCATTCACTCCTCCTTTTCTGACTCTGTACCTGCTCACTCAGTTTGAGAACCCACCCTACAAATCACACATAAGCATGCAAATCCAACATCCTGTGTTTTTTTTAATGATAAGTTTTGTTTTTCTTTTTAAATTAAAAGACAAGTGTTGTCAACCATGTCGTGTCATGTTTCTTTTCACAAAAAATTCCTGTTGCGATACTTAAAGTTATTAGAGCATTCAAATGAAACTGCATCTTAATTACCACAAAAGAACCTGTGAAGAATGTGTGAAAAAAATCTGAATTAGTTTGAAGTAAAAAAACATGTTTTTTCCTGTCCACTTTGTCAGGTGTTATCAAGTGTGTGTTTGTCATCCCTGGTCAGAAGTTCAAAAAATAATTATAAGTAAGACAATTATTTGCCTTTTTTTTTTAAAGAAGCAATTCAGTTTAAACTAGTTTTCACCTGAGTTTTATAACCTGATGAATATATTTGTTTTTTTTTTTTTTTTNTTTTTTTTTTTTTTTTGTTCTGTTTTAATTTAACTACAAACTACAGTAAACAAGAACATAGTGGCAAGGATGGGTCACCAAAGCTTCTGTGTAATATAAATTGAAGAGAAAAATTAAAAGAAAATGCAAAGAAGCTCTGTAAATTATGTGTCATCACTACTTAAATTACATATTAGAAAAAAAAAAATCATGTTTGCTCTGTACAAGACAATAATCTGATTTCCACTGGATTTTTAATTTTCAAAACAAAATTTTAATTTTTAATTTTCAAAACAAAATTCAAAGATTTTTAAAGTAAAAACCGAAAATAACAACCTCAGTTTTTTACATAAATGTCTGTATTCACTAAAATCTAGCCTGATGATGTACTGTAGTTCTTAAAACGCTTATAAGTCTTCTTCTTCTAAATTTTCTAAGACGCTGAAGCAGTAAATTCCTACTCAGTGCTGCTGTTTTGTGCAGAAACTTATGCACACCTATGAGTAACCTCTTTGTAAGTGTAAGGAGAGAGTCCCACTGTTCCCCCCACCGTGCAATATGGAGCTTCCATGCTATTTTACAGATGTCCCCTCTTCCCCTGTGCAGCTGCTCAGGCTTTAAAGAAGCAATTAAAACAAGACATTCTCCTGGAACTTCACTGGGCTCCTCTCCTCATATGTTGCAGTAGATAAGCCGCTCAAACAGTGAGCCTATTTTTCTGCCTCTCAAGGCGCTGGGCAGATGAGACTGAAAGAAAGGAGGGAGAAAAGTTAAACCTTCTTTCTGTACGGCTTGCTATCAAACTGAAGCAACAAACATAAAGGCAAAATGAGGATAAAATCTCATCTTAATTATGCGATGGCACAAACAATCATGGCTGGTTTCATCATGTCCTTCTGCCCTAAACACTTTTATATAGTAATCAGCTTATTGCGTTTTATTGCCAACAAACTAGAAGGGCACTCAATAGAGTGTATACCTCCAAAAGGCCAAACAAGCCTTTGTTTGACATTTGTTTTTGCTATAGGATAATTTTTTGTATTAAAGCCATGCTTCAGTAGGGAAACACCCTGGGCTGCCATAGGGCTTCAAACCCACAACCATCTTGCTGTGAGTCAACAATGTGAATCACTGCACAGCCCTGAAGAGCATAAAGAAGAAATAAACAGTTGTGCAAAAACTAAAATGTTCTGAATTTGGATAAAATTGCATCTATTGATAGTCTATCATGTGATAAATATGCCGGTTTTAAGTTTTTTATATTTTTATTTTTTATTTTTTTATTTTTTTTAATTAAGATCAGTGTATTAGTTTTGGGGAAAAAATAGCAAAAAACACCAACAAACAATAATATAGGATCATTTTTTTAAATTCCTGGAGCTGCTCCTGGATCCAGATCAGCACCAGAATGTAATGGTTATTTCCTAACCCCCNCCCCCCCAAATATTCCATCAACTTTTGTCAAAATTTGTTTTGGAGCTTTTTGACAAATCCTGCAACCAAACAAACAAACAGATGTGAGCGGAAATATAACGTCTTCAGTGAAGGTAATTAATGACCTTTAGTTGAATTCATGGAAGCTGTTGCATTTGCTGCCAGACACCGAAGTGTCTTGTGGTTCTTTGATATGAAACATTCTCTAATATAAAGAAAATGACGCAATTTACTTTTTTTTCTTTTTTTTTTTTTTTNTTTTTTTTTTTTTTTTGTTTTGGTAAAAAAATAGAAGAAGTCATTTTCATGAGCATCTTAGCTGAGAATAGAAAACACTGCCACCTACAGAAACTCATCTCTTGTCATATAGGGGTGACTTAAATGTTGACTTTGGGACAAACCTGACAACGTCCCTCTTTTCCAAATATAAAAAGAACCGTGCTGCAATGTCCTGTAGAGGCCATTACCACAGGTAGCCCAGCTGGCGGAGGCAGCTGAGAAATGGCTCTGGGACCTGCCCATCTATCACAATCTGGCCCCTTTTTTCATAGAGAATCCATCACCTGAGATTTGGCCCAGAGTCACTCCCTCACCCAGGTAATTTTCAGCCAGGGAGGGAGGCTGAGCCGGGTCAGGACGTGAGGTTTTACTCATAAAAGTGACCTCAAAGGGAAAGTGAAAGGCAGCTGGATGGACAGATTTACCTCCTCCGGTGCCTTTTTACGCTGATAGTAGTATGAACTTAGATGTGGGCTGTATATCTTATTGATCATAAAGACGTATTGCTTGAGCGTAAATACAATGCCCCTGATGGTTAAAAGAGTGGCCAGGTGTTTTATCATTGACATATTAAACCCCAATATTGATCTCTCTCACTGTCTCTCTCTCTCTTGTTCTCTTTCCCAATCTTCGACTTGGGTTTAAAATATAAACCCTTGACCTCACTATCTGGTTCATCTGGACGGATCAAAGATTGCCAATCTTGTTCAAAGAGTGTTCACCCGCAGGCACTGTAGTGAGACAAGAGAGACCCATACACATAAGTCGTCACCGAGTGTGCCGCAAACATTACAGACCCAACATGTTTTCATGGTGGGTATTACTGGTCTCCATCTGTACTTTGAAGTGAAGGGAACAACAGGGAGCAAATTGAAAAAGAGACAAATGGCGAGGTCCTTCGGGAGGCTACATTTATCAACAAACACAATCTGATATACAGTAAGTAGCACCTGTGCTGTTCAGGTGAGCACCTATATAGTTTAAAAAACTTAAAAGTTAGGGGAAATGGAGGTGGGTAATTGCTGTGTCATTTGGGTTATCAACTGGGAACATCCTCTCACAGATGCTACATTGAATTAGACTCTAACACCAACCGAGTTCTCAAAGCAAAATCTGGCACTTGAGAAACTCCTTCCACCACATTTGCCTTTAACACTAATCAGATCTACACTGAGGAATCTGCTTCATACAGAGCTGAGTAAAAGCAGTAGTACCATAAATTAAGGGGGTATCTATATTTTACTTGAATATTTCTATTTTTGTAAATTGCCATTTTAACTCCATTACATGTCTAGAATGAAATGAATACTTTTACTCTATTACCTTTATCAATACAAGTTCATTAGCTGCTAGCGCTAACACATGAGCATTCATAAGCATTATTTTCTATGGAGCTGATTGGTGCCTTTCAACCCTGCAGCAGCGCTACTTAAGTGTATGCTCCACTCAAATTCTCCACTTTACGCCTGGGCTCAAATTTGACCCTTTGACCCTTCTGACAGTGACGTTTCCAGTGCACAACAGTGAGGGAAAAGTTTTGCATGAGGGAAGCAGAGCCAACAAAGCAATGGAGGATAATTTGTTTTGCAGAGTTTTGTTGAGCTCAACAAAATGCAGAGTTTTGTTGAGCTTATGAGCATTGAAGAGCAAAAACACAACACAAATGTAAAATTGGACCATGATCTGCACCAAAAACTGTTTGCATGGTGACATTTCAGCAATTCCAAAGTCTATGCTCATACCTGAATTTTTCTGTTAGCAGCATAACATAACAGTTTTACCCATCGACTAGCTTTGGATGTAGCTAACAGTTAGCTACAAACCAAATAAATACTTTTGACATTTTGTAAAATTACAACTAGATACTTAATCTAACTATAAAGACAGAAATCTCTGTCTGTGGCACCAATATCTCTAGAACCCGATACCGTATGAAGTTGAAATTCAGCAGGTTCATTGCTCAGGATCCAAGCTTGTGCAGTGTCACGTGCTAAGTTGCTTGGATGAGCAGTTCTCGAATTGAGCTGTGCTAGTAAAAACTAGTCCATGCAGCAGGATAAACTTCGGCATGGCAGCAGGATATGCTCCGCGCATATAAAAGCCCTGAGCGTGAGCTTGTGAGCTAGCTCACAAGGACATGCAGAACAAAATTATGGCAGGCTGCGGCACACACCATGAAGTCCAGCACGTTCCAAATAGACACATTTTGAATGGTGCACTTGTGACTTTAATTCAAGTATTTTTTCTAACTGCAAAATGTAATTTCATCAAAGTCATTTTTTCAACGAGGTACTTGAGAGAAACTCACCTTAAGTAGGCAACAAGCTTCTAAAACAACAGTCGTCAATCACAATTATCATGCTTTGTTTACTCCTGATTTTGTTCTGGCAACCAATAGTTTTGCATGTTAGTGCAAAATCAATGAGAAGTTGATTACAGCCATTCAAAGCTTACCAGTTCTCCAAAACCTCATTTTGAAAGACTACAGGAACAAACAACTCCAAAATCATATTTGCAGAGGGGCTGCATGCATCATTGGGGTTGATGGCAAGCTTAAAGCAATTTTACTGCATAATTTTCTGTTTATATTTCATTAAAGCTATCTACTTAGTACTTTAACCATTATGAAAGACAATACCAATGCAGCATTTTTTTTTCTCCTTCCTGTCAAAGCTTTGTTGCTGAAAAAAGCTACATATAGAACTAGAGCCTTTAACGCTGACTTCAATCTGTCAGAATAAAGCGAGCCATCAACTACAATGCTTGCAGTGTGAACATAAAGTTACTTAGCTGGTAACATTACACCTCAAAATTCCCAACCTCAACCTTAATCTTAGCTTCACCCGTCAGCCAGGTTCCCTCAGGCTAGAGAGATCAATGTTCAGAAAATGAAAAGCACAAACTCGGGGTCGCAAAACAAAATGAATTGCCTCTGTTTCAACTTTCTGTGGTATTTTCACACCATCTGTACACCTAAAGGGGCATAAGTGAGATTTTTTACTTCCCCCCCAGCACAAAATGAGTCTGCAGGGTGTCATACATTACTTAATGCCCCTTAAAATGCCCAGCAGCAGCAATGATGTCGCATCAACGGGCTGCACATATACAACTGATGGATAATGTTGCTCAAACATTCACCTGCAGCCTAGTTTTCCACGTCAAAAAGAATGGGGAACTAAGGAGAATGTGGTCAACATTAAACAATATTTCTCACAGAAAATGAACAGATGTTTGGTGACTAACTTGTCAAGGTACTTGAACTGTGAACACACATTTAGAGACATTTTAACCATTTGAAACAGATGAAATGTCATCAGTTCACCCACACAGTTACATACCTAACTGAAACATCCAATTGGAACATGTTTTGGAAAATTCTTTCTCCATCTCAATTTTGGCAAGAAGTGGACTAATTAGAGTGCACACCTCCACTAAGGGTGAATAAGCTATCTTGTTCTTATAATTTCCTCATATTTAAGTGGGCGAATTCATCCTCTGCTTAGCAGAAAGAAAAGAAACACATTTTATAGTAATGGACTTGCTTTATTTGTATTAAGAAATATTTTTTTTTTTTTTTTTTTTTTTTTTTTTAGTGCATTACTTTTGAAGAAACTGACAAAAAAAAAAATATTGAAAAACACAATATTGAAATGCTACGGAATCATTTAAAAAAATATGCTGATTGTCCTTGAATTAAAATTTAATGGATTCTTGTCTGGGCCACGCCCCACCATTCCACCAAGTTTCGTCAAAATCGGTTAATAACATTTTGAGTAATCCTGTGAACAAACCAAGAGGAAAACATAACCTTGGTGAAGATACATATGTTCACCCATGTTCAATATCAGTTTGTTTACCACATTAAAGCCTTAAAGGACCATACCGGCGATTTTGCATATTTAAGCATATTTTGCATATTTAATGCCACATCAGGGATGAGGCTCCATTATTATTATTATTATTAGATGGATTTCTATGTTTGCCTGCATGCAAATACAGTGGAACAAGCAATCATGTCCCAAGCCGACTGGATACATATCAAAGCAGCACATGACAAATAAGCCTGTCAAAGCCTTTTCTAATCATCATGATGCAAAACATACAGTTGCCTTTAACAGTTCTGACTGAAAGACAATGAATTACATGCCAAAATATACAAAATAGGATTCAATGGAGTGACATGTTTGGAATGGTTTTTGTCTGGAAACAGGAGCCACAACAACAACGATGTCCAGCTCAGGACATTTTAGTGTCATAATCAAAGACAATTCTGCCATTTTGTTGCCATTGAGGAGATTTTACAAAGCAATTTAAATGTATGTACTGTAATTTATCTAACTTTTATCTATAATTCTAACAAATTCTTACTATATGTAGGCGGGGCCGGCCCTAACATGAAGGGGCCCTCAAAATGATTTTTATTCCAGAAATGACAAGTTTAATGCTTTGAAGTTGTTGGGTTTTTTTTTTTTTTTTTNTTTTTTTTTTTTTTTTTTGTTTTGTTTTGTTTTTTTTTCTGAGGATTTGTGTTTTAAACACCATCAAAATCTGTTTTTGTAATAAATAACTAAATGCGTAACTAAACTCTGGTTGTATTTATTAGGCTTAAGCATGCAAAACTGCCAGTATGGTCCTTTAACTATTCATTTGTGGATTTCATAAAGGAATAATAGTACTTTGATTAATAAAATGGGAAATCCAAAAGTTATGGCCCTTCACCTGGTAAAGAGTTAATGACCTGGCCCCCATCCTACATTAACTGACATAACAGAGCTTTACTTGTCAAACTGAATTATGTGCACAGTTGGTTGAGAAAGGTGCATGTCTGTGTTTTGGGGATCTGTTTCTGTACAGTGGAGCTTTAAACTGAGTGGAGACGCAGTTCAAATCCACACAACTTTGTTTTAAATTTTATTGAAATAATCTAAGTTTCCAAAGATACTGACTGTATCAATTCCTGAAAACTGTGTGGAATATAATACATGATGACTACAGTGTTTTTACTTGTAAAATCTTCTTTACTCGTAATGATGTATTGTTCTTGCCATTAACGTATTTGATGTCTGGAGATTGAATATTTTCACAATATATAAATAAACTTTTTTAATGCACTAGTTTTGAATCTTTTGGAACACTGACACTAACATTAGTCACTTTAAACATTAAAGGATCATCCCGGTGATCATGCATGTTTGAGCCTAATATATACAACCTGCTTACATGTTACGTTACTGACAACCATTTCTGAAAATATAGTACTGGAGCAGTACATTTTAGAATTGTTTTTCCTATCTTCTAGACTGCTATTGGTTTCAGTTCATTCCAGTTCACTATTAAGAGTGTAGAGACTTGAAACACACTCAAGATACATAATCCATGACAGTGAACATTACTGTATTCTAATAAATTCTTTGTGAAAGTAACTTTATATAACCGATCTGACACAGAGCTGCACAGGGGAAAAAAAATGTATGTCTCTGCCAGCAAATATAGTCCCAGGAGAAGGCGGCTTTTACCGAGAAATTAAATCAACCATGCCTTCTACAATCGTGCATAATGTTAGAAGGTCAAACATTGAATTTTAAGGTGTGTGTATCACCTGAATATTTGATTTTGAAAGATTAAGGGATTTGGAAAAATATCAAGAAAGCTAATACACGGTTTTATGCTTTGGAAACTGGTTGTCACTAACGTAACATGTATGCAGGTTGTATATATTTGGCTTAAACATGCAAACTCACCAGTATGGTCCTTGAAGACACTTTAGATATGATAGCTTTAGATATGAAGTTGTATGTGTAGCAATTTAATGTAAAACGTTGATGAAATCTGACAAATGTATGCTAGAGGAAAGGTCAGAGGCAACTTGTTTTGTTGTCATAAAAGCAAATGGTCGAATATGGGAGATAAATGCTCACATAAGTCTGTATTTGTATTAACATCTGATGTGACACAACATCTGACACTTTATGAATGGTAACCATAGAAACATCCAAAACTCACAGGCAGTGACTACAAATGTTGCAGAGGTATAGAGAAAACAAATCAAATCCTGATAAAGCTTGAAAGAATCCTCTCTATCCAACAAGACTAATATTAACATTAATCAGTGCAAAGAAAAAAGTCACAGAAAATCCAGGTACTGTTGCAGATAGTCAGAGAACTATGTTTTCTCCTCTAAACACTTCAAAAGATATTAATGCAGTTAGGTGTGTTGCAATATACAGGTGTTGATGATAATTATGATATTTAACAAATGAAATACTGATATCATTTTAATAATACACATTTGATAATATTGTGTAAAATAATCCAGTGCCTCTTAAATCATTTCCATTTCTTCCCATTAATCCATTCTCATGTTGTCTCCTTCCCCCAACACCCCACACACACATACGTGATGTGACGTCGCGATGCAGTAACTAGCTAGCTAGCCACTACCATAGTGTGTGGTTACTACTGAGCCACACACTGCTACTACTGTGTGTGGCTACTGCAAAGCAATGTCGGGGGAGATGACAGACGAGAGCAAGGACCCGAAAAAAGTTAGCTCACCAGTGTGGGAGGTTTTTTGATTCCATAACAAAGGCAGGGAGTTGGTAGACACCCCAGTCTGCAGGAAATGCCGATCAACAGGAACTGCAAAAGGGGGCGACACCGCCAACCTGTTCACCCACCTTCACCTCCATCATCCTGCATATTTCACCATGTTAGAGAGAATAAGCTGCAGTTAGTTTGCTAGCCCTGAAATGGGAAATGTTACATTAAGGTCTTAGTTGTGTTGTTAAAGCTAAGTTATCATGGCGTNCCTGAAATGGGAAATGTTACATTAAGGTCTTAGTTGTGTTGTTAAAGCTAAGTTATCATGGCGTTGGACTTGGCAGTATTTTCTCTCTCCTGGTTATTTGTTAGATTTGTGGATCTTTTGTTTATCAGTTCATCTGGTTGCCTTTACACTATCCATTAAGTGTAATTACGCTGTTTGTGCACTTTTGTACAGTTATGGTTACAGACTCTCTCTACATTCCTACAGTCATATTTTGAGTGTAATTCATTTGCCAAAAAAGAGATGAAATGCACAATAAACAAAATTAAACATGATTTTGACTGATAGCATTATTTATTAATTTTTTCAAATTTTCTATAGATATTGCGATAATATCGTTATCGTGAGTTCTTTTGGCCATGATAATTGTGTAGTGAAAATCTGATATTGTGACAGCCCTAAATGCAGTATAAAAAGCAGCATGTGCATCGGTCAAAAATATAAATTCTTTAACCTAAAGACTGATTCATCAAGCAAATAAATCTCTCTCTCTTGAATCTACCCCAAGATCCATAGATCACTTCCTTTAATTTTAAATCCTTTCAGCATATTTCAGTACACTGTAAAAAGTAAAGTATTTCTCCATAAAAAAAAATCTATTAAATATCAAGTAATACAATTATTTTGATGTAGCATTCGTATAAAAATAAAATTTGGCTTCCTCTAAATGATATGAAAGTGTTTCTTGACTGATTTAACTGGCCACAGGCACATTATCACAGTTAGCCAGCAGGCGATGTCTCCATTGTCAGCAAAAGGTTTATTAAATGTCTTTGTTACTGGGCTGCAAAACTGGCAATAAGCTGACATTCTTTTCTTGTATTTCCTTTTTTTTTAAGATTCAGGAAAACATTAGAAGCTGTGATTTGCATATCTAAGACTTTATTAATTCACAACCTTTCAGATGTTCCTGCAAATGAGGGAACATAAGGAGATGGGTGACACAAGCTAACAAGTCAGAGCGAGGAGAGAAAGGAATGAGCTTTCAAAGGATGGAGAGATACAACAGGGCAGTAAAGGAAGTGCCAGGGAAAGTTCTTTTCCAGATAAGAGAGACTCCTCTACTAACAGATAACAGAAAGAACAGAGCGGGCAGGAAGTAAAAACTGCTACATTTGGAAAGCAAGAATGGCTTTCAGTGGATTTGCGAATACGGGGTTTTATAATCCAAACTACTGCCAATATTACAAAAGTGCCAGCCATCTGCCACTTGAACTTGAAAGAAGATATTATTGGGGGGGAGAGAAGACAAAAAGTCATGCAAGCCACAGATAAAAAAAAAATAATAATAATAAAAGCTTGAGACAGAAGAAGTGTGAGATGAATCAATAAGTCTCAAAGGATAAGTAAAGTCATAACTGGCAGGTTTTTGTCAAAGCCAGAGCAGTTTGAAAATGACGCGTGTCATGCCATTAAATTATGTCTCTCTTTGTCTCACTCTCCCTGGCTGGATGCCACACTCTTACCTGTCACTTTTGATGCCCCTGCTTGAGCTCGTGACAGCAGATTATGAAGAGGATCTGGAGAAGATGATGCAAGGAATATGACTGGCATGACCTTTGTCACCCTCCGCAGATTGCCTTGCAGAGTGTCACATTTGCAAAAGCTGGACAAGGCGGGGAGACGCTGCAGACCATTCATTTGAAAGTGATGTGTTTCTACGTGATCGGCTCCATCTTCGCTCCTCTTTCTTATTTTGACTCCACCTGTTGGCAGCCTGCATCCGGTGTGTGTGAGCAGGTGGCATGTGAGCTTACATGAAATGAACAATCAAAGAGAGATCAGAGCAGGTGATATTCCTTTGCCTGGGCCTTTTCTTTCAGAATGTCAGCCTGGTAATTCCTTTGCATATATCAAGTGATCTGCGCTGTGTAAATGTCTATCATAGGCAGGAAGCTTTTTTCACGGTACATCATCTGTGACATACGCTGAGCTTCATACACAGGCTGCCTATTGTTAGGCTTTGAAAATGGGAGATGAATAGGACATCCAAAGAGACCATCATTCTCATAGATTCTATTAGGAAAGTGTGTGTTTTGGGGGATGGCAATGTTCCTGTCTTGATGTGCAACTGATTTAGGCCAAAAAGTTATACAAAGCCTACATTTTCTTATAAGAATTCTGTTCATGTACATAATTTGCTTATCCAAATATGTTATAGGTGATAGTTATGGCACCCAACAATTTACCTTCTCAATAAATATCTTGACAAAACATATTTATATTCAACATATTTGCACATTTGTTCAGTGTTACATTTTTTGGTGACACCATCTCATCTCATTGTCAATGCTTTTCAGTTTTGCTTTCCTATAATATTTGATCCTGACAAATCAAGTGTAATTTAGGTTGCATAGTGATGTCTATATGTCTAAATCAAACTAGAGTATGATTAGTAACATATCAGTTAATGGCAACTAAAGGTTAAGGTTAGGAGAAAAAAAAGAGAAAAAAGGGGGAAAAAAAGAAAAAAAAAAAACNACTAAAGGTTAAGGTTAGGAGAAAAAAAAGAGAAAAAAGGGGGAAAAAAAGAAAAAAAAAAAACTAAAGGTTAAATGAGCATACTGCTGATTTTGTATGTTTGAGCCCAATACCCGCTTGCACGTTACATTACTAACAACCATTTTTCAAAACACAAAACCGCATTTTAGTTTTCGTGTTATTTTGCCAAATGCGAAACAATGTTTCACCTGCTCACATGTACGTCCAAATATAGAAGGAATGGTTGTTTTTAATTTCTATGGAAAAGTCATTTTCTCCTGAGACTGTATTCCCTGATGGAGGCAAAACATTTTCTTCCATGTAGCTCCATGCTGGATCAGTTAAATTAAGTAACTTTAATTTTTAAAAAATTACAGATGTCATGTTCAGTGTGATGGATTACTTATCTCAAGCACATTTCAAGTCTCTACAGATTGATTTTTAATAGCATACCTTGATGAACTGAAACTAATGGCAGTCTGGAAGGTTGGAAAAAAAATTCAAAAATTTACAGCTAAAATAGTATATTTTGAGAAATGTACACACATTAGTGTGTACAGATTGTATATATTGGGCTCAAACATACACAATCGCAAGTATATTCCAGTACAAACAGCAAAAGTAGAATCCCTTCACCTTCACTTTGACTTTCTCAGAGCCTGATTGGAGTTCCCGCTGAAAAGGCTTGGAGACGTCTTTGGCAACTCTCCCTGAAACATGATCAAAGTATGTCTACACTCCATCCACAAACAAGGGTTGTTTTCAAAGAAGCTGAACACTTCATTAAACTGTGCTATATCTTCTGACTCAACTGCTTCATCAGAGAGAACATCTGTGTATGTCTGAAGACATGGGGGTGATTCATAAAACACAGCACCAGATTTAATGTCTCCATAAGTGAAAATAACATCACTCAACCACATTTCCCCAGTTACCAGCCTCTTTTTTTGTTTTCTTTGAAAGAGGGGTTACTACAGTATTTCCTTCTTTACATGTCAGGGAAGATTCATAAAGCGCACCGTCATGCAAAGTTAAGACCTGTTTCAGTCTGGTGGTAAATTTCAGCTGAATGAAATCTGACATTTGAAACTTTAGTTGCCTCGTGTTTGTGTTCACTTACAGTCTAAGCCTGCTTATTTGATCAGTGAATTAATTTAAATGGCAAGCTTTGATCTGATGAATCTGAACCATACGTCTTCCTCAAGCATCAACGCCTGCCCTCTACATCTCTTTCATACACACAAACATACACACACACACACACACACACACACACCACACACCACCCGCCAGGAATCCTGATGTATGAATCTCTTATCTCTCTTATTTTAGTGTCAATCTCTTAAAATGCAGAGAAAAGAATTAAGGGTTGCCAATTTAGCATCAATTTCACTTTAACACCAGAGGAAGCAGTCTAAAGTGAAACTGACTCTTAAATATGTAGCAGGTCATTAACATGCCAATCTTCATTGGCTTTTACCTGTGTCCAATGGTGTCCCCAAGGGGTGGCCAGGGCTGGCCATGGCCCACATCTAAAAATTACTGGCCACCCAACTGTACTGGTTTCAGTTATGATGGCACTTATTTAGCGTGATGCTATCGTCGTTTTTTTTTTTGTTTGTTTTGGTTTGTTTTGTTTTTTTTAATGAATTACCCCCATGATTAGTGACTGTGCTGCAACTGTAGTTGTATCGGTGTACTGTTTCTTCAAGAGTAAGTCCTTTCCTGATGATGTCATCAAGAGTAGACAGTAACTGAGTTAGCTGAGAAATGAGAAATGTGAGGTACATGTATTCAGTTGGTGATATCCAAACATCATTTGTTACATTTCAGGCCTTTGAAAGCATCATTGCTATATTATTTCATGTTAAGATACAGTATATATCTATTTATATCTGACAATATTTTTGATTTTGGATGCAAGCTTTCACAATTAATATAGTGACATACTGTATTTGCAGTTTGCATTAGCATTTGTTAACTAATACTTCATAATGTTAGCTTAGCTATGTTAAGTTGTGTGTGATTCGCCATTGTTGACAAGTAAGCTACAATATTCTCATTATTTGATAAATCAATGTAAGGAATTATTAGTTGTTAAAGGATTATAATCTTGTGTTTATGTAGCAATGATACGACAAACCTTTATGTTTCACAAACAGTCTATTTGTATTCTGAGGTGTATATGTTTGTTATATGTTCTTTTCAGTTTTACCCTACTTCAGGTCAGTCATTAAACACAGTTGAACCTGAGCATCTTCTTCAGCGTGATGATTAGGAGTGTAGTTATCTGTCAACTTGTGCAGGGAGCATAGTGTGGCAGAATAGTGACACACAAAAGACTGACCCTTGCTCTCATGCAAGTTCATGGTGATATTTTAGACCATGTGGACAGCATGCCTTAATGAGGACCATCATCAGTACCAACTTTGAGCAGAAAGGCCACATTCGGAATCCCATGATGCAGAAATATCCAAATCTTTTAAGATCGGGCTTTGGTTATAAGTGTTAAATGTGGTGTTTTTTGTCTTAAGTTGTACTGGCAGCATCAGTGCTTTGTATGATGCTGAGGTCCACACTGTGAGGCAGCTTTTGCTCTTACTGATTTGGATATAATATCCACTGCTCGCTGTTTAAAGCTCACAGTTGCATGCTTAAAACTGGTTGTTGTAGGTTTTGATATAAAGCTTTGAAACCAAATATATCTCAGATGACTCTCCTACCTCTTATACTATACATATCTGTGCTTAAAATAGGCCCTTGTGTCACATTATTCACTACTGTCATGGTGTTCAGCTCCAACAGCGTGCAAGCACTCCTCACAGTCACATCGCACCAGAGTATATTATCAGTGTTGTTCGTAAAGCATAGTATGTGCATGCGTAAAGCCACCCCTATGAGGTCCATTTCAGCCATTCCAGGGTGTCCTGCCACCCCTTCCTGCTGCTTTGACACAAGACTGTTCCAATGAAAATTTCCGTTTCAATTTGTTGTACAGAAATGTAAATTTTAGGAGACAGGATTCATTCTACTAAGCATATAACACTTCATTTTTCATACTCCTGGCACTCTCAAATTACAATAAAAATACCTTTAGTGTTAATTACATGTATAATTTACAGGTACCTCTCTTTGTGATGGAAAGCAGCTATGGTTTGATGTGTGACCTGTGGCATCTTCTAACGGATCTCAATTAACTTAACAGGAGAAATATCCAGCTAAGCTCCAGAGTAGCTGTCAACATGTTTACAAGCTGTCACAAATTTTTTCTACCAGCACATGAGCACAAGCCTTTACAATGAGGCTTTACAGGTGCCATCATTTGTCATTTAAAAAAAAAAAAAAAAAAAGTTATCAGGTTTCACAATCTAAAATGTGACAGAGAGAAGATGGGAGGATGGCAGGCAGGTGATAGTTGAGTGTTTGTTTTTTTCTTTTTTTAATGGTAGACTGACACGCCTGGCTTCGATTCGGGAGGACATCATTCATCGGCTGAGTGATACAACCAAAAAATGTGAACCATTTATCTGTTGATTCAAATTTCGGTCTCCTCTCTTCCTCTAAAAACATTTTCCTCCAGCAAGGTCACTGAGTTGGAGTGGGTACATCACACGTTGGGTTTGTGATGAGACATTAAAAGAAAACCGGTGAGTCAGGGGAAATTGTATTAAGTCTTTCAGAGGGAAACGGCATTGAAATTTATGAGCGTGAAAATGAGGAGGGGCGGAATACGAAACGTGAGAGGGAGAGCCAGGGTGGGCTACATGCCAACAATGAGCTGGTTAACACCGCATCTATAAAGGAAACAAGTATATCTTCAAGATTATGTTTTCAGATTGTTAGGATGAAAGTTACCAAATTGATATTCAAGTCATTCTCCACCGGAGAGACTGAAGCTCTGCAGTACTTAAAGACAAATTTAAGTTTGCTCACTCAAAACACAGTGCTTGTGTATAAATAATGAATATATCTGTAGCTGTTTGGCTTCATCATTTCAGACACAAATACACACATCCACTTAAGAGAAGCTTTGAAGGACTCATTTGATGATATTCATGGCAACATTTCCTGTTGCAGGAATCAAATATACAGCATCACAAATCAGTTACAGGTCTCACTTTTAAAAGGATAATTGAACACAATTAAAGTATACTGTCAATCAACGGTCAATCAACGTGTCTGAATATTTATTTTATTATTAAATGTTGAAGTTTAGTTTCCATTCCAAATGTATCCCTTACAAATCATATTCATATGAAACTCTGTGATGTTGAAACTCCCAGTTTTTAAGTGTCACAGAAAGTTCAGATTGTGCAGTCAACATTTTTCAAGTGGTTATTTTTATAGTATTCATTTGCTCCAAACAAAGAAGATTTGGGTAAGAAAGCAAATAACAGCACTTAGGAAAGACTTATAATTCAGATTTTCATGTTCCTGTTTTTATTTAGTGATCTATTTTGTAACCTTTGCAAAGTTTCAATGCTGCAAAAAACCAGATTGTTCCATTTCTACTTTGTTTTGCTGCAGCACTGCTGTGCACTGAGTGGAAACAGGCCATATTAGGTACCATCTCTTTGACAGCCACTCCTGAAAAGATGTACATCTTGTTTGGCCTGAGACACTGAAACACACCTGAGGCCAAACACTCACTCATTAGCCTCGTGGCTGTGGGTAACTTTCTGGCAGTGGGTAACCACATATGTCGGCAGGTAAATTCAACAGTGTTACATGTACATATAAATATGTCACAGAAGAAAAAAAAAAATGATNGGTAAATTCAACAGTGTTACATGTACATATAAATATGTCACAGAAGAAAAAAAAAAATGATGCTTTCAGGGCACTTCAGGACCCACAGTATGGATTTGTCTTACTGGATGAAATTCTATAGGCATCAACCTCATGTTTTGCAATTTTGGCAATGTTCAACATGTATTCTTCCTTCTGTATTACACCATAAAAAGAGGAAAGGAGTGTAATGTGTCCCATTTAAGGTTACAAGATCATGTTTATGGTTAAATAAGGAAGAATTAAACTGATAGCTGGTATGAGATGGTAAAGTATCTTTACTTTTTATAATGTATTGAATAGAACTCAGGCTACTGTTTGCATGACCACTGAACATTTTGGCTGCTTTATGACATTTATAGCGTATTACATTAATTACATTTAAAATAGCATTTAGTTCTCTTTTGTTTTTTGTTTTTTATTAACAAAGCAAGAAGCACAGATGTTTTTATACCCCTGAAGGAGGAGGTTGGGGTGGTTGGGTTGGCGGCCAAAATTCTTTCCAACATTAAATGGGTGTTTTTGTGCATCTGAAATAAAGTTCTGAACGTGCATTACATCTTGTTAAAAAAAAAAAAAAAAAAANAAAAAAAAAAAAAAAAAAGAGTAAATAACGTAGCAGACAGAAAATTGCAATGTGTTGACGGCAGAACAATATATTTTTGGCCTAAGTCATTTTATGTGATTTGTTGATAGAAGAAAATTTGTTGATAGAAGAAGAAGATAAAATGTCTGTAGCCTTTTCCTTTAAATGATATTCCTTTTCCCAGAATGCCTTTAGTAATTCACCAGAGAAATCACCTGAAAGTGTTGTATCCAGCTGGCTTTTATTGGTAGGTGAGGGCAGCGATAACAACTGTACTACTATCAGTAAAACTACATAACTGAACTGTAGTATCATCTTTAGTCAAAAACACAGGACTTGTTACTTTTCACCAAATGTTACATCTGAAGCTGTTATGAACTCCACCAATAATATTTTATGCACAATTTTTCCTGTCAAATTACATCATAGTTGTGGAAAATATCTTGACATGATGTTTTTAACAGTTATTTATTTGCAGAAATGAAGAAATACACCACTAAATAACAAAACAGACCCAGAAATGCAATGAAACAGTAAGTCACACTGTCAACCTGGAAATGCAGTAACAGAAACTGCTGTTGGTGTGTGTGGAGTGGCTGGATTTAATAACAGTACTGCAGTGCCTGTTCAAAACGTGCTTGTTCGGAACGGGCTGGACTTTATGGTGTGCACCACAGCCTGCTGTAATTTTGTTCTGCATGTCCTCGTGAGCTAGCTTCGTTTGCTGTACGGGGTCAGGTTGAGACCATGCCACTGGACCGGAGCATATGCTGTCGCGCCTGGAGCGTATCCTGCCGCACGGACTACTTTGTACCGGCACAGCTCAATTCGAGAACCATTCATTCAAAAACCTTCACATGCAACACTGCACATCCTTGGATCCTGAGCAATGAACCTGCTGAATTTCAACTTCATACAGTGTTGGGTTCTAGAGATATTGGAGCCACAGAGTTTTCTATCTTTATAGTTAGATTAAGTATCTAGTTTTAATTTTACAAAATATCAAAATTATTTATTTAGAAGTAGCTTTGGATGTAGCTAACTGTTTGCTAGGGTTAGATATTGACAAGGATGAACAGACAGAGATTTCTGCCTTTATACTGTAGTTAGATGTTGAATTCAGACATTCAGTTCAATTTTGCTTTTGAAGGATAGAGACGGCAGCTGATACAAACCCATGGCCCTTTTCCCTTTGTGATGAGTCATTTCAGCACTCATCAAAAAGAGGGTGTAGATAGGCGCCTGAATGCGTTCATCTGTTTTTTTTTTTTCTATCTTTGACACAATGGGACTGATTAAAAAGACAAAATTGATCGCCACTGGCAATGTGCTAATTCTCTGCACTCTAGCAGTGAGAAGAATTTCTGCTTCTACAGCTGACCTTCCTTGATGTAATTGTACACGCATGCATACACACACACACATACACACCCCACGGCAAGACAATCTCTGGTGGACCTACAGTAGGTAAGTCCATTTATTTGGCCAAATAGATCCTGAAATAAAAAACCCTTCATATTGCACTTGTGTAATGGCTGTGCCTCAAAAAAGGGTCTTTATGGAATAATGCTGCATGACTTCACACAGAAAAATGATGTCATTTAGCTCCTGTCACTGCTGTCTGTTGTCCTTATGATCAATGATTGTTCCCTGATGAAACAGAAATCACCAATTCAGTTCCAGCTAAACTCAGTGTTGCTGCACTGAGGAACATTTGCTTAAACTGTTAACGCTCAGCTGCAGAAAAAGACGAATTGAACTCTGCTAAATCCAAATAACTCAACTGGTGCAGCAAATCTTGACAAAATAATTCATGTAAATTAAAAAAACACACACACACACACACACACAAAATTGTTTTAGTGAAGATTGAAATGCGTTTGTTAGTATTTTATAGAGAAAAGCCTCACAAAGCCTGGTCCACATTTCAAGGTCCTGGAGAAATTGAGTGGAATTGATGTTATCCTGCCCTTTCATACCAGTGTAGCCTTGAAAGCATTCTATTCTTATTCTGAATGTGTCAAGATTTCAACATAAAAGACACAGAACATGAAGACAGGCAACACCCCAGCCACCTATTGAGTGGACAAATCGCCAGTGTGGAATACAGGTAAGACTGTTTTTCACATTCCTTTCTGAATGTGTAATGGCTGAACTCAATGAATGCAACATGAGCATGACCACCAACTCCTGGAAAGAATAATGGCAGTCACATTTACAAGTTTCATGTTGTTAGGCTTGAGGTAAACTATTTCACTTTATGTAGTGCTTTGGTCATTTATCTTGGCGCATTCCGCAGGCAATGCCTTCCCTTCCCATTTTATTTATCAGAGCTTCCCACAGAAGCCTCATTTTCCCCACCAAGCAGTAACCTTAAGTACAGCAGCGCTCGACTTCCCTGGCTTCAAAGGCTGTATGTTTTAGGGTCACACACATCCTCGGTATAACAATGTGGATGCAGCAGACTGCCTTTGTGAGTGGAATTAATTAATTAATTAATTCGACCCATGATAGACTCCTGACACCTACAGTAAAACTTCAAGACAGCAGCATGAAGCTTCTCATGTAACCTCCAAAAATGTGTTGCAGTTCCATGTGTGCATGTTGGTAATGCGATTCTGTGTTGGCTTTCATTTTGCAAGGAAATAAGTCACAGTCCCGCATAATCACATTTCTCCTCCATAACCCCGGCACAGATCTGCGAATGCTGATAACCCCAATGAGCTCTGATGCATGGCTCTGTCTTATGATATAGGATACATGAGTTTATCTCTTTGCTATTAATGTTGGTTGCAATACTCACCAACCAGCAGAACTTACTCTCTGCAGGCTTGCACGAGGAGCTTAAATTGTGATATTGATTTTGGGGTGTTTTAAAGACATCAAAGCAGGGGTGTGTACAAACAAACTGGTTGATGAATCTGAGTTTATTCATAGCTGTCTCAGATCAATTGTGCAGCTGAGACAAAGAAAATCCATCATGTGTATTTTTAAACTTTTAAAACGTGTCATACATGATCAATACTGAATCTGAGCTCAAACATTTTCTTAACTGTGCTATTAGGGTGGAAAATATTAGAATTGTTTTTCCTACCTTTTCCCCCCCCCCACATTAAAGCTACAANTTTTTTTTTTTTTTTTTTTTTTTTGAAGAATTTATCATTTTTGATGCTACTGCTTGGCAGAAATTGGACACACCATGATGCTAAAGGTGAAGGTGAAGGTAAAGCAACATCTGTGTGGCCTTTTTTTTTTTTTTTTTTTTTTTTTTAAGAATCAGCAGACAGATTTGTCCTGGAGGAGGTGCAGCAGCTGCTCCAGAGGGTGTCCTCCCAGCTGAAAGTCAATGTTTACCCAAGTGTGGGAAGAGATCTCTGTCTGATTGACAAAACCTTTGACCGTGGTCAGTAAGTGTGTGGGTGTGCTTCAGCCAGTCTGCTGGTGTTGCTGTTGGTCGTGCTGAGGAGCCAATGAGTAATAACCCCATGCTGGTTTTTCATTCTGGTCAGACAGCAGCAGGAGGTGGTAATCTCCATGCTGGTGTTGAGTCTAACCACTAGATACATTGTGCTATTGAAAATCACCTTGGAAACGTCAACATGTGAAAGAAATTATACAGCTTCAACCCAGCAAATACTGATGGGTGACAATTTGCAAGACATGTTTGGTTTACATGACAGTTCAACAGCAACCCTAACAAGCACAAAAACTGAGGATGATAATAGTCCATACTAAAGATGCTCTAAGACCAGTTCATCTTCTCTGCTTCAAATCAGGGACTAAATTGTTGTTAAAATGTTGGACTGGTTCGATTTCAAGTGAAGAAAAAACATCCAAGCAAAGCAAAATATATCAACAAAAATCCTGCTTGCTTGCTCGCTCCCACTCACTTTTTTAAAAAAAAGTTGAGAGAAAATCAAAATATACAAGTCTGCCATACCAAGGGTAGATTGCAGAATTGGGATACTTTCTGAGTCATAGTCATCATTTGGATAATTTACTAAATAAAACTTTGAAGAAGACTTGCTGCTTTCAGATGGACAGGAGAATGGACAGTGTTTAGTGCACATACAATGACATGCTTACCTTCCATATGTTATTCTGAGGACATTTAGGTGAGTTTGATTAATGTTAGGCTATCAATGTTTCATCTGCTAACACGTATATGTGGATATAGAGGGGACAGTCTTTTTTTAATTTCTCAGCCATCCTCTCTTGGGTCTGTATTCCCTGGTGGAGATTTACATTGGACACTTTTCCACTGTTGGGCTGAATGGTTCTGAGCACAGACAGGAATGGTTTGAATGATGTTTCCACCTGGAAATGGTTTAGCACGATACGCTTACAAACCAGCATGGTTTTCTCAGCACGGATAGACTATGTGCTCAGCGCAGCAGAACCGTTTCAGTAGGCAGGTGTAATGACCAGGAGTGTAAGTAATGAATTACATTTACTCTCATTACTGTAACAAAGTTTTTTTCTGTATTTGTACTTTTTTGAGTAACTTTTTAAAAAAGTAATTTTACTTTTACTTAAGTAATTTTAATGA
>VXCM01001234.1:92544-177480 GCA_014773175.1 Lucifuga dentata | reverse complement strand
TTTTTTTTTTTTTTTTTTTTTTTTTTTTTTTTTTTTTTTTTTTTTTTTTTTTAGATACATTATAATAGGTGTTGTGGTCAATAACTGATCATGTTGATGATGTAGAGGCCACAGAAAATCATGTATGTGACATTTAAAAAAAAAGTGACATAAATGGCATTATAGGTTAATCAGTGTTATTGTGCATGAATGAAGATGATGGCTTCATTGCATTGTTGATGTGCCATCTTGAAGCTGTCCATATTTGTCCCGCAGACCATCAGTCCATCTACATCGGTGTCCCAGTGCCTCGCGGACATCGGCGGAAACGCAGACACAGGCGCTCCAGTCATGATGCCGCTGACATTGACAGCGACAGACATTATAGACACCACGAGCACGACCGCTACAGAGACGCAGACATGGAGGAAGGACTCATGGATCACCAGGATCACAATGCCCAAGAAATCTATCGCACGGGTGAGTCTGTGGCCAGAAAAGGAAAAACGACACACGATAAATGATGCAATACGTTACCAAACGTGCCATGACACAACACAACCTGACGTCATGAAATGAGGCACATAAGATTAGCTGAGATAATAATCAATCTTAGGACCAAATTATTGACTTAAGAGTTTGCTGTTCATGGGAATGGTTTCTTCAGATCAGTTATGAAATGGTTATGACATTTATTCCCATGAATCGTTGATGCAAGCCTGCCCACTGTGGAATTTGGACATACTGTAGGTTAGGACAGGGACTCACTGTACTCATTGTCAAACTGAAGAAATCATTTAAATGCTGTTTACAGTGCAGTGTTTCCCCAAACCAATGGTAGCGCAGACATGGTTGAGAACAGAGCATCCCCGTCCTCAACGATTTCTACATGCCACACCATTTTCCCGTAGAAGTTTATAGAAGCCTTTGGGATGACTGGTGAAATGCCTTCAATCAAAATTTTAATCTAGTGATTGCACTTGCCGTTCCAGACATCTTACTACCTGTGTCTTTCAAACAACCTGACATGTGACATTCAGGATTCATTTATCACAGCAGAACCAAACATAATGTCTCAGGATTTTTGGCGGTCAAACACTGTCCTATCGCTGGCCTTGTTGAAGTGAAAATGCCTTTTCTTCACAGCTGAAACTTTAGGTTTTGCTATTAAAGGACAATACTGATGACTTTGCATGTTTGAGCCTAATATATACAACCCCCACACATGCTATGTTGCTAATAACCATTTCCCAGAATATGCTGCTTTAGCTGTAAAGTTTAGATTTCTTTTCTCCTACCTTCCAGACTGCCATTGGTTTCAGTTCATTGTAGTACGCTATAAAAATCAACTTGAAACATGGTTGAGATAAATAATCATCAACACGATGTCTGTTAAGTTGTTTTGTCAATATAACTTTATTTTACTGGTCCAACATGGAGCTGCATGGAAGACAATGTAAGGTTGCACCGGGGAATATAGTTCTAGGAGAAGATGGGTTTTACCAACAAATTACAACAACAAGTGTTAGCAAGTGAAACATTGAATTTTAAAGCGGGTGTATCATCTGAACATTTGATTGTGACAAATTAGGTTTTGACAAAATAACAGGAAAACTGAAATACCATCTTGTGTTTTGGAAATTGTTTGTCAGTTATGTAACATGTATGTGGGTACTTTTTATTGGGCTTAAACATACAAAATTGCCGGTATGGTCCTTTAAGTAACTGTTGTAGCAGTAATGTAGCAGAGGTCTTTTCTGTCAATCTTCACATTCATCCATTAAAAATTATAAGTAACATAATTATGACAGATAAATATCTAATCTAATTGATAAGACATACAAGTATGGCTGCCACATAAGACATGCACACAGTTTGCATAATTTCTTTTAATATATAAAGGGTTTGGACAAAAATGTATTTCAGTCTCTTACACTCTTTTGAAATTCTACCTGTTTACTTGTGCTTTTGATTCATTTTTGCGACATCACAGGAATTTTAACCATGAACAGCAGCAGCCTGAGAGGGTATAATGACACTTTGTCTGGATTGGTCAGTATTACGCAATCAGTGGCAAAGCAACAGAGGAGTAGACCGGAGAGCATTCAGGCCTCGCTGCATGAATATCAATACTGTCTGTGGTGCCATTACTAGAGGGTGGATGACAGCAGGGCGGATAAAGACATATCACAGGGAAATTGTGGCCAGATAATGGAGACTATGGAGAGTAAAGTAAAGGAAATGGACTTTGATGATCGCTGTCCAACCAGAGAGTTAGAGTGAAGGAAACTGGTCTGTTGTCTATTTACCAGCCAGCATTTATGAGCATTTATGTTTGGCAGGTGTTAGAATGGACGTATTATACAGATTTCTGGATCTTATTTTCATTTAAGTGTCTATTTTGAGCTTTTGAAATGTTTTAATGTGCTGAAACAGAGCAATCCACTTCTGCTCTCCTTTGCTGTACACACTGAGTGAAAACAGGCCAGGTCAGGTACTGCCTCTTTAAGGTACATCCATCCCATCCACTTTCCAAACACGCTTATCCTATTCAGGGACACAGGGGTGCTGGAGCCAATCCCAGCAGCCATTGGGGCGAGAGGGTACGCCTGGACAGATCATCAGCCTATCACAGGGCTGACACACACACACGCATGCGCACACACACACACACACACACACACACACACACACACACACACATACAGAGACAGACAAACTCATTCACACCTACAGTCAATTTAGAGTTTCCTATTCACCTAATGTGCATGTCTTTGGAGATGGGAGGAAACCGGAGCACCCAGAGGGAATCCGTGTTGACACGGGGAGAACATGCAAATTCCACACAGAAAGGACCCAGTCGGATTCAAACCCAGGACCTTTTTAAGGTCCTGTCCAGAAAAACCTGCTCTGTTTTGAATAGCCAGCTATTCGTTAGCATTAAACTTCATGGGTGCAGCTAATCAGGCTGATATATGTTGATATCAACATTTTACAGAAATAAAGAACTTATCAAAAACTAAGCTTTAAGGTCAGTTCAGGGATTGGTTTAATGAATGCGTTTCTTTAGGCGTGGACCTCAAGTTTGGCAACTTTGAAAATGTTCAATACATACTTCCTACACTATTAAAATGAAGGAGAATAAAATAAAGCATAATATATCCTCTTTCATGACACGACTTGACTTCTGCATCATTGTGTTATAAGATTAAACAGATTTGTTTCCTCTTTAGAGGCAATGTTTAACTCTGAGTACATTTTGTTGGCAGAACTATACAGAAACAAAATAAGAGGTCATAAATGTATATTGTGAGAGTTTTGAGATACTTTTCTCTAGCAGTGCTTGCTCATTAAGAAAGACACTGTGGAAGTGGAATTAACTGCTGGTTCCTGACAGTGCAGCACATCAATATGATTGATCCCTGGTGACATTTAGTGACACAGGCTGCATACAGTAATTACCATATAGGTTCAGAACACTGTGACCAGCTGATAGGTCAGTACCCTGCAGCGCCAATCGTGACCTTTTAGCCCATGGGGCCTGTGATTATCTGCATTCAGTAAAAACAGAACGATATAGATCGTAAGTGCAGTTGTTGCATGATTGAACGCTGATAACCAGGCAGTAAGGTGTGATTTGGATGATCAATACAATTATTGCCAGCAGAGGAAATACATGGAGTCATATGGAATTACAATAGGCTGATTGATTCAACTTAGACAAGATATCAATGAGTTGAGATTGCGATTCAGCTCATTTATATTACACATTTACTCTTTTAACATTTCTAAGTGATACTCTGTGTTAAAGGGCAGGTTAGTTTGCTTTGTCCTCTTGGCATAGCTGTAGGTAGAGAGACTTCCTGTTAGTTTGGGAGACATGCTTGAGGCTACAGCTCTGACTTTCATGTCATTAACACAGCGGAGAGTCCAAGTGGCTACTTTCCTGTCAACAGTTAGAATAAAAAAATTAAAAAAAACCTCAGTTTCAGCTTTAAAATGTGTTTAAAATTAAACCTTCACCTTCATCAGCTTTAAAGCTTCATAAAGCTACTCAGCATATGATCGTTGACTCTGGACTTACTGGATCTGCACTATATCCTCTATGCTGGTTTTAGAACTGGGTTGTGTCTTTGCTGTGTTGTTTTTATAGAGCGAGCGCTGAATTGTTGTTGTTTGTTCTGTTCGTGTTTTAGTGTTACTAGTCAGTGTTTGTATGGATTCTTTTTTACATGTGACCTGCCCAGGGACTGCAGATGAAAATTAGCTCTAAGCTAACTCTGGTACAAATGGCAACTTTTATGTTTCACATTGTACATGATCCCTTTTAAATAAATAGATAAAAAATAAAATGTAATTTTAAAATAAGTACAAATCACAAATATACAACAGCGTATTAGGGCCATAAAAGATGAAAAACAATTTTCAAACTTGCAAATTTGCGAGTTTTAAGAGTCTGTATGCTTATGATAATTAGATGATTTTGCGCTAAAAGCACAAATGTTTTTTTATTGCTAAATCTGATGGAAAAGTATAATTTAATAAGGTCATGTACTGCAGACATGGTCACAACGTGAGGCAGCTCCGATTTCCCCTTATTATTTTTATGAATTTAAAAGTGGCAAATTTCTGAGATTAAAAACTCGCAAATTTGCAAGTTTAAAAACTCAAAATAATGCACCCCTCAATTTTTTTTCTTTTGTTTTATATGGTCCTAATACGCCATCATACAAATAATATGATTTTAACCACTTTTTAAAAATTCCAGTGTCTCCAGCAGCAGAGCAGCTTCGTTACATCCTCAATGAAGATGACGATGGGCCCACGCCGATGCTCTTCACCGAGATGGACACTCTGCAGCGAGAAGGAGATGAGTTGGAGTGGAAAGAGTCTGCCAGGTCACACACACACACACACACACACACACCTCGAAGCAGGTGAAAGTCTAAATACATTGATTTTTCCTTTACATTTCATGCATTTAGCTGATTCTAATAACAATGAGTTTATCAGAAGAATAATTACTTTCGACTAGGAGGTTTAACCGCCTCTGCTGGTTTGATGATCTAAACTTGGTGGAAATTTAGGTCATGGTCCAAGGAAGAAATCATTAAATTTTGGTGTGGATCCGGATATAGGGGCAGATCCAAGAATTATTTTAATGATTTCTTAATATTGTCCATTTTTTAAAAGTAAAACACCACTCTCATTGAGAAAAACAGGGATATTTATTCATGAACGACTATCAATTGGTGCAGGATCTGAATTTGATGGACTAAAATATATGCTTGGGCATGTTAGTGGAATTGCTGCAGTTAATAACAGGGTTTGAAATGTGTAATAGCTGAGGTGATGCTGATTCAGTAGCGGTTTTGACATATCTTCATCAGTTGCAGCGATAGATGCAGAAAAATATGGCATTTATTATTGGTGTTTCTTTCTCTTTAGGCCAATATATTATTAGAACAAGATATTTCATCAAGACTTAGTGCTGTAATAAGGGCTCTTGTAGTTAATTTGTTAGGTCAACATTTATTCAACTTATTACAGATACTACAGCCATACAATATTCCTTTGACTGGAGCGACATCACAGCGCTCTAACAGAATTATACATTGAGCTGAGGAACAAGTGTTGAAAGATTTTGGAATAAGTCAGAGAAGTGAGCAACACAAGCACTCGTCACTTTTCCATCGAGTTCCACCACAGCACAGAGGCTCGCACATTCAAAGGAAAGCTGGCAGTTTTATATTCCTGACCTGTTTCTTTTTGTGTGCGTGTGTGTGTGTGTCGCTTCCCTCAGGTGGGTGAAGTTTGAGGAGAAGGTGGAGGAGGGAGGAGAGAGGTGGAGTAAACCCCACGTGTCCACGCTGTCCCTGCACAGTCTTTTTGAGCTCAGGACGTGTCTCCAGACTGGAACGGTGCTGCTGGACCTGGACGGATACTCACTGCCACAGATAGTTGGTGAGATAGTCAGAATTTAGGTATTAGATTCTTTCTTTCTTTCTTTCTTTCTTTCTTTCTTTCTTTCTTTCTTTCTTTCTTTCTTTCTTTCTTTCATAACACACGTCCTCTTCCAGGCCGGTTGATAAAAAATATTTGTTTCATGATAAGAATTTTTTTTCCCTTTAAGTTTACTTTAATTAAAGGCTATATTTTTGTTAATATTTTCAATGAAAGATGAAGAAACATAAAGCTATTTTTTTCACAGCCCATTTTGCTTTTATTTACCAAGGGTGCCAACATTTGTGGAAAGGACTATGCTAAGACAATTTTGGTTTTTCTTTTAATTTGTCAGCTATCTGCAGTAGCAGTTTAATGGCCATTTGAACATTTACTCAATATTAAAAACTCTATAATTAGCTTTGAGGTCACTGGGAATAAACAGCAATTAATGCTTTGCTGTAGTATATAGGCTGACTTTGTTCTTTAATGTTCTTTAATGAGTAATATAGCAACAATCTGGGAATTACAACATGAGACTGCTTCAATAAGGAAAGTTATGTAAATTTTTATTTTTCCAGAGGACATTATTGACAGACAGATAGAAGAAGGGATGATCTCTCCTGAGCTGAGAGAGAACATCAGCTTTGTCCTGCTGAGAAAACATCGACACCAGACCAAGAAGCCGATCCACCGCTCGCTAGCCGACATTGGCAAGTCCGGCTCCAGCAGTGAGTAGCAACAAAGAATGGTCATCTCACAGTGTCTAAACACATCATGGGGATGCTGTTCTGTCTGAGTTGATAATTTGGTGGCCTGCAACAACTGATAAAGTAATTGATATCATCATCATATCAGTCTGCTATTTTTTTTCTCCTAAATTTTTTGTATATATAAAAGCACATGAGCTTATAGCCTCACATAATATTTGATGCAGACACTTTATAATGTCTTAGGCCTTAGCTAAGAGCTGCGGTTCTCAAACCTCATATTAGGGAAATTGGAAACAAAATCAGTCAAGCTCAGCTTTATTTTATTAAACATATACGTAGAACATGAACTGCTTATTTCCTTTTTACTTTCCATCAATAATTTATGTTGGATAAAAATGCAAGTGAAACTTTGTTCAGTTCAACTTTTTTTGTCTTTTTTTCACTAAATATCTAAAATTGTGTGCTTTTTCAAAAACACAGAGCAAAAAAAAAAAAGAAAAGAAAGAAATGGATATTTGTTTGTTTCATTTGTTTTCGAGATGAATTGCAAACCCGTTGTTAAAAATGTGAACAATTAAAGGACCATACCGGTCATTTTGCATGTTTGAGCCTATTAGATTCAATTTTCATACATGTAAGATTGCTGACAAGCATTTCCCAAAGCATACTACTGAAACGATGAATTAAAAAAAAAAAAAAATGTTTTTCCTACCTTCCAGATTGCCATTGGTTTCAGTTCATTCTGGTACGCTATTAAAATCAACTTGTTGATAGTTGAAATGTTTTTGGGATAGATAATCCATCATCGTGAACAATACGTGTATTTAGTCTTTTTTTAGAAGTTTCGTAATTTTAGCGTTTAAGCACAATAAAAAGCACGGAGTGAATATATGTCTCCACCGAGGAATAAAGTCCCAAAAAAAGACCTGCATTTACTGAAAAATTTTAAGAACTGTGACTTTATAAGGCTATGTAACTATTAGCAGGAGAAACATTGATTTTTAAGGTGGGTATATCGCTTCAATATTTGATTTTGAAAGATTAAGAGATTCTGCAAAATATCAGGAAAGCTGAAATACGGTTTTATTCTTTGGGAAATGATTATCAGTAACCTTACATGTATGAAAATTGAATATATTAGGCTCAAGCATGCAAAATGGGTGGTATAGTCCTTTAAGTGAAGTTTTGGTAAGACATTTGATTAGTTATCCCATTTTTATTAGCAAATATCCTATCATGCAAACATTATGTTTGTTTATTCCTCCCACATGAAACAAATTTATCCAACTTTATTTCCAGTTTTTCTCCTTACTACCTTCTCAACACCCTTCAGGGGTTCATGCTACACAGTTTGAGAATCAATTGCTTAAAACTTGATGCCTTAATTATAACCAAGATTAACAATTTTACACACAGTTGGACAGCATGTTTTGCATGTTATCATGAGAAACAGGAGTTTATTTTCTTTATCAATGATTTTCCCCATGTATAATTTTGCAGCTTCAGACTCATTCATTATGCATGACTCACTTGATAAATGAATGATTGCGCTGTGAGTCAACAAGGCTCATATCCTCCACGGAGATGCATTAATGTTTGATGAGTTAATTACCGCTGTATCACTTCCTCATCTCATCTTGAGCACGGTACATACTGTTAGATGAAGCATCAACTCCGCTCGCCCTGATGCTGTTTGTGTTTGTTTACCTGCTTGGCAGATCGGACTCCAGGGTCGAGAGGTGGCCCGGGTCCAGGGGCAAACTTCAATAGATCCACAGAAGACCTGCGAATGAAACAGCAGTCTGCCAGCTATGGCCGACTGCGTGAGTTGTTGTCTGTGTGTTTGCAGCTCAGGATTGCATTTCATGACATCTGTTATATCTTAACTCTTTTATTGAGTGTATAACAATATACAGTATGTGTGAAATTTAAACAGTGAAATGTGTGATTTATCAGCCTGTAGGTGTTTGAAGGCAGATACTGCGCACTTCAAAAACTTATTTTTGCTATATAAGGAAAGGCTGTTTTTCAGTCAGAGGCTCTTGCTGCCCACTATTAAATTTTGTGTTGGAAATGTGAAAAAAAATATAAGAATTTGCTCTTCTTAGGGTGAAAAAGCCTCTAAAAAGCACTTAAGCTCTCACTACTATGTCAACTCTATTGGTAGACATTTTTTTTTTTCAGCATTTTTTATAAACTAACAAGTTAAATTGTCATAGGTCACAGGGCGAATTCTCCAGTCAGACATTTGATGAAAAAATAATAACATACTGACTTGTGGTCAAAAAAAATCTGTGTCTTATGAGAGCTTGATGGCATTTATTTGGCAATTTTAAGTTGTTACTGAAAAAAAATGACTGAAAGAACCTTCACAATGGGAGAGTCATTGTTTGTCTGGATGCAGACAAACAATGACTCTCTCATGGATTCAGGGTCGGACTGGCCATTGGGAGAGGCAGGACTTTTCCCGGTGGGCTGCAATCATCAGTGGGCTGATCGGTGGCCTTTTCACTGCACAATATAGCCTAATATTAATTAAAATTAACTTAAAATAAGCAAACATTTTTTTTGCTTTCGTAATTTCCTTGGTGCGGAGAAACAGCAGACAATTACAGATTTATTCGCCCCACCTCTGGTATCATTAGCATTTTCGTCTGGCTATCCCCCCNATGGATTCCATATGGTAACAACAGAAAAAAAAAAAATGGGCAAACAAGAATTCAGCAAGACAAGATGTCTTCAAATCAGCGTCAGAATACATCTACACTTAGATTTTCCACATCTTTCCTTGAGTGAACACAATGTGATTTCTGAAGCTATTTGTGTTTTGCAATTTTCCATCTTCATGCCTGACTCTTAACAACCAATTTATATGTTGAATAAAGTTGTGAAGTAGCATGAAGATGGCAAAAATGTATGAGTACTACATTCATCTCTTGATAGCAACATCAGAGCATAAATGATGTAAAGTAAATGCAGCGTAAAATGTAAGTGTTATAACTGTATGTTGCTGTGTTGCCTTCAAGGTCACGCCCACAGCAGGAGTATGAATGATATTGCAGATACTCCCAGCGCAGACCAGGTGAGTCATTTTTGTGACTTTATAACTCATAACTTCTACTTAACAAGAGTATATTGTTAATTTTGTGATCAAATGACATTTTAAAAACCTCATCTGCATTGAAAGCTTTAAAATCAACCTTCCTCAATAGCTATATATTTGCCTTGGTGGAATTGAGTTCAGGTGTAATGGCCAAATTAACATGAAATCTTTTGTAATATCAGTGTTTATCTGCATTGAAGCATGTCTCTGGAGTGTATGTTCCTTTTCCACTTTGTTGCATTCTATTATTGCTAAGATTGCCTATTTTATTCTGCTATACGGTGTGTGTTTGGTTGAATTTATGAGGGCATTTCTGTTTAATGTGCCATCAGACGTTCGCTGCTTGTGAAAGTGACAGCTAGTGATAAAAGAAACGTGCAAACACATAATGCACTGATTCAATACATGGTTTAAACCCAGTGACACATGCATGGACAGATGTAAAGGCATACTATTGTTGCTGAGATTAGGCTACTGAGCTTTGGAACAGACAGGTCAAGATTAAGTATCATTCAGGTTTTTTTTAAGTAGCTGTGCTTGAAAATATATGGCCAAATAATTGCAACAAGTAATGCGCACAATGAAAAAGAAGAGAATTTGTTTTGGTATATGTGACATCAACTGTTTATTAGTTGTGGCTATGTGAAAGTGAGTACTGAATGTTCCCGTTGATGAGTGGTTAGCTGGATATTTGGATTATATTTATATGCCTACAGTAAGGTCAGAGTGATAGCTTGTTGTTGTGAATGTGTGTGTGTGCCACATAGTTTGGGTCAATACGGAGCCGGCACTGGGAAAAACATGGATGTCATTGTCCAGTCCGCATGTTTCACCCTCACATGGGTGTTAGCAAGGCTCTTCATTATTGAACGTTATTGTGCTGCCATTCAATTTCCTGCCACACCTTTACATGGAAACGCATGGGTCAGGGTTTCTTTTTAATAACAGCCGTATAAGTGTGTGTTTGTTTTTCCCATCAATGATGCTTATGTTTTATTTATTTTTTATTTTTTGAGTTTGAACTCTCACAGAATAGGACAGCATTGTTATGTAGCAAACATCTGCTGTTGAGGAGCAGAGATGGTAGCTTCAACAACATTCTTCAAGAAGTCCAGCAGGTTTACAGAGCCTGGTAATAAGAAATGATGAAAAGATGAAGCTTAATGAGGTCATTGCAGAAAGAATAAACACAAAAGCATTTAAATTAGAACATATGTGAGTAATAATATGAGGTGTAGAAATTGCAAGGTAAAGGACAGGGAAAAAGAAAAAAAGATTAAAACTATTAAAGGACCATACCGTCCATTTTGCATGTTGAGCCTAATAAAAATCGGTTTTTATACATGTTACATTACTGACAACCATTTCCCAAAGGATAAAACCATATTTCAGCTTTCCTGATATTTTACAAAATCTCTGAATCTTTTAAAATCAAATATTCAAGTGATACACCCACCTTAAAAATTGATGTTTCACCTGCTAATAGTTAAGCAGCCTTATGACATCACGGTCATTTAAATTTTTCAATAAACACAGGTGTTCTTTTGGGACTATATTCCCCGGTAGGGACATACATTCACTCTGTTTTTATTGCACTTAAACACTAAAATTACGTAACTTCTAAAAAAAAGCTTAATACACGTCTTGTTCGTTATGGATTACCTATCCCAAGAACGTTTGAAGTATCAACAAGTTGATTTTATTTGTAGTGTACGAGAATGAACTGAAACCAATGGAGGTGTGGAAGGTAGGAAAAACATTTTTAATTCACTGTTCCAGTAGTATGCTTTGGGAAATGATTGTCAGTAACTTTACATGTATGAAAATTGAATATATTAGGCTCAAACATGCAAAATGGCCAGTGTGGTCCTTTAAAGAGGACATATTGTACTTTTTCTTATTTTCTCTCATTTTTTATAGTGTAATATAGTAGGAAGTACTGTATGTTTCAACATTGTCAAAGTTGCAAATCTTGAGGTTGACACCAAAGACACATACAGTAATCTAAATCCATAAATTCTGTAGTGCCCTTTGTTTTTGATTATTCCTTTACTTCTGTAACATGTTGACATCAACATGTAACATGTGAACTTACCCCTCTACACACTAGTTAAACACAACCATGAAGTGCTAGTAAACAAGTGTTTGGCCAGCATTCACCATGTGTTGCCAACTCAGACTTGATGCAGCTGGCCAATCAGAACAGAGCTGGCTTTTCAAGAGGTCGGCTTAAAGAATTATACTGGTGGTTTTTGCATGTTTGAGCCCAATAAATACAGCACATACGTGTTCAGTTCATTCCAGTACGCTATTAAAATCAATTTGCACAGACTTAAAACATGCTTGAGTTACTTTAGTAACATTAATATAAGCAGTCCAACATGGAGAAAATGTATGTTTCCACCAGGGAATGTAGTCCCACTGGTACTAAACTAAATATACTAAACTTGTAGCGTAACATGTTCTGTACTGGGTTCAAACATGCAGGACCACCGGTATGCCCCTTTAAAATGACAGCACCTAAAGAGTAGAAGTAGAGCAATGTGTTTTTTGCACATTAAAGTATTGCAAAGGTTTCAAAAGAGAACCCTAAATGAAATGTAAGAGCATGGAAATCTGTACATTATTTCACCTTTAATCAAAATACATACATTATCAGAAAATATCAAAAATATCCCAGCTCTTGGAAGGTACAAGTCATGCTTATAACATAATTACCTTACCTCCATCTCTCTGTGTGCTCTCTTTCATCCGCTTTCTGTAGCTTAAAAATAAGTTCATGAAGAAGATACCCAGAGATGCAGAAGCATCCAACGTGCTGGTGGGCAAAGTGGATTTCCTCAACAAGCCTTTCGTGGCTTTTGTCCGCCTGGCCCAAGCGACCACGCTAGGAGGCCTGACTGAGGTCCCCGTGACCACCAGGTACACAAAAACAATATGTCTCCTAACAAAATCCTTTTCAGACACCTGCTACTCCTGTGTGCATACCTCACATTTATGCGTGTTGTTATGATACACCGACCATTACCTACCATTTTATTGTCTTGAAGGACCATACCACCCATTTTGCATGTTTGAGCCTAATATATTCAATTTTCATACATGTTACGTTACTGACAGTCATTTCCCAAAAGATAAAACCGTATTTCAGCTTTTCTGATATTTTGCAAAATCTCCCACCTTAAAAATCGATGTTTCGCCTGCTAATAGTTACGCAAAATTATGAAGTCATGGTTGTTTAAATTTTTTTGATAAATGCAGGTCTTCTTTTGGGACAATACTTCCCGGTGGAGACATACATTCACTCTGTGCTTTTTATTGCGCCTAAATGCTAAAATTACGAAACTTCNTCCCGGTGGAGACATACATTCACTCTGTGCTTTTTATTGCGCCTAAATGCTAAAATTACGAAACTTCAAAAAAATCTGAATATACGTCTTGTTCGCGATGATGAATTACCTATCCCAAGAACGTTTCATGTATCAACAAGTTGATTTTAATAGTGTACCAGAATGACCTAAAACTAATGGCAGTCTGGAAGGTAGGAAAAAATATATATATTTAACTCACCGTTCCAGTAGTATGCTTTGAGAAATGATTGTCAGTCACATAACATGTATGAAAATTTAATATATTAGGCTTAAACATGAAAATGGGTGGTATGGTCCTTTAACTTTGTGTTTTAGCCTATTAGTTAAGTATTGTCATCACTCTCCATCTTTCCCTTTTTTGTTGTTTGGCAGGATGACTCCTGTAATCATTGTTATTATTATTATTATTATTATTATTATTATTATTATTATTATTNCAGGATGACTCCTGTAATCATTGTTATTATTATTATTATTATTATTATTATTATTATTATTATTATTATTATTTTCTCTTTAATGTCTTAGGAATGATTCGCAGAGAGAGTGGAAAGGCAGTTGGTCCTGATGATATACCTGTAGAGGTATGGAAGTGTCTAGGAGAGGTGGCAGTAGAGTTTTTGACTAGGTTGTTCAACGAGATCTTAGAGAGTGAGAGGATGCCTGAGGAATGGAGGAGAAGTGTGCTGGTGCCGATTTTTAAGAACAAGGGAGACGTGCAGAGCTGTGGCAACTACAGAGGAATAAAGTTGATGAGCCACACAATGAAGTTATGGGAAAGAGTAGTGGAAGCTAGACTAAGGGCAGAAGTCAGCATTTCTGAGCAGCAGTATGGTTTCATGCCAAGGAAGAGTACTACAGATGCAGTATTTGCTTTGAGGATGTTGATAGAGAAGTACAGAGAAGGTCAGAGGGAGCTGCATTGTGCCTTTGTAGATCTAGAGAAAGCATATGACAGGGTGCCGAGAGAGGAACTGTGGTGTTGTATGAGGAAGTCTGGAGTGGCAGAGAAGTATGTTAGAGTGGTGCAGGACATGTATGAGAGCTGTAAGACAGTGGTGAGGTGTGCCGTAGGTGTGACAGAGGAGTTCAAGGTGGAAGTGGGACTACACCAAGGATCAGCTCTGAGCCCCTTCTTGTTTGCTGTAGTGATGGACAGGCTGACAGATGAGGTTAGACAAGAATCCCCTTGGACTATGATGTTTGCAGATGACATTGTGATCTGTAGTGAGAGCAGGGAGCAGGTGGAGGAAAACCTAGAGAGGTGGAGATATGCCCTGGAAAGGAGAGGAATGAAGGTTAGCCGCAGCAAGACAGAATACATGGCTGTGAATGAGAGGGACTCAAGTGGAATGGTGAGGTTACAGGGAATAGAGATAAAGAAGGTGGAGGATTTTAAGTACTTAGGGTCCACAGTCCAGAGCAATGGAGAGTGTGGAAAAGAGGTGAAGAAACGTGTGCAAGCAGGTTGGAATGGGTGGAGAAAAGTGTCAGGTGTGATGTGTGACAAAAGAGTCTCGGCAAGAATGAAAGGAAAGGTGTACAAAACGGTGGTGAGACCAGCGATGTTGTATGGCTTAGAGACAGTGGCACTGAGGAAAAGACAGGAGGCAGAGCTAGAGGTAGCAGAGACTAAAATGCTGAGGTTCTCTTTGGGAGTGACGAGGATGGATAGGATCAGGAACGAGTACATCAGAGGGACAGCGCATGTTAGATGTTTTGGAGATAAAGTCAGAGAGGCCAGACTGAGATGGTTTGGACATGTACAGAGGAGGGATAGTGAACATATCGGTAGAAGGATGCTGAGGTTGGAACTGCCAGGCAGGAGGCCTAGAGGAAGACCAAAGAGGAGATTTATGGATGTAGTGAAAGAGGACATGAAGTTAGTTGGTGTGAGAGAAGAGGAGGCAGAGGATAGGGTTAGATGGAGGCAGATGATTCGCTGTGGTGACCCCTGAAGGGAAAGCCGAAAGGAAAAGAAAAGGAGGAGTCTCTTTAATGTCTTATTTCTCTGCAAAGCATCTTTGAGTGTCTAGAAAAGCGCTCTACAAATAAAATGTATTAATATTATTGTTTCCCCTACAGATTCCTGTTTGTTCTCTTGGGACCCCAGGGAAAGGCCAAGTCCTATAGTGAGATTGGTCGAGCCATAGCAGCCCTAATGGTGGATGATGCAAGTATCTGTGTTTTTGTTATGGTGCTTCTCTTTATTAGATCGCACGCTCTCACCCTGTTTTAGTAAAGGGTTAGGAAGGTGAAGCTGTGGGTAAAAGCTAAGTCAAAGCCAAATATACGTGGCAGGATGTAGTGTGTGGTGTTCCCCACTGATCCACCGGGACACACTGCTGTCGTGTTTTAATTACATTTGGAAGCGGCATTGACTTGTTAAGCAGCAGTTAGGTGCGGCTTTCTGTTGGGATAATGAGTCACATATGGCTCGCTAATGGGAGAGATTCTGTAAGCTCTCACTGGAACCGTTTAAGATTTTATCGTTTATTATATCACAGCCAAAACCAAATGTGCCACTTTTACAGCAGTTGAGAGTCGTAAAAAAAATTCATAGACTGTTATTTTAAATTGAGCATGTTATTGTTCAAGCAAGAACTATACTGTAGTTGAGAGCAAAAGTAGCCACAGGCTGACGGTAAGACTGGTAATATTAGACTGATCATCATAGGCCTCTGTGGTTTAGTCTGTCTGGTTGAATTTGCATTTTGAAAGTTTGGTTTGTATAAATTGATGAGTTAAAGATTTTCAACCATCTCTGTGTCATTTTGACATGTTTAGTATAAAGTGAAAAACATTAAGCTTCAAATCAAACCTCAGAGCCATCAGTTTAGGGAATTTTCCACATCTATGTGGTTTCGTCAAATTGGATCAGACTCTGGTACATAATCTTCCCTTGGGTATGATTAATTTTTGGTAGGACTGAATAGAAAAATCAAAAAGAGAAACTCCTTCAAAACATTTATTCAGCTCACCAAAAGTGTGAACAGTGCAAAGTGCAAAAAAGTTATCTCTGAAGACAAATGTTTCGATATTACATCTTCTTCAGTGTCTTAAGAATACCAAGTCTCCGCCCTTTATATATGACAGAATGTGGTCAGCTGATCTAAAAGCCTAGTCACGTGACTCCGAGTTACTCTCAATGTTCCACTTGCACAATGAAAAAGCACACATTTATGGAAGACAACACAGGCAAATATCATCCACATGACCTATAATGAACAAAAAAGATTGCAACCTAATGTAGAAATAGATTAGAGTTCTCCAGTACGGGAGAACCAACACAGCAGATACCATGCTCACATCTAAGTCCCTGTTTGTGTAGAAGTAGAGCCTACAACAAGGTTTACAAAAAACATTGAAAACTTAGTTCTTCATTTATTTTTGTCTTCAGGGATAACTTTTTTGCACTTTGCATGGTTTGCACGTTTGGTGAGCTGAATAAATGTTTTGAAGGAGCTTCTCTTTGGATTCTTCTGAGCAGTGTGCAAATCTCTCACTTGTGGCCATGATTTCAGTTTCATTGGAGATGACGTACCTGTTCCAAATGACTGATTAGGACTAAATAAGGCACAACAGTATTTGGATTTTTTGAATTATTGGCAGGTCTGAATAGCAATGGGACTTGAGTGTGGACCAAAACAAGCCATCAAGACCATTTAGAAGATGTGGATTTGGTGCAGTTACAAACAAACTAGGAAGAGCCAGCAGCACGTTGTGTTTTAGGCTAACAACGAGCACGCTAAACCCCTGAGACAGACAACCTAGCAGCTCCATGCAAAACCTGAGGCAAGGTTTAACTTGGACAAGCAATTGTTGCCTCATTCTAGAACCAGAGAGGCTTGGTGCACGTGATTAACTTTAAAGGACCATACTGGTGATTTTGCATGTTTGAGCCCAATAAATACTAACATACATGTTACATTACCACCAACCTTTTTCCAAAATGTAACTGTTATTTGTTTTTGTTTTTTTTTGTTTTTTTTTTTGTATTCAATGACAAAACACTCATTGGTTTTCTACTCCCTGCGATTGTAACACAAACTATAAGTCAAAGTGTAAGACATTTATTTCAGTAAATGGTTTAATTTTGTGTCATGGTGATATGTAACTTATATCATTAAAGTCAGCCTGTAAAATCCAAATGGAGGGTATTAGGTGGCCTTAAGTTATTCTAGGAACTTGGCAGCATAGACAAAAGGCACCACTGTGTTCAATGATCTATACAGCAGAATCAAATTAAGCTGAGTGTGTTTGTGTGGGAGGAAGAAATCAATGATTGCGCCACATTTCACTCTGGGGAAAAAAAAATATTTCGTTCATGTCCAGGCTTCAAGTGCCCACGGCTTTTAACTAAAACATGTTTCCCAGTGTTTATAAGTCTTGTGTTCTGTGCTGGTTTTTGTTTTTGGCTTACAGTCTCTAATCCTCTGCAGTGATTTAAAGGACCATACCAGCAAATGTGAATATTTGAGCCCAATATATACAACCTTGCATACATGTTAAGTTACTGACAACCAATTTCCAAAATATAAAATCATATTTTAGTTTTCCTGTTATTTTTTCAAAACCCTTAATTTTTCAAAATCAAATGTTCAGGTGATACACACACCTTAAAATTCAATGTTTCGCCTTCTAACATTTATGCATGATTGTAGAAGGCACAATCAGATTTTCTCAGTAAAAGCCGTCTTCTCCTGGGATTATATTTCCGGGCGGAGACGTACATTGTCTTCCATGCTGCTCTGTGTTGGATTGGTTAAATAAAGTTACTTTGGCAAAAAAAAATAAAAAATCTATAGACATGTTGTTCGCTGTGATGGATTACATTTCTGAAGCACATTTGAAGTCTCTACAACTTGATTTTTTGTAGCGTACTGGAATGAACTGAACCCACTGGAAGTCTGGAAGGTAGGAAAAACAACTCTAAAATTTACCACTAAAGTAGTATATTTTGGAAATGGTTGTCAGTAATGTAACGTGCATATGGATTGTATATATTGGGCTCAAACATGCATGATTGCTGGTATGTTCCTTTAAGAAACTAGAACTGCACCAAAGGCAGACTCATGGTCCATCAGAATTAGCACTATTGATTTTCTTCTATAATACTCTCTTATTTTTGACTCATGTTTCTTGGGCATAACTCGTCACTGATAGGTAGTTGTTTTTGAACATAAGCCAAATCGGGTGAAAGTGTCAACATAACTTTCAGGATATATGTGAACAAGTCTCAGGAGGCTGTCAGAGGATGGGAAAGAGCAGACTATTAAACACAGGGCAACACAAACTGATCAGTATCACCATGATGTGAAATGGTAAATCCCTCTCTCTGTTTCTCCCTCCCTCAGCTCTTTAGTGATGTAGCTTACAAGGCCAGAGATCGGGAGGATCTCATTGCTGGCATTGATGAGTTTTTGGATGAGGTGATTGTTCTTCCACCTGGAGAATGGGATCCGAAAATCCGCATTGAGCCCCCTAAGAAAGTGCCAACGGCTGACAAAAGGTTGGCGTTTTATCATGCATTTCAGTAACACACCCAAAATCCTCAGGTTGTATACGGTGAGCAATATGCTCCGTCTCAACAGATGTCGACTTAAATCTGGATTAAGTTCATGGTCTTCACCAAAATTAACTTGACTTGTTAGGATCTTACAATAGGAAAAAGTTGTTATCAGAAATGGGATCCGGAGCTTAGAGCTTTGAGCAGGAAGGAAGTGTGGGTAGACAGACGATTCTTACATCATGGCTCCATGTCAGCAAGCATCAGCTGGAGCTTGTAGGTGTGAAAAGCCTCCGAAGCACATTCAGATCATCACAGGAAAGAGAAACTCTATGAAAAGCTAATAATTACCTCCAGCAAGGAAGTTTTGAGTCTGGTTATTTTCTCTGTTTGTTTCAAAAAATGTGTTGACAAATTTTATGTGTGTATGCCAAGGGAACAGTTTTGGTGCAGATCCAGGAAGTCATAAAGGGATTTGTTCACATCGGAAAGATCGGGATTTTTTTTTTTTCAATATATTTACTATTTTCTCATGAAAATTATTATACTTAGCTGAATGAGCTAAATCTGGCACTTTTCTTCTGATTTCTTGCATTTTGATATACAATAGATCTAAATCCAAATGCAGATTAAGGTTTTTTTTTTTTTTCTTTTTAACATTGTCTATCATAAAATAACTCATGTAGAGGAGTCTGCAGCCTTAGTAGAGTTAACATTCTCTGAGTGTTTTCTTTTTCTTTATTTTCACATCAAATTCAGTTTATCAATCAGTCATGGAGAGCACTATTCAGCATCTATACATAGGCTTTTGTGGCTGGAGGGCATTGTGTGCAAATTCCAGGAGACTGACCTCTATGACATCACATCTGTTGATGATAAACACTACACAAGTTTAAAAACTAAAGCTACTTACTAGAAGTTCTGTCCATTGAATTTACTAAAATTATCTAGGTGATGCTTTATTTTTCAGTCTAGCACCTACACTTGTNCTGTCCATTGAATTTACTAAAATTATCTAGGTGATGCTTTATTTTTCAGTCTAGCACCTACACTTGTCTAAAACACAAACAGGAAGTGATGTCATAGAGGTCAGTTTCCATAATTTTGCACAGTGACCTCTACAGTCACAAAAGCTTTTATAAAGTTGTTTTTACAGTTGGTTTCTCATGAAGATTCTTCCACTTATCCCTGAGCTTCTCTTCTTTGCTCAGTCACCTGACACACTCACCTGTTCCCAATTTCCCTTTATCTGGTTTATTATTAGATGCCAATATTAGTTCAATATGATTTTATTAATCCTGATTAATCCAGTGTAATCTTATTAATCCTGGGAGCTCATGACCAGACCTCAAAAAAGAATTAACTTTGAGAAGTTTTTCCAAAAAGTTCACCTGTACAGAATAGAGACCCAAGAGTTCATTTTTAGCCAGAATAACCCTTTAACAACCATAAATGAATGAAATTATATATTACATATTTGGTCCCATCTGTACCATATGCATGTTTCCTGCAGGAAGTCTGTGTTTTCCTCAAATGAATTGGGGCAGATGAACGGTATAGCAGGAGGAGGAGCAGGAGGAGGAGGAGGAGGGGGAGCAGGAGGAGGAGGAGGAGGAGGAGGCCTGGCCGAGGATGAGGAGATGCCAGTGCAGCATGAGCTGGGAGAGGAGCTGGCGTTCACTGGACGGTAGGCTGGCCAGACCATTTGGCAAACTGCTGGGAGATTTGGCCGAATTTATTGGCAAACCGAGAACCCAACACATGCAGATGCCTTGGAAAGAGCAGTTTTGTTAAGGGTGTTGAATATTAATCTTAAGCAAATTGGTAATCAAACACTTAACACAACAAAATCAAAACCAGGTGTTTCAACTCTTTTGTTATACAGAAGGAAACTTGCTACAAAGGGAGACTAAAAATGTAATTTTATTCTGATCTGGTGCAGTGAGCAAGTTTGGTTACTTTGAATTGAATTGTGGAAATTTTCAAACAAAGTCTTTTGGTAGGGTCTGTCATTTTAAACTTTAATATTTAAATTTTAAGACACTTCAAATCAACCCATCTAGGGATCTCTTTAGGTTTTCACACCTATTTTTTCTGGTTGAATCTTTCAAAATCAAATGATGAGGTAATACACACACCTTAAAAGTCAATGTTTCACCTGCTACCGTGTATGTCCAAATATAGAAAAGACTGGGACTATATTCCCTGGCAGAGACATACATTTTCTTCTGTGCAGCTCTGTGTTGGGCCAGTTAAATAAAATTACTTAAAAAACTTAATAGATGTTGTTTGCTGTAATGGATTACATATCTCAAGCACATTTCAAGTCTTTTACAATTTGATTTTAATAGCATACTGGAATGATATGAAACCAATGGCAGTGTGGAAGGTAGGAAAAAAGTCTAAAATTTACCATTAAAGCAGAATATTTTGGGAAATGGCTGTCAGTAACGTAACATGTACGCGAGCTAGACTCAAATATGCAAAAATCGCCAGTATTATCCTTTAAAGTTTCAGAAAAGAGACTAAAAAGTGATTAAAGTTGAGTTTTGCTGCTTGTATGTCTGTTTTCTTACATTTTAGAAAAAAAATATCTGAGAGAAGTCGAATGTGACAAGCAAGATGACCATTGTGTGTATACGTGTCTGTGTGTTTGTATGCGTGTGTGTGTACAATAGCTTTTGTGGTGGTCTGTTTCTGGACATAAAGCGGAAGCTGCCATGGTTGCCGAGTGATTTCTATGAAGGTTTCCATATTCAGTCCATCTCCGCAGTGCTCTTCATCTACCTGGGCTGCATCACCAATGCCATCACCTTCGGCGGCCTGCTGGGAGACGCAACTGACAACTACCAGGTAAAATTTAATCTAATGTGGACATACACTTTGAACAGAAAGGGTTCTATAGATTGCATTAAATTCATATGTGCAGTTGCTGAATGTTTTATGGAAGTTTTAAGAACCCAGTGAAGTGGAATGAATGATTAAGAAGAAGACTTTGTTCTGAATTTAGAGGGACTGTTTTACTGTTTTAACCAAAGTTTTTCTTTGGGTCATTGAAGTTCTTTCATTCATTATGTAAGGCCTCAGCATCTTCAGTGTGACACACATACACACACACACACACACACACACACACACACACACACACACACACACACAAACATGCTCATTACAGATAACACTCATTCACAGGCAATGTCAACTTGAAATACAGTAGCTTAACCTTTTGTCATACACAGCAGTCACTCTTAACTCCCCCAACACACACACAAACACATACACACACAGCACATACGCACACACAGTCTTGTTTTCTCATCCTCTTCTGAACCTAATCTTATGCTTGATTTGCTTTGCATGATTTAACACACATCAACTTATTGTTCTGTCCCTAGTCCTTTTTTATTTTATTTTTCTTTTTGATTAGGGAACTTGAATCACACTATTTTCTCAACACTTTCTGTCTTTTATGACCCCTCCCACCCCCATCCACCCCTTTTTTTCTTCTAAAAGGGAGTAATGGAGAGTTTCCTGGGTACAGCCCTGGCGGGATCTGTGTTCTGCCTCTTCGGTGGCCAGCCGCTCATCATCCTCAGCTCCACCGGACCCATCCTCATCTTTGAAAAGCTCCTCTACGAATTCAGCAAGTGAGCCTCTCAGAGTCAAATGATGCCAACATAGAGATGAAATAATATTCCAAGTGGGGATGCCGTGGAGGACTGTGGACACCCTCTTTAATGTCAGTTAGAGGATTATTATGATAATCTCATCATGGAGAAAAAACATATTTGAATCTCTTACTCCACAGTGCATGACCCCTCTTCATCATTCAGTTTTTGCATCGCTTGTGTCAGTTTAAACACAAAAATGCAGATTTAAAAATACAATGAATATCAGAAGTCTGTGCATGAGTATTTTTCTGGCTTGTGTTTCCCTGATTCCTGAATTTAAAAGCTATTTATTCAAGGTCTGTATTGCAAGTTTCTTTTAAAAAGTTTCTTAACCATAGTTTTGTTGGCCTATTTATCCAGGTTAAAGAAGAAAAATGTCTAATTAGGATCTCATGAATACAGATACTATTTACACACATTTATGGATAGATTAATATCTGTTTTAGCCTCTTGCATTAATCCTTGACATAATCCAGACCCAAGTGAGTTCACCCCTTGGCTGAGGGCTTGAACACAATGAGGTGCTGCAGCCACGTGTGCTGTTTCAGGGTTCACTGGGTCAAAATAAGTGATGGAAATGTAAAAGAGAGTAGAAGGGTTGATTGATAAGTTCTGAGCCTAATGTAGAAAGATCTAACATTTTGAAGGACCACACTGGCGATTGTGCATGTTTAAGCCCAGTAAATACGACATGTTACGTTACTAATAATTTCCAAAACATAAAACCATACTTTAGTTTTTCTATTATATTGTCACATTCCTTAATCTTTCAAAATTAAATGTTTTGGTGATACACCCATCTTAAAATGCAATGTTTTGCCTGCTAACATTTATGTCTGAATAGAGAAGGGACAGTTGTTTCACTTTCTTGGTAAAAACCCTCTTCTCCTGGGACTATATTCCCCAGACAGAGATATACATTGTCTTCTGTGTTAGACCAGTTAAATAAAGTTACTTCCACAGAAAACTTAAAGGACCATGCCACCCATTTTGCATGTTTGAGCCTAATATATTCAATTTTTTTACACCTAAGCTTACAGACAGTCATTTCTCAAAGCATACTACTGGAACAGTGAGTTAAAAAAAATATTTTCCTACCTCCCAGAACACCATTGGTTTCAGTTCATTCTGGTACGCTATTAAAATCAACTTGTTGATACTTGAAACATTCTTAGGTAATAGGTAATCCATCATCATGAACAACATGTACATTCAAGTTTTTTTCGAAGTTTCGTAATTTAAGCGTTTAAGCGCAATAAAAAGCATGGAGTGAACGTATGTCTCCACTAGGGAATATAGTCCCAAAAGAAGACCTGCATTTATAGAAAAATTTAAATGACCGTGACCTCATAATTTTGCGTAACTATTAGCAGGCGAAACATCAATTTTTAAGGTGGGTATATCACTTGGATATTTGATTTTGAAAGATTAAGAGATTTTGCAAATTATCAGGAAAGCTGAAATACAGTTTTATCCTTTGGGAAATGATTGTCAGTAACTTAACATGTATGAAAATTGAATATATTAGGCTCAAACATACAAAATGGATGGTATGGTCCTTTAATAGATGTTGTGTTTGCTGTGATGGATTATGTATCTCAAGCACTTTTCAAGCCTCTACATGTTAATTTTTAAAGCATACTGGAATGAACTGAAACAAATAGCAGTCTGGAAGGTAGGAAAAACAATTCCAAAATTTGCTGATCCAGTATATTTTGGGAAATGATTGTCAGTTACATAACATTTGTGTGTTGTATATATTGGGCTCAAACGCAAAAATCACCAGTACTGTCCTTTAATTTAAATGACCATATTCACTCTGTGCTTTCAGTTGCGCTGGATTTGAATTTCTGTCAACGCAGCTCAAAAGTTCAACGTTTTCAGCAGCCAAATATTAATTCTTAGATGTTGGATAACTTAGACTAAACGAAGATGAATTACTGATAGTGATGGATTACCAAGCAACTTTCAAGTGACAGTGAGTTGATTTTCATATCAGAGGGGATTCATTTAAACTAGAAGCTATCTGAAAGGTAGGTGATCAATCTAAAAATTTATGATTGGCTCTGGAAAATAGTCGGCAGTAATGTATAAGAATGATAAATGTGGGAAATATGTGAATGTCGCAGTATGGTCCTATAAGACAACAACAAAAATAGTCTCCAAAACAGCAGTGAGCATTTTGTCCAGACAAATGGGACCCACCAGTGTTAATTTGTTTGTTTGTTTGTTTGTTTGTTTGTTTTGTTTTTTTCATAATTTTTCTGTTTGATAAATTAATTTATCCATGAAACTAATTTTTGCTCATAGTAGTGGTTTCTCACTCGGTATATTTACATGCATGTTAACACTTAAATTCTAAACCAATTATGGGAATAATGCAATTTTTTTTCACGTCAATGTAAACACCATAACCAGAAAAAGAAAAAAAAACTGCATAAATTACATTGCTGTACTAGATTAACTGGATTTACTGAAGAACGTACACACTCCATCGGTTTACTAACCATGCATTTGCTCACCTGACAAAGTATATCATTGTACAATCAAAACTCTACACTACAGGCCAGAAGTTAGAGGCCACCCCCAGATATATATATATTTTTAATCATCAATACACTGTTTGTTTTACAATTTATTGCACAGGAAATTACAAAAATATTTAAAATAAATATAATTTAATTAGTTTTCAAGAAGAATTGGTCAACAAGAGCACATTATGTAGCCACTCTGGCTGCAGAAATGATTTTTAATGAAGGCATCAGTCTGTATTAGTGCAGCACTCCAGTTGTGTTCCAACTCCCTTGCTGATGTGTTTTAACATTCTATTCAATAGCTGCTGTCTGCCTTCTCCCACATCATTTTGGGATTAACTTGCTACATAGTCCGCTCATGTTATTGCTCTGCATGTAAAACTTTAGTTAACTTTAGGTAGAGTAATGCTGTGGGGGTGTTTTGGGGGAGAGAAATCTGGAGACTTGGTCCAAGTTAAAGGAATTATGAAGAAAGAAGAATTACTATTCCATCCTTCAAAGACACACGATTCCACCTGGTTTATGAATTATTAGTCAAAATTTCATTCTTCAGCAGGACAACAATCCAAAACATTCATCAAAATTATGCCAAAATTGCTTCCATTCAAAAGAGAAGCAAAAGCTTTGATGATTTGGCCAGAGGGGGTTACTTTGACAAAACCAGTCTGAGCCTGAAATGACTTCAAAGAGCTTTGATGTTGACAAAATCTTCTTGAAAACTAATGTTACAATTTTTTAACAAATTTTTGTCATTTCCTGTGCAATAAATTGTAAAACAGTGTGTTGATACATATATATATTTTTTTTTAAATCTGGAGTTGGCCCCAAACTTCTAGCCTGTAGTGTAAGTATAACATGCATGTAAATGTACTGACTGTGTGTATGATTATAAACTTTAACCATTAATTTTAAGATTGCAGTACATGATGCAAAATAAAAACCATTTGTGGAAACTGCTTTAGCCATTGAGTTCTGTAACTGATTTGTGTCTTGTTTGCTTTTGCCATCCACAAACAATTTGGCTGCCATCTCTTAAAAGTGAGTACCTGTTAGTTTGTCTGCATGGGCCTGAGTGTCACAGTTCTTAAAATGTTGCATTTCTTTTCTTTTTTTGTGTGTGTGATTATTTTCCTTCTCACTCTATTCATTTTGTGTCTCGTTTCCTTTCTGTCTCGACTGTGGATCTTCCATTCATAAACAGTGGCTTTCAATGGTCTTCAATGGTTTAGTTCTAATGCCAGATAACAGCTCTAGTGTCTCTGGGGTAAGTGTGTGTGTGGTTTTTTTTTTTTTTCTTTGGTTTTTGTTTTGTTTTTAATATTTGGCTTTTTTTGTTTTGTTTTTTTTGCCTCAAGATTATGAGTCCAAGTGACATCATTGTTAGAAAAGAGAGAAATTAGTTTGCTTTAATTTCCTTTGTTGGTCTCTTACCATCTAATCCCATCATCCTCTGTCTGTCATCTGTCTGCTTACTTTTTCCTAATTGTCCTCTTCAGACTACATCGCTCGTCTCCCCACAGTTGAATGTGACAGCTCTGGACTGGAGCCAGCTGAGTAAGAAGGAATGTCTGACGTATGGAGGCTCTCTGGTGGGGAATTCCTGCAAGTACGTCCCTGATCTGGGCCTCATGTCCTTCATCCTCTTCTTTGGCACCTACTCCATGACTGTCTCCCTCAAGAAGTTCAAGTTCAGCCGCTACTTCTCCACCAAGGTGGCCTTATCTATCTCTGTCTGTCTGTCTGTCTGTCTACATATCAATCATAAATCATAACACTACTGCTTATGATGGATATAATTAAGGACGATGAAAAACGGACAGTAATGGTAATAATGATTAAATGCATTTTTATAAATAATTGAATAAATGTACAGTATTTATTCATTTATTTATGAATATTACACATTTATTCAATTATTTATTAAATGCATTCATAAATAATTGAATAAATGTACAATATGTATATTAACAGAGTAACAGAATACTTTGTAGGAGATTCAGTGTATACAGTATATAGTATATAGTGTATTCACTGTATACAGTATTAAATATACTGTATACAGTATGTATAAAAGTGAATACTAAACAATAATAAAGAATTTTAAAAGCATGAATTAAAAGGGAAATGGACTAAAATTAAATTAAATGTTGAGAAAGTTGAGAGTTGAGTCAGAGAATGCTGACAAAAGTGTGTCTTCAAATAGGACACTAAGTTTTGAGAAGAGGATTCTAGCTAATACTGCGTTTGATTTCAACTTGGAATTTACAACCTCCGACTGGGAAAGGTCAAAGAAAACACCCCCCTCAACTTGGATTCCTACTTAGAAAGTCTGGCAAAGTTCCTCAACCCTGAGTTTGATGACATCATTTCAATATGGCTGCTCACGTGGTAAACAGTAATTACTGACACATGTAACACTGGAAATGCAGCAGCTGTTTGGAAAAGGTAACTAGCTCATGAATGTTAAAAATGTAGCTTCTTTTGGTCCGACAGAGCAAGTGAAACAAAAGTTTCCATGTTGTCTGTCACTTTCTTTTGTAAATGATGTAGGTCTGAGTTATGGCTTTTCAGTTCCAAGGTACAAAGAACACAGCACAAATCTGAGGTGTGTTATTTTATTGAAGAGTTGGTGCTTCTAGCTCCTGATCACTAAACACACTTAGCTTATGAAGTGAGGATCGAGCAGCGAAAGATGGAACATATGCAGCATTCTGTTTGAGCCGCTGCACTTTTCTGGATTCCCACTCTTGACAACAGAAAATGAACAGTCAAACAGACACATCAGTCGATTCTGAACTTTCCAAACAAAAGGATGACCTTTGACCCAGCTGCAGCCAGATCCTGCTGATCTGTTTATAAAGTGCATCCCATCAGACCTCGTCTGTGCTTTCAGTTCTGTATTGGAATGATTATGTTTAACTCTCCTGTCTTGTCGTTTCTGTCTGTGGCATCAGTTGAGGAAACTCATCAGTGACTTCTCCATCTTCATGTCCATCATGACGTTTGTGGGCCTTGACATGTTGATGGGCCTCAAAACCCCAAAGTTGATTGTCCCAACGGAATTTAAGGTACAGCAGTAAATTCAGAAAGCCGCTGATAACACAAACTAAGGCAAGTCATGATGCTTTAATAACTTTAATGACTTTAATAATGGCTGTTGTGTGATTAATCATTTTATCTCCCCACAGCTGACTCGGTCGGATCGCGGCTGGCTGGTGATGCCTTTCGGGAAGAACCCGTGGTGGATGTATCTGGCCAGCTTCGTCCCTGCCCTCCTTGTCACCATCCTCATCTTCATGGACCAGCAGATCAGTGCTGTCATCGTCAACCGTAAAGAGAACAAACTCAAGGTAACTTAGCCACTGGCAAAATACAAACGTTTTGTGGAAACTGGTAATGGTTTAGAAAATGATGACTTTATGTTATTAAAAATTGGATGTTGTCCAGGCGGTTGCACCTTTTGCTTTCACCCTCAGCTGTTTGTTTTTTTGTTTTTTAGCAGGACTACCTAACAAGTTAACTGATTTTGACAAAACTTGGGTTTTAGGTCCAGATCTGGGGGTTCCAGGATTAAAAAAAACCAAAAAAGATTTCTTAATCTCACAAGATAGGGTGTTTTTCTGTGTTTTTGTTTATTTCTTCAAAAGCAAACCAGTCTCAATGCAAATAATCCAGCATATTTATACCATTATAGACTATAGGCACAACTTGGCCCAGACCAGGCTCAGATCTGAAAAATAATTCAATCAGAACCCTATAATCCTCCACTCATGACATGTAAAAAGAATCATCTTTGTGGTATCCTGAGCAGAAAGGTTGTGGCTACCACCTGGATCTGTTCTGGGTGGGCATCCTGATGGCTACCTGCTCCTTCATGGGCCTTCCCTGGTACGTTGCCGCCACCGTCATCTCCATCGCCCACATCGACTCTCTGAAGATGGAAAGCGAGTCCAGTGCTCCTGGAGAGCAGCCACAGTTCCTTGGGGTCAGATAAGCCTACTATCAAAAAAAAAAAAAAAAAAAAAAAAGAAGAAGAACATTTTATGAAAAGGGAAAACGAATCCCTCCAGGCTGCTAATGGCAATATCAGTGTGAAAGAAACGCTTTGACTCATCCTTCTGTAAGTCCTTTGTAGTTAAAATTAAATGGTGACATTTTTTTTTTTTTTTTTTTNATTTTTTTTTTTTTTTTTTGACATTCTCTCTGTACTCTTCACTCTTGTTTAATACAGAGAACAAAGAGTGACGGGCATTTTGGTGTTTGTTCTTACTGGAGTCTCCATCTTTGTCACAGTTCTGCATGTCTGGTCAGCCACTCACCTGCCATTTCTGCATGTCTGGTCAGCCACTCACCTGCCATTTCTGCATGCCTGGTCCTCAGCTACTCACCTGTCATTTCTGCCCGCCTGGTCTTCTGTTCCTCACCTCCGTTCATCAGCCTGATTCATTTCAGGTTCGGACGCTGTCGCCAATTGGTACCAATCAAGCATGGATTTAAACCCCAGTCTCACACTCACCCTTTGCCAGATTGTTCTTTGCCATCCTCGATGCAAGACTCTCCAGCGTTTGTTTGTGGATTGACATTCTGTTACCGACTCGGCCTGTCTTGGACTATTCTGCTCGTCGCCCCCCTGGTTATCACTTCTGCCTTCTGTCCCCGACTCCGATTCCAGTCTCTGCGTTTGGACTCTTTGTTTGACTGTGTTAGTGTAGGCACTTTGTCCTGCCAGTTTTTCTGCCTGCCTCTGTGTTGGACTGAGAGCTCTAATAAAGAACTTTACTTGTCGGAGTTGTACTGTGTGCTGCATTTGGTTCCAAACCCCACCCGTCACAATCTTTCTGGCTCCAATACTTAAGGTATGAAGTATTTTTCTAGATTAATCTTATGGGTTTCTTCTGGTTTATTATATGAACTGTTCAGTTGCTGTGGCTTTGACCCCTGCTTTCAATACAGAAAATCTTAACTACCTTTTGGTGCATCTTGCTATCATTGTGGTTTCTTTTGGTGCATTGTGCCTAAACTGTGAGTCTAGTGTGATTTATATTTTAATTCACATGCTTTTCTGCCCCTTTCTTTTGCTTGTAGTTCATCCCCATGCCTGTGCTGTATGGCGTCTTCCTCTACATGGGCGTGGCTTCCCTCAGTGGGATCCAGGTATTGTGTATTTGCAGTTGAATTCAATTCAGTTTAACTTTGTATTTCATGCTATTATTTCATCTGCAAAGCGAATAAGCTCAGATCTCAGAGTGAACTTTTTAGAGTTCAGCTTTGTTTTTTTATGTGAATTTGTGTTTGTGATCTGTATGAGTATTTCAATTTAGTAAAAGTGTGAATTATATGAAATTGGAAAATAAGATATTTCCTCATAGATAGACAGACAGAGATATATAAAGCACCTATGTTTGTGATGGCCACAATAACCAAAATCTATTTTTAGATGCATTTAGATGAGGTCAGACTCCTAAATCTGGGGGCTCAGTGAGTGTGTGTTGGAGCAGGTGGTATTCATATCTTTTTCTCCAGTCAACCACAAATCATAATTCAATCTAGTCCAGGGCTCTCATGCATAGTCCCCCAAAAATAATTGCCCCATGCCCCCTTTGTCATATCTTCCTCCACAGTTCTGGGACCGGATCAAGTTGTACATGATGCCATCCAAGCACCAGCCCGACTTCTCCTTCCTCCGTCATGTTCCTCTGAGGAGAGTTCACCTATTCACGTTGATCCAGATCACATGTCTGGCTGTGCTCTGGACCCTCAAATCCACCTTCTTGGCCATCATCTTTCCCGTTATGGTAAGAGAATAAAAGATGGGTGACTTGGATGATTAATATCTGATGTCAGATGATTAATATCTGATGTAGCTTCCAAACAGTTTATTGTCAAAAACTTTACTGCCCTCTGAGGTCTTTTTGCTGTTATTGCCCTGAAGCACATCCATGCATTATTGAGGCAGCCTTTGCTGAATCTGAGGTAGTGGAGAAGAAGCAATGCTGGTTTTAAGGTTTTGTCATGGCTCCCGGATAATCACATAATTGGATATAAGTTGCTATTATTATGATGCATGAAATCCAGTCTTAAATACATTCAAGATGCTTCAAAGATCCTCTCACATGAGTTTTGCCAGATTAACATCAAAGCATAAAACAATTTGCCTCTGGTCCACTTTGAGAAATGATTGAGGTGGGATTAAGTTTTCCTAGAGCCTTTTCAAGTCAAACATCCTGTCAAATTGATTGTCAGGACACAAGTGTGATCTCAATATTCACACTTATTAAGTGTGAATATTGAGATGAAGCAATCTGGGGAGGGAAATCTGATTTCACCATCTAATAATGTCTAAATAACATCAGCTTAATTCTTCATTTTATCCATTCAGTTTATCATCCATCTTAAAAGAATATTACCATGAGGTGGAATAAAGGCCTCAGTGTGTCTCTATGTCACTCCCCCTCAGATCCTGGGTCTGATGGTCGTCCGTAAGATGTTGGACATGGTCTTCTCCCAGCACGACCTGGCCTGGCTGGATGACATCCTGCCTGAGAAAGAGAAGAAAAAGAAGGATGATGATGATAAGAAGAAGCCCAAACCAGATGACAGTGAGGATGAGGTGAGAAAATTATGCTTCTGCTGCCCCCTGCNAAGAAGAAGCCCAAACCAGATGACAGTGAGGATGAGGTGAGAAAATTATGCTTCTGCTGCCCCCTGCAGGGAAAAACAAGCTTCTGATCATCTTGTATTCTGTCTGTACACACACAGGACAAGTTTCGCTCCTTCTCCAACCATTCCCCCAGCTCAGAGTCTGACCTGGACCACAGGTACTGTGTCCTCAAGCTGCACATCCCTTACAAAGATCTCATCTACCCTGATGTTTCACGTTCTCAGTGGGGAGCATACTGTCAGCCCACGTCCACACACATCCCTTAATGTTTAGAGTTCTTTCACACACACATCTTCTTGTGCATATGTGAAAATGTAGTCATAAACACAAAGATATTCTGCTCTTCTATAGGATTCAGCCAAAACCTTCAATTGAAAATCAGCACGTAACAAAACAATGTGTTTTAAATGAATGGCCAAACACTAGTTGTATGTAAATGTACAGTAAAATATACATAAAATTATCATAAATTATTTATAATGACAGTTCAGTCTCCTCTCCATGCACTTTAAGGCAATGCAGGTAATTCTCATTTTATGTACTATGTATAATCCTTTGCTGCTGCTGCTCTTTCTGTGTCGTGTGTGTGGGCTGCAGTTCCTCTTATCTGTGGACATATTCCAGCATATTGCAATTCTTTAAAGGTGTGTAGTGATGATTTTGAGGTGCAAGGTTGCATCCTGTATAGACTCTGTCTCCAAGGTCCTTTCTTTACACCAACATATGTGGGATTGAAATCACCGTGTGTGTTAAATCTGGTGTTAGCATGTCTGGCAGCAGTATATGTAGGAAATTTATTCTAGGCTTATTCATAAGCCAATGTATATTCACCCACACGCAACAGGCATCATTGCTTTGGTTGTTTCTTTTTCCTCCATGGGCTGAATCTATTGTGCAGTCTGTGTCCATACCTGCATGTTTGGGTGTTTTCCTCTCTGAAGTATCCTCCCCTGGAGCCAAGGCTATTTAAATGGAAATGTTTGCACTGAAACTACAGTTCATGAGGCTATTGTAGTGAACTTTGCTCCTAATTTACATGTCTCATTTTGCTAAGTGTTCATCCATGTTCTTTACTCTGTTTGCCTCTGTTTTTTTTTTTTTTNATTGCTTTGAAAGAGGCATGGTTTGGATTTAAATTTTTTTTTTTTTTAAAAAGGCAGATTTTCTCTGACTGAATGCTTCATGCCTGCCAGGACCTGAATGATTTAGCTGATCTTGAGTATGATAAGAAGACTTCATCTGTACACACCTCAAAAACATCTCTCATTCATCATTACAAGGACACTAGTAAAAGTAAAAATTCAGAAGGGCAGATGAGGTGGCAGCACTTTGTTGCTGCATAAAAATATAAAAACATAATCTAAAATCAATATGCGTAGGTTGTTTTTTCATCCCGTTGCTACATTTTCACATTTTGTGTCTATGGATTCTCTCCATTTCCTGTCTTCTAGTGGGACCAAGATCATTTTGGCATCAAAACTATGTCAGCCTTTTCCCATTTTATTTTTATAAAAACACAGAGATGAAATTAAGTCCCATTCTGAATGATTAGTCTCACTTGCTGGTTTTGGCAATTTGAGTACTGTTTTGGGAATGTGTCTTGATCTTTGTTTTAATTCTGGAAAAAAAAAAAATCAAACCAGATCGAATTTCCACAAAAATAAAGTGAATATATGGAAAGTGTCACATGCAGTTGATGGTCCTTCACCTACTCCCTTACACTCCAACTCCCCATTTACTTAAAGATCACCTTTCCTGTTCTCATCCATAAAATGCTGTGATCCAGTCTGCAGGTTTTCATTTCAGCCTGATACCACAGCAGCTCATTTCCTCGTTGCTTCATCTGCGATCGAAGCTGTGCTCTTGTGTGAAATGAGCTGCTGTTCTGCTGAAAACCTGCAGACTCTGGAGACGCAATGCCACACGGCTGAGAACCTCCTTCTCCAGCCATTCAGTGTTTTTGCCTGTGGGTGTGTGCATATGTGGTAACCAGCGCTTGCCCTTCCTCAGCATCACTCTGCACCTGAAGATCTCCTGCCCATCGTCTCTGGCCGTGCCCATGGGCCGAGGGATGGCCTGTCCCGTGCCGCAGGTAAAGATAGAGATGGAATCGGATTATGACTCAGACACCAACCACCACCAGCACCAGGACTTGAGTAGCGAGACCACGTTGTAAAGCTGAGGCAAACGGCGCAACGCACGTTTGGACGCTGGACATAGCTGCTGCTGCTGCTGATGATTCATGGACAACACAGTGACAGCAGGACTGATTCAAATTTCAACTTGATCTGTTTTTTAAACTGGTGCATCTATGACACAATTTGCTTTAAATAATAGATTAAATGCAGACCATATTTATTTGTATGATGTGCTGTATATGAGAATTTATTCAATGAGAATATATTTTATACATAATAGCTATGTGTTGATATTGTTCTACTGCACTGTGTGCTTTCATTCTGGTTAGGCTTTGATGTTGTTAACCAACATTTTCATGGTGTGTGTGAAAGAATGTATATTCATGTGTAATGTGTATAGACACTTTTACCTGGAACAAAAAGAAACAACCAAAAGCTTTGATGGTTTAATGCTGCAGAGAAATGATTTATGTAGTACAGCTTTATGTTTTGATTCTGAAATTCAGTATGAAAATAAAATTAACTTTCAGCACAACAGAATCGTGCAGAGGATTGACAATGTACAAATATTGTCATGAATTGACAGATGTGATTTATGTAATAAAAATATTCCACATTGTATATGTTATTTTGTGATGATGATTTTCCTCAAATCTTTATTTTTAAAGAGAGGCATGCTTGTTTCCAGCTTTTGGTTTAATGTTAAAACCATCATTGGGATCCAGTTGGTTACATGTGTGTTGATGCTCTATTCTACTAATCGTCCTCTGTCATTACCCTAATTTAATGTTATACCGATGATGGCTTTAAAGTAAAAGTGGAAGCTAGAAAAACCAGCTGTGCCTCTGTTACTATTGAAGTAATTTAGTTGTGTTAATACTTGAACGCAGGGGAACAAATGCTTTTTTTTTTTTAAATACCTGCAAAAACTGAACTAAAAATTAATAAATAATTTTAAACTGCAAACCCATTGCCATTTTTTATCATTTCAAAAAGCTGAAGCTGAAAATATGACCAATTACACTGGCAGATTAACAACAGTACAAAGGGATATAAAATAACACAATGTTAATGTGGGAGACAGTCTGAACATTTAATAATTTATTGCCATAAAACAGAAACATGTATCCACATTGGGGTTTGAGTGTTACATTTTTAAATAAGGTTTCTTCCCATAGCTTTACACGAGCCAATAATTTTAATACAGTGAGATCATAAATATTCTCTGTATGATATCACCACAGAACACTTAAACCAAATATCTGAAACCCAGAATTACAATACAATACTACGATTAATAGCAGAAATACATTGTATATTCCAATGTGGAATACAAAAAAATACTACAAATAATTCCAGCGAAAATGCTTTGCTAATATAGTGAAGCAACATAATATTGATCAGTTCTACTATAATTAATCAAACTGCATCATATCCATCTGTCAAAGACTTTATGTTAAGACACAGGAAGTGTTAAGCGTTGGAGCAGAGTGGCTGGTGAAGCCATCAGCGAAACCGTCTCCTTCCACCAGCGTCGGCCTCTTGTTGCACATGGGACAGAGTTTGTTGCGCTCCTGTGAGGCTCTCATCCAGATGATGAGGTTCCAGCGCTGGCCGGAGGAAATGGGCAGGGCCCCGTGCATCTGCTGGCCCCGGTGGAGGATGCCGTCTGTCACCTTGTGTTCAACCTCCGAACATTCGGTCTCACTCAAAGGCACCTGCAGAGGGCAGCAAATACACTAATATGAGTTAGGGTTTAGCATTTACAGCATCCTCCTCCAATACTGGCAACCTTGGAAAATAAAAGCAATATAGGCTGTGATAAAAAATGTCTTTATGTTTATCCTCTTGATCTTTCATTCAAAATATTAACAAAAATATAACCTTTAATTAAAGTAAAATAATTGAAGGGAAAAAGAAATTCTTAACATGAAACAAATATTTTTTCTCAGTCGGCCTGGAAGAAGACAGCAGTATGAGAAGTACGATCAGACGCCACCAGGTCGATTGAGAAAAATATTTGTTTCATGATAACAGTTTCTTTTTCCTTTAAATTATTTTACTTTAATTAAATATTATATTTTTGTTAATATTTTAAATAAAAGATAAAGAGAAAAAAACAATAAAGACTTTTTTTTTTTTCACAGCCCATTTTACTTTTATTTACCAAGAANGAAAAAAACAATAAAGACTTTTTTTTTTTTCACAGCCCATTTTACTTTTATTTACCAAGAATGCCAATATATGTGGAGGTCGCTGAACATGGAAGGGTCATTAATGAGGCTCTGCTAAATACATATTCAAAGGTCAGGATGTGTAATGTAGTTTTAATTATCAGTACAGATAAACCTCACATAGAATATGACTAAATAGATCTTTCTTAAAGCCTGGACAACAGTGAATGCATTTGCTCCATTAAACTACAGTAAACAGCAGTAGTGGTAGAAGTAGTAGAGGTCAAAGTAGTGACAACAGAAGTAGCTGTGGTGTAGTACAAGCAGTAACAGTAGCAGTGTTTAAGTACAATATTGTAATTCACCTGTCTCATGTCACCAAAGTAAAGGTTGCCCTCAGTGAAGTCTTTGCCCAGGCAAACATTTAGCGTGACCTCTGCATTGTCATAGTGGTAGCTCAGGTCCACGTCTTCATTTGTGTCATATTTAACCACGAAGGCCTTGTGGCTGTCCAGATGCCGCCCGCCGCAGTCTGGGTAGAGCAGCGAGGCGACGGGACAGAGGTACCGCTCACGCAGTGGCGTGATGAAACCTTCATCAAAGCCCAGTTCATTGAGGAGGATCTGCACAGAGAAAAAAATACAAGAAAATGAGGAACGTTGAACTGTAACCCTCATGTTTAATTCTCTGTGCTTCCTGTGCACCTTCCCATCAGGAAGAGCTTTTCTGTGACCTGAATATTTTATTCCCTCCTCATTTATTAATGTTTCCTTCTGTTTAAGTGCTTGAGCTGAAAACCATCTCAAGTAATGAATGTATGAAAATCATGACCTGTGAAAAGCCGGAGGTCTAAATGTCACACTACAACACATGAAATATGAGCGACTGCATGGTGATATACACCACAGCTCCAAAGTGTGGAATCACTAGTGATTTTCACATAGAATCATTGAGCCTCATGCAAGAACATTTTCATATTCCTATCTTAACTTTCTCTTACTTTTTTTCGTATGGTGGGCTAGAACGAGTGTGCCACATCAGATTCAGCAAATGCTCCTAACTTCAGATAAGTGTGTATATCACCTGCTAAACATGATGAATGCCACCTGTGCATAAATGAGCGCACGTTCGTGAGGATTGTAAATTAGCATAATTACACGCTCCAATAATACCATATAAGGCTCATGTGTGGCAGGAATAGGGATGGACCGGCAAGTCTGTCTGCGGAGTTGTGGCTCTAGCAAGTTACAGATATGAAGAAGCACAGCCCAGTAATCTGAACCACGAGACCAACCATTCATCTGTTTCTAACAATATATCAACACGCTGTCTAAAGACATGCTGTCTTCCAAGGGCCTGTCGCCCTAAGGCATCTAGAAGAAGTAAATCAGCCATGACGCGCCTGATTACACTTCCCATTAAACCTTATATACAGAGACAAATTAACCTTCAATTAGTGCATAATTTAAGTTGTTTTGCAGTTTGAGATGTTCATATTAATATTGCAGTGTTATACAGTATGCCTACAATAGCATCAATACCCAGTTTAATGATTATGCTATGAATAAATTTACAATTATAATTCGAACTGCAGAGTCTAACAGGAAAATGTGAACATAATTATGAAGGTCAATTTATATAGGATTTTCAAATTCAAAATTGCTTCAAAGCAATGAAATATACAATCTGTTAGAGAAAAACGTAGGTTTGGATAACAGCAGACTAAATACACGACTATACGCCAGGTCTGGACCACTCATAAATTCTGTTTGTGCCTAAGAGAAAATTCAAAATATGAGAAAATTGGTGAATGCGGCAAGTTCTCCTAAATCACTTGTACAAGCCACTTAAGAACGAATCTGTTCATACGACTGGTTCTTGCGTGACGCCCAATGTTTCCAGTTATGTAAAACTAGTTTTGTTCCACATGTATAAAATGATTCTACTTTTGTACCTAGCTAGGTTAAAAATAATTTGCAGGAAGCTGTAAAAAAAAAAAAAAAAAAANAAAAAAAAAAAAAAAAAAGAACACATTTTACAATGGTCCAGCATCATGACATGAGTTGTAGATGATTCCAAATTCATGTAGAGAAGCTGTATGTGGTTCCAGGAAATTCTAGATTATTCCCTGATGCTCCAGAAACTGAATGCTGAATATTTGCAAAGCAGCGATTAAATGTCATGGTGGATACTTTGATGAGAAATCGCTAAAATAGTTTTATCTATCATTTCTTAAAAAAAAAAACACTATTATTGAATAAAATAGCAAGTACTACTTAAATGACAAGTGATTCTAGACTTTTGAGCAGTCGTGTACTTTATGATTTAGGGAGTTTCAGCCATCGTAAGGTAATTACCCCGTAGTGGTTCATGGTGTTGGGTCTTCCTTTAGGGGCTGCAGACTTCTCAAAGTGTTCCAGCTCCTCCACCAGCTCCATGCAGAAGCTTTGCTCAAACACCGGGAGGCAATACACCCTCGGAGCTATGACAGAATGGGGAAGTAAGTACAGATCCTCCTTGCATTTTCCAGTATTGTCATTATCAAGTTAACGGTGATATAATGGTGTAAAAAACAAAACAAAACAAAACAAAACAAAAAAATCCTAGTGGAACTAGCATAGAGCCTCTATCCTCCCCAATAGGACTGTGAATAGGAAGTTATTTAACTATCAGCCTTTCAACCTTCGAACACTTTGCAGAAAAGTTAGCTCTGCTTGCATACAAATAATGTCCCATTCTGTTTTGTACCTTGAATGTAGCAATTTCTTTTTTATTGGTCATAATGAACAATGCTGTGCAGAGGCCTAAACGGGCCAGTCATCTCTAGGATGATCTCATTTGTTTATAGTTTTTATACAACAGCCTCAGAATGTGTGGATCTCGGCATGTATGGGTGTTGTGCTTTAGTTTTCAAAATGTTTCCCTTAAATTAGATCTACTGTACTTGCTTAGCATTACTGGCATTATTAAATTAGCCTACTTTTGGGTTGGCACTTAAATAGGTCAGAATAATTCTGATCTGAATAAGTGTATCAATTGTGTTTATGTGTTAATTGTGAACCCAATTTAAGATGCCCTATTTTTTACAATAATAAACTGGTTATTGACTGGAAACATCTGACAGCTTATGTCTAAATTAAATTATGACTCACACATATTATGATTATACTTTGATAAATGTGCATATTATGGGAAATATTTTTTTGTATGTAGCAGATGGAGGCCTACTATTTCTCAGTCACCCACCTGCAGAAAATCACACTTTATTTATCCAAAAAAAAGACCTTAATCAAAATAAGGCCAACAGCCACGTTATTCTGCACTTGTAACTATGGAAACAGAGATAAACATCAAACCACTTTCCAACCCACCAGCCTCTTCTTCCAGTAAACTGATGAGACCTTCTTCGCTGGCGTCGCTGCTTCGACAGTACTCAGCAATCTGCTTGAAGTGTGGAGCGAGGAAGGAGTCCTGAGGAAAGGCAGATGTGTCTGAGTGATTTATGCTAATGATACATGATCAGAGACGCTGATTCAGTAAATACCTGCAGATGGTAGACATGTGGATGGAGGGGCCGGTAAACGTTCCTTATAGCAGCAGCTCGCTCAGCAGATTTCACATCAAGACACCTGCGCCTGTCGACTTCCTGGGCAATCTACAAAGAGCGTTCATATAGTTATTCTAAGTCTAGAAGGGGGATGTTATGCCCATTCTGTTCTTTTGGTAATATACTGATTTTAATTATCTACACTGTGATGCCAGCAGTCAAGCTGTGATATGTCTCAGAGCAGCAGACATCTGTAATCCCTGCATGTCAGGCAGAATTAAGTGTTTTGATTTGATTGATGTAGTTTGATTTGTCATAATTGGAAAACTATAAGTGTTACTAATAACATTAATTGTTGCTCCTTTTCAATTAGGTAAGCCAGTGAGTCATGCCAGATAACCAGCATGCACAATACAGGTGTTATGCCGCAATCAGCATCCCTGCCAAGATTTGCATCCCCACTCGCAGACAATGGATCATATATGTAATCCAAGACAATATTTATTCCTTTGAATAAGTTTGATCAAACAGTGATTATGGCACTTCTTAGAGGCAATAACAATAATACCTACAGTAAGTCTATTGGGCTGCAGCAATTCAATCCTCCATTTTTATTTGTTATTTCTGCTGAAAAATGCATCCCCTCCTTTCTCAGTCCTGAGGAGGCACGAATGCACCAAACTCATCCTGTCACATCCAAACAGCCCCAAATGTGCTCTGTTAACTTTGATTTTATTCCTTCATTTTCAGAAAAGTATTTACAGTCGGGATGCAAATCTCAGCAGAAGTGGGGATACAATTTTCAGCAAGGATGCATCCATCCATCCATTTTCGAAACCCGTTTGTCCTGTTGAGGGTCACAGGGGGGTTGGAGCCTATCCCAGCGGTCATAGGNGAAACCCGTTTGTCCTGTTGAGGGTCACAGGGGGGTTGGAGCCTATCCCAGCGGTCATAGGGTGAGAGGCAGGGTACACCCTGGACAGATGGCCAGTCTATGGCAGGGCTGACACAGAGACAGACAAACACATTAACACTCTCATTCACACCTACAGGCAATTTAGAGTTCCCAATTCACCTGACATGCATGTCTTTGGAGGTGGGAGGAAGCCGGAGCACGCGGAGGGAACCCATGCAAACACAGAAAGGCCCTGCCCCGGCTGGAAATTGAACCCAGGACCTTTTTGCTGTGAGGCAACAGCGCTAACCACTGCGCCACCATGCCGCCTGCACCTGCAGGGATGCAGATTTCGGCAAACACCAGGACCCTGGTGCTGACTCACCTAAAATATATGCACCCATTGCTGTTGTTATTAGTCTCCAATGTGTCAAATAGGCTTGTTTCAACAAGTCAGGCTAATTAAAAATGTCATTCAGCATTGTGAGCTCTGTTACGCTTTAAACTGGCCATTGCATCAGTATGCAGAGCTTAGTGTAATCCAGTTACATTGATGCTGCAAGTTCATGATAATGTCAAGTTGTCCACTTCCCATATAAAATGTGTAAACCTACCTGATAAAGTAAGGAGAAAATGTGTTATTTACTGTATCTGCAATATTATCGACCAAGCACTTGCACGTGGATTTATTTATTGTTTTATATCTTCATTACTCTTCTTAACTCAGAGTATGATGAGGATGTCCCACAGTGTGTCGAATTTCCGAGTATTAATGAGGGCTAATAGAGCAGAGTAAAACAATAGATCTTTATCAAAGCAGATATTTTGACTTGTCAAACATCGTGTATCAAATTAATAATGGCTGCATTCCATCATTGATGTTATTTTATTTACCTTGTTTAGGACATCCTGAAACTGTGGCTCCGTCACACAGCCAAGCCTTTTTAGCACCTGAAGAAAGAAAGAAAGAAAGAAAGAAAGAAAGACAGAAAGAAAGAAAGAAAGAAAGAAAGAAAGGTGTGAAGTCATACTGATAATAAAAGTAGCATTTATGATTTTGTGTCCTAACAAGTGTCAAAACGAAACGTGTGTAAACCAGGAATCTGGAAAATACTAACTATAGCCGTCGGGCAATACTCGAAACACAGAGTGCATGATAGCAATTAACCAGAAATAAATCTACATTTTAATGTTGTTTACTGTTATTTTAAAAAGGTTACTCACTGCGTCATAGTCCAGTCTGAACTGTTGCTCCGATACAAAGCGAACATGGAGCTTGTAATCCACCAGGAAAATGTTATCAGTTAAGAAGCAGTTACAGATATAAAACTTTACAGCTTCCTCGTTTTTCATAACTATCCATATAGCTATATGAATAATTCAATTCTTAGGCAGAAAAAAAAAGCCATAATATCAAGACAGGCTAAGACATCTGACTTCCGCTCTTCTTTCGGTAGCAACAGGAACAACAACAACTTCTTCTTCTCCTCTTTGTTTAACGGCGGTTGGCATCCGGCTATGGTGCATTACCGCCACCTTCTGCTCCGGAGTGTGGATCAGACAATACACACTCACTACTGGATTCCAAACATCTGTCGCATACGATTGCCACCCTTAAGCCCTAACTTCTCAATTAAATCCTACAGAAAACCCATGTCTCCCTCAAAAATTTTAACACTTCCCTGACCTGTATCCTGTCATCCTTACTCAACAATCCTTTTAATGTTAATTCCTGCATCCCTGTTTGCCTCAATTGTTCCCTCATCGCCTCTCTCTGTGCCTCATACTTCCTACAATTTGAAATAACATGTTCCACACTATCTTCTATTTGACATTCATTGCACAAACCTGCATCATGTTTCTCCCAGTATTTTAAATGTTTTGTATAGTGTACAGTGCCCCATTCTCAATCTTGTTAACATTACTTCTTCTCCTGTTTCTACCACTCATTCTTGTCAGTTTCACACCTTTTTGACAATAATAATAATGTCTCCCCTTTTCCTCTCTATCCCAACATTCCTGCCATTTAAGATTTATTTTCTCCCAGGTGATGGATTTGGATTCTGATTTACTTAGCCTAACTTGCATTACCTCTTTTCAGTGCATTCTTAGGCAGCTCATCTGTCTTCTCATTTCCTTTCACTCCAATGTGCAAAGGAACCACAGAAAGACAGGCTTCACCTGAATTCCATACTTTGTTATCCTCATAACTGAGTGAATAATCTCCTATAATAATACATCTTGACTATCTTGAATATATTGTTTTGAGCAGGAACAACAACATTGACAGTTCTGGACTAAACTTTTAGGATAAAAGCATCATAGGCACAAAATACCTTTAGCAGAAACAAAACATTTAAAAGAAAACTCAAAACTCTATGCATCACATATACATTCCAGTAAACATGCATAAAACTACTGCTTTTACCTCTTTAGAACCAAACTGTTCTAACAAGGTAGACTGTTAGAACAGTCTACATTTGACAACAGAAATGCTGTCAAATGCTTTCACAACATTTCAATAAAAATAGCATTCAGTGTTGTCACTGTGACAAAAAATAATAAAGAAATAAATAAAATAAAATAATTGCTCAATTTCTTCTATTATTTAGTGTAACAGATGGTGGCCAGTTGAGAGTCCATAATGGAGTGATCTGAATCATCATGAAGGATGGATCATGAAATTTTTTTTTTCCCTCTACAGACCATCTGTCATGTTACAAGAAAAACCTCTTGTTATAACTTTTTTTTTTTTGTGGTGGCAGCAATATGTTGCCCCAGTAATGAGATGATTCCTAAAAGTGCTGATATTTTATTTTATTTTATTTTATTTTATTTTATTTTATTTTATTTTATTTTATTTTATTATTATTTAAATGCGTGAAATCGCTCTCAATGCGTCTTATTGACTGTAGGGGGCAGCAGTGCGCCTCGAAGACTAAAGCCTGCTAAAAACTGTATAGTAGAAGAAAAGACGCCCTCTTGTTTTGGCTAATTTGGACAACTAGATGGCATCCAAGCAGAAGCCGTCATCTGTTGGGTTTCTTTTACGTTAATGTCCAAACATTTTAAACTCCAGATCACTTTATTTATATTTAATGAGGTGTATAATTGCCTTTGTCTGTTTTAGTAATTTGTGAAGTGTGTGCAGATATGTTAAGTGTGGAGTCGTTGCAAGTGGCTGAGGAGGAGGTGGTTGAATCAAGCTCCAATAAACTGGGAGACATTTACACGTTTGTGGCTAAAGGCTGCTTCCCACAGACAGTGAATCCTGTAAGAAAGAAGAACCTCAAAAGATACGCCCAGAAATTTATAATTGACGGTAAGAGTCATTTTTAAACCTTAACTTATCGAGGGAATGACTACTGTGAGCATGCATCGCTAGCCCTTTTTGCATCCCGCACCTCAACAAATCACCTTGACGCCACTGATTATCGGCAAGTCTCTTTGTAGGATGTAATGTAAGTTATTTTATAAAAATTCTGTAGTTCAGTTCAATTATATTTCAACATTTGCAACATAGCTCTCAGTAGTGGCTCCCATATGTTTTATAGACAAAGAAACGTAGGAATAACATGGAAACCAGTAGTAATAGCTTACATTTAACTGCTACTTAGTTAATATAATGAACGCCATATTGAAGAGCAGGTCTTAATTGCTTACAAAAGGTCTCAAGTGATGTTCTAGCAAAGAAAGACAACATTAAATACCTATATTATTGAATGCAATATGTTTTGTGTATGCCCTAACAAATCAGCTTTATCTATTGACTTTAATAATGGCTCCATTCCACTTGTGTCAGTATTTCAGGGTGCTGTTGTATGTGCTGATTCACTGGCTTACCTAAATGGAACAGAGCCATCATTATTGTTGTTTCACCTCTGCTATGACAATTTTGAATGAAAACAGGGTCTACTGAATGGCTAATACATCACTATTTGAGAGTAGTTAGAGTTTAAGATCCTTGCTTAAGGGCACGCTGTCAGTAGTTGTTGCTGTTACCAGCCTACATTTCCAAAAGATACAAACCAAAGAGGAAACTATTACTCAGTATCTCACAGCATGTCCCATTCTTCCTTTGTTATGTATTAAAGATGGCAAGCTGTACTATGTGGGACCCAAGAAAGAAGAGAAGCGGGAGGTGGTAATTGATGCAGAAAGAAAGAGGCAGATTTTCCTTGACTGCCACTTCAATGACATCGGTCATCACTTGGGTCAGAAGAAGACCGTCCACAGAATCCAGAGCAAGTACTACTGGCTGGGAATCATCAAGGATGTAGTGGACTGGGTGAATACGTCTTTCTGTGTGGATTCATGTTGTTGGTTGCTGACCTACATGCTTTTAATTGCCTCTTGAGGGACTAATAAAGTACTTCTGAATTGAATTAAATTTGAATTATTAGTCTGCATAGCACTCTCGGTTATCAGCAGTTATCAGCTGATTCCCAAAGGAAGATTTCTGTTATTACAGTAACCCATTAGAGGTCTTTACTATTGTCTTAATGCTGACAGACTGAATCTGCTCTTCATGAGAATTGCTGTCTGTTTCAGATAAAAGTGTGTGAGACCTGTCAACACACAGAGAGAACTAAAAACATGGCGAGGACCATTCGACCTATCAAAGTGGATGCACCATGGGATATCGTTGGCATTGACATAATAGGTTTTTACCTCATGTATTGTCAAACGTGAATTTTCGTCTGCTTTATCATTTATTTCTTCAGTTTCACAGATGTCTGCTTTTTTTAAAATCTTCTCTTCTTCAGGGCCTTTCCCACAGACCCAACAAGGCAACACTCACATCACAGTTCTCATTGATTACTTTAGTAAATGGGTGGAGGCCTTTCCAGTGCAAAAGACAGATGCTCATTCTGTAGCAAGATGCATTTCCAAATGCATATACAGGTAGACAACTGCTTGTTTAATCACTCTGAGGATGATTCTCTTTTTTTTTCTAATTTTATTTACTGATGTTGATATATTGAAGTTAGCATCAGCTGTTATTTTGTGTTAGCATTTTTCACCAGACCTCCCCATTGAAATATATGCTAACTTGTCTGGATTAGAGTCTGATGGATACGTCTACAAGTCGTTATTATTGGCTGGTATTGCGTTATCACAAATATATATCAGTATCTGCTGTTAGCAGATATGCAAAAACAGCACTACATACAATAATTCTTTCATAGGCAGCATCTAACACTTCATTTTCTTGATTTAAGTTTCATTTATGCTATATTGCTGTTTTTATGCATACTTATTAATGATTTAATTTTCATGTGAATTTAATAATTTTAATCTTCAAAATTGATAGTAATCTTTTTTTTTTTTTTTNATTTTTTTTTTTTTTTGCTGTTACTGTAATATTTTATAACAAACTTCAAATACTATTGTTTATTAGCACATTGTAAAATATCCTGCCTCTGTACCACAGCTGTCACATCTCTTGAATAACTAAAACTGAGGTTCAGGGGGAAAAAAAACCAAACTATTATTGGTCAATATATTGTGATCAGAGTTTTCTTACTGGCAAATATTGATATCAGTATCAGGCCTAAAAAAAAAAAAAAACCTTTTGTCGGTCGGACCCTTTTGTGAACAGAGAGAAAATTCCATTATGCCAGAGGGTAACCAACGTCCCGGTTAGCACACTGTTCTATTGGTCAATCTATTGATCTAAACTTTGTTAAAAAAAACCTTCCAAATCTCTTTACCCAAAACTCATCTTGATCTATTCTGTTCGATTAGGTTTGGTTCACCTAAAACGATTGCGTGCACACAGAACGCTGACTTCTGTGATGAGGTGAGATGTGAGTCACAAACTTAATTAAGCATAAACACATCAATAAATGATCGGAGATTGTCGCGCTGTCAGGGTGGTGTCAGCTTGTGAGTGCTGCTATCTGTGTTTTACAGGTGACAAAGCTGCTGTGCGACAGATGGAGCATCATGCAGATGGTTTCTCCTCTGGATCAGCCTCAACTCAACCCGCTCCATGACTGCACAAGTCCCTTACTGAGGGAAGCCGTAGTGCAGATGGTGACGGAGAAGCAGTCTGAATGGGATGATTTCCTGGACCCAGTGCTGTTTCTGCTCAGAACATCCACCAACCCCACCACCAAGTTCACCCCCTACTCCCTCATGTTCAACAGGAAGCCTAATTTACCCAATGCAGTAAGAAAACAATGACAATAAGCCATTTCCACCGCGTGATTTGGTTTCTGATCACTAAATGTAATTTTCTTCCATTTAGAGTACACTGAGCCTGCTGAATTATGATAACCAAGAGCAGGATATGTATTCCACAAAGGAGGAAGCCTCTATATATATGACCACAATGCAGGAGCAGCAGAACTCTGTGAAGCAGCTGGTAATGCAAATCATTTTTTTTTTTTTCTGCATGGNTGCAGGAGCAGCAGAACTCTGTGAAGCAGCTGGTAATGCAAATCATTTTTTTTTTTTTCTGCATGGTGAAAATAGGTGCTAGTGGTGGTGAGGGAGATCGCTGTCACATGCAGCAACTCAGATACTTCTGACTGGATTTTGACAAAATGTGTAAGAATGATCAAGCTTTCAGCTACAGTTTTACATATTCAGAGTTACAGTGATTGGCCTGAGGAGAATGCTACAATCACAGGTCAAAAGAGCTGGGAAGACATAACATTTTAATGTCTATGCAATCACCCAGGTCATAGAATACAGTCGTGTGGGGAAAAAAAAAACATACACCTTGTTTCAGTTCTAGGTTTTTTTTTTAACATTAATATAATGAGAAAATAAATCATCTGGTCTTACAGTGTTTTTTTATTTTGGATTTTTTTTTTTTTACATGAAAGTTAGCCAAAATGCATTTCTTAAACTATTAAGTCAAAGGCACCTGAGCTGCCTTATGTTTGAAGATATTTTCTTTCATTTTTTTTTAAATAAAGATGTTTTGCCACTCATCAAAGAGGCTTTATCAGGTCTGGTGACTGCTGGTAATTCACACTTTCATGTCACAAGTAACTCACATGTAACATCATTGGATGGAGTATTAACTTTAACTTTGCAAACTTTACTCATTTTAACTCCTTAATCATTGCTGTATGATGCATAGTTTGCAAATCATCCATTTGTAATTTTACAAGAAATATTAGACTTATGTTGACACGTCATAATCATAAATGTGAGTATTTGTAGGCTTAATTGATGAAGGTGCAGTATGAGCATAACTATTATGTGTCAGATATGGTGAGTATGGAAAGAAAAGTGTAGCTTAGATGCCTAATTTTGTTTTGTTTTATTTGCTGGTCCTTTCTGTTAACCTGTCCGTCTGAATTTGTGGGCTCTGTTTGCAGGTGATCTCCAACATGAACGCGGCCTACAAACAAGAAAAGAAGAAGGCCAAACGCAGGCAGAACACAATGACATCGATGACATTTAAAATTGCAGATCCTATATTTGGCACAGCAGAGTCACCCCCACCCAAAAAACTGAAAGAAAGCTTGTATTTGTCCTTTCCCGTTGGAGCGGTGCTGACCACCGAGCAGAGCAGCTCTGAAGATGGAAAGACGGAATTGGCTTATCACTTGGCAGAATCTGACGTCCACTGAGGAGTTAGGAAAAGAATGGAGTGGATTTATCATTGGAACATGATCTACATGTTGTCCTGAGCTGATTGAAGTCTCGGACAGAGGTTGGAATTCCGAGTCCTGACAAAATGAGTGTGATGATTCGTTCCACCAGCTCTCCAGTGTCTCATCTCATTAAAGTTGGCCACGTGGAAGTTTCCCATTTCCTGTCAAAATGGCAGATGTCAGAAACGGAGCGCTGTGGCCAAAGAAACGATAGTAAACGTTCACCCACATGAACTGTTGTGCTTTATGCATTTTCTTGCTAAAGTGAAATATTATTTCCCATGAAAATGTTACTTAGTGTCACTTTGTCATACAGAGTGCAATAAAAACAATTTTAACCTATAATAGTTTTAAATAAAGATATTTCCTTTGTGTAGCCTTGCTTGATCTAATCTTTACATGATGGTAAATAAGTTACTGCTTACAAGTTATTTTGAGTTTTCTGGTCTCTTCATTACTAACTTGATATAAATTTGTTTTCATTCTTTGGAATTTGGGAAAGCCAACATACAGCACATACACATCAAAAATACGTCACTTATGTACTTATTGTACCACTATACAACAGACAGTAGGTTTAACAAATTAACCCTGTTTTTAACTTTAATGTTAATCCTCCTATCAGAACTTAAATTGCTTGTGGTAGATAATAAGTTTATAGTGACGTGACGTCACAACAGTCAACCCATTAGAAGTTTGCATAGAAATCTATGATGGGATTACTATTTTTTTTACTTGAGGTATCACAAAATATAATTTATATGAAAAATATGCCTATCATGACTTTATGGCACCAATAGAGCCATCATTTTCATTTTTTTTTCATAAAAAAATATACTGTACACATGATGTCCAATTGAACACACTTCCTGGTGTTGGTGGGCGGAGCTATAAAACGTCACATCCGCAACAACAGTAGTGTGCGTCGTGCGTCACAATAAGTAAGAGGTGTCCTCTGTCTTCATCTCTGTAACCACATCAGATCTCACAGAGTCCATTACCACATCTTGACTTAAAGGCAGATAAATTATTTAAAGTTTACAGAAATAAATATGTTTAATTAATTTTTTTCTTTGAGTTAATCCGGGTTCAAACATGCATATGCGCGCTCATCTAGTCCCGAATTAAACAAAATACCTGCAACTCTGCCTGTAGTTTTCATCTATATTATAGACGATCTTCGTTACCGGTGTCCCGATTTATGTTCAAGTCAAATTATTATAATCCAGCCTTCTTTGAATCACTTGGGAACATACTTTTTATTTATTATCTGTAGCACTTAGGTTACTGTTTATTTTACTACTTGTATGTCGTTACAGACTCTCAGTAAGGAATTTAATGTGCCTATGGACACCTGGACAAGAGATTTAACAGCGCGGATACACTTTACCTGACGCAACACCTCTCAGTGTCCGGTAACATAAAGCTAACGGAAGCAAATTGACCGATAATGTAACGATAGGACATCAATTTTAAAGCGCAGCGCGACAGGAACATCTTATACTACCAAAGCTATGCAAGAGTTACTATTCATTTTAGCTAAATCAAGCTAAGTACGACAAGAACGGAAATACTCTCTAAAAAGTAATAGCATTTAAATAAGTGTAACTAGCAGGCCTACGGATCGTTTAAATACTACATTAGGAGTGATCAGAGAAGTCGGATTTCCTGATAAAGCTTGCTCTATCTGGTTGTACTCTGGCAATTAAAATCTATTATAAAAATTAAAATTTGAAAACCATGGTAGAGTATTTAAATTTACCACAGAGCCCTGGGTAAGGGCTTTCTTTCTTCAATTCTATTTACAGGGCCCTGTTTTACTCAAATAATATTTAAAAGACATTCACTTAAAGGTGTTATTTTAAAACTATACTGTCTGTACTGCTTGTTAAAAGTAATTTAATTTGAAAGTTCTGATTAGATGTCCTACTTTTTAATGATTATTCATTTATTTTGGTTAGTTTCATTCTGGTGGTAGTCTACTTTCTACTCAGCATGGCTATCAAAGTAGCTGTGAGCTGCTCTGTGTTATACACACTAATGGATGTTATCATCACTACTGTCCTGTACATACATGGATCAAACTTCTCTGCATTCAAAAAGGATGCCCTAAACTTTAGTATCTTTCTGTCGGTCCTGGATCTCTGGATGATGGTCTTGCTCCGAGCCTCCTTAGTGCTGGGGGCCTCCATAGGGGTGTTGTGGAATGGGGAGAATGGCCCACGCAGGGTCTCTAAACTCACCACGCTCATCTTCTTCATCTGCATGAGTATCATCACCTACACCCTAACCAAGCTGCTGATGCTGACTGAGCTTCACAATCTGCTCCACCAGCCTTGGACGCTGAGTTTAATATGCTGGACTTGTGCCTCCTCCATGGGTGTTGTGCCGGTCTGGAAGCTTCTGGGGAAGGAGTACAACTCAGTGCCTACTTCCTGCGGCGGTGGACAAGGCTCTGAGGAGACTGAACCGCTGGTGGAGACAGATGACGTGGAGGAGCAGGAGGTGGGGTGTGCAGGGCAGAAGAAGAGGTTGAGCGGGGAGAGGAGCCAGAAGAAGGAGAATACCAGCTCAGGAGCCACGCTGGGACGTCTGCTGTGCTATTGCAGGAAAGATACAGGGTTGCTGAGTGTAGCTGTCCTCTTCCTCATCATCTCCGCTGTGTGTGAGTCTCCTTAACGCGGCAACACAAACCATTACAGTCACAGTTTTTGCTCTTTTCTGTTACACAGGATGGCAGCCACCATATGCAATAAGTCAGGTTGTGACTGGCTTGGTTTTGGTTGGTTGTGATTGATTCTAGATTACACTGACACTGGACGCTCTCTCTCTCTCTCTCTCTCTCTCTCTCTCTCTCTCTCTCTCTCTCTCTCCCCCCACACCTCCAGGTGAAGCCATCATTCCACAGTACTATGGGAAGGCCATCGACAGCATTGTGGTTCACCAGAGCATGGAGAACTTCGCTAAGCCTGTGATGACACTGTTAGCACTGGCCTTAGCCAGGTGAGTGACAAAATTAGGGTTTGAGTGGAAGAATTCATCTGGAGGCATCTCATTACTGTGGCCTAAGCTTCAGCAGTGCATTTATTTATTTAGGAGTTTCAGATCAAAAAATGGTGGTATATTTTACGAATGAGTGTTCTTGAATGAGGAGGACTTTTCAGCCTTGTGGTACACATCTCAGACCAGCAGCATGTCCGACTAAATATGAAAATGATTTGCACTCTCCTCAGTTCAATCGCAATGGGAGTGCGTGGTGGAGTCTTCAGCCTGACATTTGCAAGGTTAAACCTTCGGCTTAGGAACCATCTCTTCAGAACTCTGATGAGGCAGGAGATCAGCTTTTTCGATGAAAATCACACAGGTAATGTAACGATATGAATCCCTTTGTCAATCCAATCCTCTATCCGCATCATTGATTCCTCCTCCTGTGTGAATGTCTTATACTGTATCATAAAAGACCTTTATTTTATCGAATCACCCTACAGGAGACATTATGTCACGCCTGTCAGCTGACACCACCCAGGTGAGTGACATCATCTCCCAGAACATCAACATCCTCCTGAGGAGTGTCATCAAGGGTGTTGGCTTCTTCATCTTCATGTTTGGGATGTCCTGGAAGCTAACAATGGTGACCTTCATGGGTTTTCCTTTCATTGGCCTCGTTTCTAAAATCTATGGCGAGTACTATAAGGTAAAGCATGTCTTACTTAGCATTCTGCCGAGTTTTTCCCCTCTGTTGATCATTCTGCTTATAGATAGAAAATATTTTTTTTCATTCATTCACAGAAACTGACCAAGGAGGTACAGACAACCCTTGCGGAAGCAACTAAAGTTGCAGAGGAAACCATTTCAGCCATGAAGACGGTGCGGAGCTTTGCCAATGAGGATGGTGAGGCCAATTCCTACTACGCCAAGCTCTTGGTCATGTTCCAGCTCAACAAAAAACAAGCCATTTCCTATGCTTGCTACATGTGGTCCTCTTGTGTAGGTATCAGTGGTTACCACTTTAGCAGAAAAAAACTTAACATTCTAAATGCCTTTGTTTTAAGGATGTGTTTTGTATGTGTTTTTCAGATCTCAGAGCTCGCTTTAGAAATTGCTATCCTTTACTATGGCGGCCACCTCGTGATTTCAGGCCAGATGAGCAGCGGCGCCTTGATAGCTTTTTTCATTTACATGCTGGAACTGGGAGAATGTCTAGAGGTATTTCATCGTCTTGATTTTTCATTTTATGATGTGTGATTACATTTACAGGACACATTTTATGACGTGGTGATCATACTATCAGTGTTCTGATGAATGATTAATGGCCTGTGTTGTGTATTGTCCATGTTGCAGAGCATTGCATCAGTCTACACAGGCCTCATGCAGGGAGTGGGAGCTGCTGAGAAGGTCTTTGAATATTTGGACAGGAAACCAAAACACCCAGCTGAGGGCAAAGAGGCTCCAGAGACATGCGCTGGGGTGGTTGAATTTAAGGACATTACATTTGCATACCCGACACGACCTGAGACTGATATTCTTAAGGTTTGTGCTGAGCGATCCTGAGGCCATACTGTGTTTAAAAGCCTCTGTCAAGAGTTGACATACTATACATGCCCTAATTACGAGATAAATCCATGTCTAACTCTTTACACCATTCAAATGTATTCAGAGATTTTGGCTCTGAGTGGCAGAATTTTTGCGTAATCAGTTATATGTTTGCTGATCTGTCGGGCTGATGGACCGATGGATGTACTTTTATCTGAGAATCCTTGTGGCCTCGTTAAAGGACCATACTGGTTTTTTAGCCCAATAAATACTACCTGCACACGCGTTACATTACAGCCATTTTCCAAAACATAAAACCATATTTTATTATTTTACCAAATCCCCTAATCTTTCAAAATCAAATGTTCAGGTGATACAGCCAACTTAAAATTCAATATTTCGCCTGTTAACTCTTATATATGATTGGAGAAGGCACGGTTGTTTTAATTTCTTGGTAAACTAAGTCTGCTCCTGAGACTTAAAACATGAAAATAGTAAATAGTTAAATACAGTATTAGCCCAAAATACTAGCTGTTGGTTGGGAGCTTCAATCCAGTTCATATTAGAAGCCCATAAGCCTTGAAAATACTCTTATTTCTTCAGTAATAGAGAAGTGTTAACTTGTGTCGTGTTGTACAGGGAGTGTCATTCACTCTTCGGCCTGGAGAGGTGACTGCTCTGGTGGGGCCATCAGGCAGCGGAAAGAGTTCCTGTGTGAGTCTGCTGGAGAACTTTTACCCTCCCCAGCAAGGCCAAGTGCTGCTGGATGGAAAACCTGTTCACACCCTCCAGCATGACTACCTGCACTCCAAGGTCAGTTTGCATCAATGAAACGAAAGAGGTTTAAGATGAGGTTGGCGCCTTCTGTTAATGATTTGTTGCACATAGCATTTATTTACTTTTCTTGAACAGGGTATTGCTTTTTCTTCATACAGGGTTATGTATTAAAAGAGGTTAGCAAGCCTCTGTTTAAAACACAACGCTTAATGCTGCAATCTGACTTGGTTTTTTGTGACCAGTATTTGAAGCTATATCAGGTTACTGAATATTTTATATTACGGTGTAACAGATGTTACTGAGTCTGTTTATGACTCTATGGTCCTTCATCATGTCTCAGAAAGTGCCGCTCTTCCTGTAGGAAAATAATGCAAGCATCTAATACTTTACTTAAAACCAAATGTCAATATAATATCTGTTTACTGAAGCAAAACTATTGTGTAACCCCCTTTTAAAAACTAAAGCTAAACTAAAATCAATCAAGACAAAAAGCAAGAAAAAGTGAGATGGTACATGAGGCTTTTTAATTAATTCTGCTATAATGGAGAGCACACCTCATTACTGCTCCTTAGGGTTTTTTCAGGTATTGCATCATTTTCTGAGGTCAAATGCTATTAGTGCAGAAGCCATCATGCTTGTATGTATGCATAGTCAACTGCAAGTATAATCACGGACTTATGTTTTTGATGTGTTTTGATTTTGCTTCTGTCAGAAAGTCAGAAAGTCACCCAAGTTTGGCAAATTCAGTGTGTAACTTGACACTGTTGACTGACTCTTATATACGCACTATAAAAGGTTTCCATGACAGAAAGCAACATCTTGGGTAACATCTGATGACATCCATGCCCAATAAAAAGTCCCATTAAAATAAAGATGTATAAAAATAACAGATTCTGTGCCAAATGATTTTGTATGCATGGGAAATGGAAAAATACGCCTTACAAACACAATAAAAAAAATGTCATTTTGTTTATGCAGGTAGCTCTTGTGGGCCAAGAGCCTGTGCTGTTTGCCCGCACAGTTGAGGAGAATATCGCCTACGGCCTGACTGACGTACCTATGGAGGCTGTGGTGCAGGCTGCCACCAAGGCCAATGCTCATGATTTCATTAGCAACTTTCCTAAAGGCTATGAGACCGGTAAATACTTGAACATGTAGGTCTGGTTTTATTTTATCAGTAAGCCTGTGCCAGGACCTGCAATTTGTATTCTTCTTCTATAAAGACCATATATTTGACCATACACTTTTCTGGCTGCACTAGTTTTCTTCTATTTTTATTGCTCATTTTAATATCTAACTGGCATGATCTAGTCTTAAATTACATCTTAGTTTGTTTTCAAATGCTGTATAACATTCTTATAAATATTCAGCACAAAATATTGATTGCATATGAGCAGGTTCAACGAATCAGATTTCAAGCTTTTATCAGTCAAATCCTGCTTATTGGGATGTAGTCTAGAAAATTTGTCTCAAGTTTGTATGTCAACCTAAAACTTTATGGGTAAATGGATTTTTTTCTTTACATATGGCTGTTTTATTAATTGGAAATGGAAATGTTGGTGATCTTTATTATATGAAAGTGGAATCATGCCATTGCATTGTTACCTCTTGTGTATTAGGTATTGGAGAGAAGGGCACCCAGTTGTCAGGGGGCCAGAAACAAAGGGTGGCCATTGCAAGAGCGCTCATCCGCAACCCACGGGTTCTTATCCTGGACGAGGCGACCAGCGCCTTGGATGCAGAGAGTGAACACATTGTAAGTGACATGTTAACAGGCGTTACAATGTTCTAATTCTTGCAGACAGTGTATCATAACACATGCAATAGAAAACTCTTAACTTTGCTTTTGGAAATATGTGCCTTTTCCTAGAACAACAGCAGCATGTTTTTAATCTCTGTTTTATTCACTGTAGGTTCAGGAGGCACTGAACAACGTCATGAGGGAGCACACGGTGTTGGTGATCGCCCATCGGCTGAGCACAGTGGAGAAAGCAAATAACATCATAGTGATTGACAGAGGATGTGTGGTTGAGCAGGGGTCTCATAATCAGCTGATGGCCAGCGAGGGGCTCTACTACAAACTTGTGCAGCGGCAGATCCTGGGGATCGAAATGGGGGAGGGAGTCCTCAACCCAAGTGAAAACCTTCAGTGGAAGTCTGATGAGAAAAAGCAGCGGAGCAGACAAAGCAGCAGGAGCAACAGCGAGCCTGAGTGCAACACTCGCTATTAAGAATGAGCTACAGAGCTTCACACTGTGATTGGACTGCTGTGTGTTTTTGTTGTCGTTTCTGGATTTGAAAAAACAGATATTAGTTGAAAATCTGACCAATATTCATGGGTGGGAAAAGCCACAGATGTCAAATTTTAGGCAAGAGAAATCTCAAACTATCAACTGAAATCTAGAATTATGATAATTTTTAATACAGCATCTGATCAAAATGTCATGTTAGAATTGGGAAGGTTAAGATCTATTAACAGAAAACTAGGCTGGAATTTATAAGTTATAAATATATAATCAAATAGTAAAATGGCATAAAAACATATCAGAGAGGTATGGCTTGGCCATCTACTATATATTATATCTCTTATATTAAAAGGTCCCTTGTTGATAATGCTACTTGAGAGTAGGCAACATATTGCCCTTGCTGCACTTTATTAAAGTGTGCTTTAAAGCACTTTGATACCACTACACTTTTCACTCTATATTTAATTTGTTTATATTGATTTATAACAGCAGGAGATGAATGAGCAAATGAAGGTGCTGCTTATTTTATAAAAATATTGGGTGATTCTTTTGAAGAATGTTTTTTTATTTGACCTTTATTTTACCAGGTAGATCTTATTGAAATAAAAATGTCTTTTTCAAGAGAGACCTGGGTGTTCAGATGTCATTTATAATACCATTTACAAGTAGTGTACTGACAAAAGACATGTCTTTGTCAGTAGAACTGAATGCAATATGGAGAACTATAATCTGTAATTATGACAGATAAATTAATGGAGCTGTAAAAAATGAATAGAAATGGAAAAATATATAATTAACAGAAAATGAAAAAAAAATACATGTATGTAGGGTACAAATATGCTGGATCTGTACACTTCATATGCTGCCATTACTGTCTCCTCATTTGTGTGTGAATAATAGCGCTGTCTTAATGAAAAATGAATGTAACAGGAGTTGTGCTTGTTATAATATTGCATGGCTGTTTGCCTCCACTGTCAGGCATAAGAATATAGCCAATATTATATAGTCCCTCACTACTGCCATCTGGTGGTTTTGTCTATACACTGCAGATATACTGTTTGTAACTTGGAAAATCAGAGGCCACTAGACAAAAGGTGAGAGGACAATAAATGCAGTTGTTGAATTCCTTCAGCGGATTTCAAGGTCTAATTGTATTTTCTGGCAGGAATGTTTTGGAATCCGTTTATCTTTAGGAGAAAGGGGACATTACAAATTGTAGGCAGCGCGCTCATAATGTCACAATTAAATTATTTTGGTGACTACATTTCTCTCACCTGTAATCCTCATTTTACATATGACTCAAGTGTGCCTGTGTACCACAGTGGTTAATTTCCTACACACCTTCAAACTAAACTACCTAAAATACAACCACACACAGCCATACACTTACATCGCTAACCCTAATCTGAACCACAGCAATAATCCTGAAAATATGGCAAAGTTTTTCAATAACAGCAGATTTATCTTAACTATAGGGGTGCAGGTTTAACCCAACAATACTGATGTGTAGATTTGGTTTCCATCAGCAAAGATTGATTCATATTCTGTTGGAGATTTGATTTGATTCAATTTAATTTAATTGGATTGTTACAAAAAGTATAACATGCATGGTGCTGGAGCCTATCTCAGTATTTAGTGGGTGAGAGGCAGTTTGTAGATAGATAACCCATTCACACTTATGGCCAATTTATAGTTTTCAGTTTCACTTCACCTAATCTGCATATTTTTGGATTACGGAAGGAAATTGGAGCACCCAGAATAAACCTATGAAGACACAGGAGAGAACACACACACACTGTCAAAGACCCTAGTCAGATTCCACTGAGCCTCTGTGGTGCCCCATAATGTACAACTGACATAAGTAGTAACAGTTTACAAAACAGTATGGAACGTAATCAAGATTAAGTACATAAATGTTAAAAGACTGAAATTTATGGATCTGAATGGAAGGGTTCTTCACTGGGCCACGCCAGCAGCCACATCAAAATTGGTTCATAACTTTTTTAGTTGTCCTGCAAAAAACACACCAACAAATCCGGGTAAAAAAAATATCTGGCTGAGATGATTAGCTGGAATATTGGTAGCGAATGTTTGCCAACATTTTTACAGCTATGTAATAGCTTAGAAGTCAATTTCTGACATTTTAGGACCTCCACCTCTAATAAAAATTTTAAGAGGATCGCATAAAAGTATTTCCCACTGCACCTGAAGGCAGCACTGGGCCTGTGTCCTCCCAGCTTCCGGTAAATGGAGCTCAGTCAGCTGTCACAATCTGAAAGGCGAGCAGGGGATCGCTGGCGAGAAGAAACGCTCAAGAGCCAAAATGTCGAATTTTTTTGAAAAAATTAGCGCTTACACGATGACTCAGCTCAACGAACTGCTGGAGGATGATGAAAAACTCACAAAAATGGTCCAAGAAATGGAAGAGGTACGTTTCTCTTCGCTTTTTGTAGTCCAGTGTTCGGCAACGGACTCCTTTTCCTCGTCACTGTTTTCCTAAAGCCTTTGTTGTGCTTTCTTGACGTAGTGTGGTTACATTTACGGAAATGGCTGTTTCGCATCACTGTTAAGCAGTTGTTTTTTTGTTTTTTGTTTTTTGTTAAAAAAATGGATTGAAATTATTTTTATGGATACCGGAATAGAAAAACCATTAACCTTCGGGCAGAGCAGGAGAAAGGCAGCTTTGTCTCAAGTTTTACCACACGAGGATTCCCAGTCTGCGATTATTGTTGCTCCTCAACTCGCTTTGTGAACAATATATAGTATCAGCTAGAATACGGTGATATCTTTTTCACAAAATACAGTATTTTAAGCAGAGGTTTAGGTAGTTTATACCATACGTCACTCAGACATGTTATAATTTATGGCTGACCTATTTGTTGGCGCAGTATGTAGCCAGATCCAGATGATATCTCTAAAATATGTTGTTATGATCCGCTATCAAGCTCAGCATGTACAATGAAAAACCAAATAACATATTAAATATTGTGAAAAAAAAATTAAAAATAAAACAATATCTCTACTATTTATATATGTATTACAAATCAACAAGAAGACTTTATTCAGAAAAATTTTACTGCATTAGACATGTATGTGAGCCAGCTGAAGGGAGAAACATTTATTCCTCATATTTTGAATGGCTTCCTCGTTTGCCAACATGGAAAATCTGTGGCCTTGCTCCAATAGCATAAAGACTCAGTAGTTTCCACTTAATGAATACCTGTTCTGCAGTATCATAACTCAACCTTTATTTTTATAATAAGCAACTGATAAGCCACAGTTTTTCCACTTAGGGAGAGATTACTTGCCACAAATATAGATTTGGCATGCTAATAGATTAGAATGACTTTTTGTACAGAATTCCTGTGTGGGACTTAATGTACCCAAATATCCTGCTAAATCACATCTGCTGGATTCCCTCCACGGTCACTCCTCATTTTCAGCTGTAAACTGAAAACTTAGTTCATCACACCTCCTTCTTGCAGCTTACCAACACTGAATGATTACATGCTAATTTTTTTCCAGGACACAGCGACATTGTCAGGTTATTAAGGCTGAATATTGGCAGCGTAATCTAAGCTTGTTTTGGATACGAGTTTGGATAGAATGCCTAACATGTGACACAAAGCCTCTCTTCTTAGACATTAGAGTCTACACAGTGCTGCAGTGTATCATCTTAAAGGGCCATACTGGCGATAATGCCTGTTTGAGCCCATTATGCAACTGTGTACGTGTTACGTTATTGATAACCAATTTCCCAAACATTAAACCATATTTTAGTTTTCCTGTATTTTTTTCAAATCCCTTAATCTTTCAAAATCACATGTTCAGGTGATACACCTGCCTTAAAATGTAATGTTTTGCCTGCTAACAGTTATAGACAATCGTAGAAGGTACAGTCATTTTAATTTCTCGGTAGGAGTCATCTTCTCCTGGGACTGTTTTTCCTGGCAGAGGCTTACCTTGTCTTCCCTGCAGCTCTGTGTTGGGCAGGTTAAATAAAGTTACTTAGACAAAAGAAAAAACAAAACCTAATAGACATGTTGTTTGCTGTGATGGATTATGTATGTATTATATATTAATTACTAATGTATTACAATTTTTTTGAGGGTTTTTTTTTTGTTTGTTTTACTTCTTTTAGGGTGACTATTTAACATCTGTCTTTTGGGAAGTGGTTGTCAGTTGTCAGTAATGTAACATGCATGTAGATTGTATATATTGGGCTCAAGCATGCACGATTGCTGGTATAGTCCTTTAAATGTATCAGATCCATTACATTTACGGAAATGGCCGTTTTGCATCACTGTTAAGCAGTTGTTGTTTTTTTTTTTTTGTTTTTTGTTTTTTGTTAAAAAAACGGATTGATACAATACTTTTAAAAGTATTGTTGCATGTGAGCTGTCAGCTAAGCTTTTGTGCTGTGAGTTCTGTTTTTACTCCACGCCCTGTCTGATCATCTCTATGGTTTCATTTTCCTCTTCCCATAGGTTTCACTGTGGGAGGGACTAGCTCACTGTAATGACACTGCAGTTGTTGACTTCAGTTAGTTATAAGATTACAGCAAAGACTTGGCAAGAATTAGCCAAGCAGGGACTTGCCCGAGTTAACTGGAAAAGTCCTCTATCAACAGAACCTGGATGGGAACCAAGTCGATGGGTGTCATCAGGAATTGCGTGAAACCTGAGAGTGCTGGGAACAACTAAGCATGCATATGTAGTATATGTACACATACTCTTACATCAGATGCAGACAGGCCTTCTCGTTTTGTAAAACACACTGGGAGTGAGCGCACATGCGCACACACACATGTCGCCTTTGAATAATGCAAATAGCACCTTAGTTGGGTTTGGAGAAGCTATTGCAAATGTGACTTATTTGTTTAGATTCTTACAGATCTGTTTTGTGAACATGAACTCAGCTCCGATGGTCTCAGCTGTAGACATGTTGTATCTGTGTTGTAGACATGTTATGTCTGTGTTCTGCTCCATAGCGAATGACTCATCTGTATCGTAATCTCTTTGTGGCTCGTGTTTTTGAAATCAGCCGACTTTGCTTTTCTTAAATTGCAAGTATAACCATGACGCACCTCAGCATAGTTTGAGTTCCCAGAAGGCTTAAAGGACAATACCAGCAATTTTGCATGATTGAGCCCAACATATACAGCCTGTGTACATGTTATGTTACTGACAGCCATTTTCAAAATGTACTTCTGGAGCTGTAAATGTTAGAGTTGTTTTTCCCTACCTTCCAGACTGCCATTGGTTTCACTTCATTCTAGTATGCTGTTAAAATGAATTTGGAGAGACTTCAAATGCACTCCAGATACATAATCCATCACAGCGAACACCATGCTTATTAAGTTTTTTGTCAAAGTAACTTTATTTAACTGCTCCAACACAGAGGTGTATAGAAGAAAATAAATGTCTCCACCAAGAAATTTAGTTTTGTGAAAAGATGGTTTTTACAGAGAAATTAAAAATGACCATCCCTCATACGTGTTAGTAGGAGAAACATTGAATGTTAAGGTGGGCATCACTTCAATATTTGTTTTAAAAGATTATGGGATTTGGCAAAATAACAGGAAAAAGTAAATGTTCTGGAAATTGGTTGTCAGTAACGTAACATGTAGTAATGAGCAGTGTTTATTGGGCTTAAACATGCAAAATCACCGATATTGCCCTTTAAGGCAATATCGCTCATGATTTATAGATGATCTAGTTGTACAGTGCCTCCATAAAATGTTTGGACTGTTTTCATGAGGATTAAAGGACCACCTTACCAGCCATTTTGCATGTTTGAGCCTAATATATTCAATTTTCATACATGTTACTATTGACAACCATTTCCCAAAGGATAAAACCACATTTGAGCTTTTATGATATTTTGCAAAATCTCTACATCTTTCAAAATCAAATATTCAAGCAATACACCCACTTTAAAAATCTATGTTTCACCTGCTAATAGTTACGCAGCCTTAAGAAGTCACAGTCGTTTAAATTTTTCAATAAACGCAGGTCTTCTTTTGGAACCGTATTTCCCGGTGGAGACATCCATTCAATTCACACTTTTTATTGCGCTTAAATACTAAAATTATGTAACTTTGAAAAAAAAACCTGAATACACATCTTGTTCATGATGATGGATTACCTATCCCAAGCACGTTTCAAGTATCAACAAGTTGATTTTAATAGCGTGCCAGAATGAACTGAAACCAATGGAGGTCTGGAAGGTAGGAATTTTTTTTTTTTTAACTCACCGTTCCAGTAGTATGCTTTGGGAAATGATTGTCAGTAATGTTACGTGTATGAAAACTGAATACCTACTTACAGTATATTGGGTACAAACATGCAAAATGATTGGTGGTATGTCCTTTAAGCTGAGCACCGCCAGCTTGCTTTGCCTTTTCTCTGTTGGAGATCTTCACTAATCCGCCGACAGGTTTTCTAGCCCATACAAGCTGTACTTCAAACTCACAATTTTCCTGTTCACCACTAGAAACCACCATGTCCACCCTACAGTCTCCTGCTACCAGGCTCCAAGCTGCTTCTTTGATGCAGTTCTGCTTTAAACACCTTTTTCAAGAGCAGCTTAACAGGGAATTTCACTTGTCAATGTACTAACATCACGATGTTCTTCTCTTTGGTACGTTGAAGCCAAGACATAAACGTTCCCCGTTCAATTTTTTAGCCCTCAGAAAACCAGCTGCTGCGGCTTCAGTTGTCGGTTCTTGTTAAACTTTGGTTGATTTGTGATTGTGGTTACACTGGAGGAAGGAAATCCAACCATTGTCTGAGCAGAAGAACTAATGAATCAAATCTGCTGCTACGCTGCTATAACGCCATTTGTCACATTTGATACATGATTTTCTGAGATCTCTATATCATCATGATCTGTTATTGAACAAAATGCCTGTTGTTATTGAAAAAAAAAAAAGTTCCAGTTTAAATCCTGTGGAGTTAAATGTCTGATGCCTGATGTATCAAATGTGATATAAAAAGAAAATTATATATGCAAAAAAAAAAAAATCAGATTTTTTGGGAGGAATTTGTTAGAGGATAAAATTGCAAAATAAATAAATAAATAGAATTTTTTGATAATTATTTCATGGGTCAGGCTTTGTGTTATTTTTGCAGCAGCACGTTACGCTGATTTATATTTAATTCTGGGTTGTTATACCAGCTCTCTCTCTCTCTCTCTCTCTCTCTCTTCAATTCATATCTGTTGTTCATCCAGACAAGCTCTTAACCCACATTTCCTGTGATTATTTCACCGTCCTGCTTCACGGAGAGAGTGGAGTGGAGTGTTGGAGAGCATTTCCCCCCAGCAAACAGTTACGTATTTGGTTTGACATAACGCGTCTGCAGTTGTGGATTCTATTTAAAGGTCTGCTGCTTCTTCACGGGGCCTCAATGAGCGAGCGAGTTGCGTCTTTCAAATGGGAAGCTGCTCACTTCAGGAGATGATGGTGGTAACAGACACATTTAGCTGCTTTCCCTGCACCAAATGTTGTTTTCCTGCTCTGTCCAGCCCACATCCAGGCCTGACTCAGTCGCTTTATGGACACTATTCCATAATCTCATCCTACTCTACAGTGTATTTTTAGCGCTTTTCTACGTATTTCTGCCCAATTCTTCCTTCATTTGCACTTGGAACATTTCAGTTGGCTGTGTGAAATTAGTCATCTGATGGGTAGCCAGAGAGTTTTTATGGATTTAAAGGACCATACCACCCATTTTGCATGTTTCAGCCTAGTATGAGCCAATTTTCATACACGTAACATTACTGACAATCATTTCCCAAAGCATACTACTGGAACACTGAGTTAAATTTTTTTTTCCTACCTTCCAGACCACCATTGGTTTCAGTTCATTCTGGTACGCTATTAAAATCAACTTGTTGATACCTGAAACATTCGTGGAATAGGTAATCCATCATCGCAAACAACATGTGTATTCAGGATTTTGTATAACTATTAGCAGGTGAAATATTGATTTTTAAGGTGGGTGTATCACTTGAATATTTGATTTTGAANTATAACTATTAGCAGGTGAAATATTGATTTTTAAGGTGGGTGTATCACTTGAATATTTGATTTTGAAGGATTAGGAGATTTTGCAAAATATCAGGAAAGCTGAAATACGGTTTTATCCTTTTATCCTTTGTGAAGTGGTTGTCAGTAATCTTACATGTATGAAAATTAATTATATTAGGCTCAAACGTGCAAAGTGGGTGGTATGGTCCTTTAATCATCCACTAGTCACCCTGTAGCATGTTGGTTCTCCCTATGTTTTGCTTTTTTTTTTTTTTTTTTNTTTTTTTTTTTTTTTTTTTGCTTTTTGTTTTCAAATTTTCCCTAACACATTATAACAGTTTCAGTTATTTAATCTTTTTCACCCCTTGAATTTACAAATAGTTTTGAAGCTAGGAATAAAATACACACACACATCATACATATATATATATACAGTATATACATACATATACATATATATACACATGTATATGTATGTATGTATGAGTGTGTATATATATATATATATAATGTATCTATTTCAATCTGACACTTATTTTGAGTAAAATACTTAAATCTAAGGTTCTGTCTTTAAAGGCTGCTTTCATTACATCATAATGAAATATTCTAGCCTTCTTGTGCATCATCTTACACAGATTTCCTTCTAAATAATACTTTAAATGCATAAATTGTATTTGACTGTTTCATATGTGTCAGCTGTGATAATGTGATCGCTTCCCTGGTTTCAGTTTCATTTGACAGTTTTCTAGTCTGGCATCATGCAATGAGGCAAATCACCACTCCACCAGGCATAAGATGGTATCAGGCTACAGTATGGAAATGCAGATTTTATTCCTTTTTTTTTTTTTTAAGAGTAAGAACAGTTTTTTTACAGCCTCTATTACATTTGTGGCAATTATTTTGGTTCCTAAAGACATGAAGAGGATTGTGGGAGTTGAGTGTGAATCAATCTTCACACTCAAATTTGGCAGTTTGGAGTGTGAAGATTGATTCATATCTAATCTTAACTTTACTTTCACTTCATTTTATTAGGTTCTAGTACTTACTGGAAAGAACCAAAATTATTTGTAGAAGATATTTCCTTTACATTGTAAAATTTGATAGAGAAAAGTCTCATCTTTTAATGATGTTATGAAATGACGAAATTATGTTATGGCAGAAGTATGATTTTACAGCTCAATATGAGATAAAATGATGTGGATAAATGGATTTTTTTTCAGTGCAGGTGTAATATCAGAGCAGAAGAGTGTAAAAGGAAAGAGACAGTATAAAATACTCATTTTATCAAGCTAACCATCAAGCTAAGTGGTATCGCAACTAGACACACGCCAGTGCATGCCTTGTCTTGTATGCTATTTCCTCAAAGATATGCATTTTTTTTTTTTTTTTTTNATTTTTTTTTTTTTTTTTGTTACAGATGCAGGAGGTCCAGCAGAGCAAGGAGAAGACGCTGGTCAGTAACCGAACCCTGGCAGAGCAGAACCTGGACCTGCAGCCCAGCCTGGATCACAGCAAAGACCAGCTCACCAAGCGCTACAACTGTCTTCAGGAGAGCTTTGAGGCCTACCAGCTGCGCAAGTCCACGCTAGGTACACCAGCAGTGTGACCATCACTTGTAACAGTGGTGATAGAGGGCATGTTCCCTTCAACAGAAATGATTTTAGACTCATTAGTGGCTCATAATGTCAATATTGTGCATCTTTAATGCAGCTATAAACAAAGATTTCCCATCAAAGTCAGCGAGAAAAGCCCTGTTAACAGATATGAGACGAGCTTCAAACAGAGTGGGGTGCACAGGTGGCACAGGGACAAAATTCCTTTTCCACTACAGTGTTTCCCACAGGTTGAAAATGTACTTGTGGTGGTGGGCGGGCATCCAAGCCCACCCACCCCAACCGACTCGATCCTTCGATTATTCTATCCACACCCCATATTTAACTGTTTTGACCTCTGCCGTTCAGTGTGAAATTAGCCCCTGACAATATTTTGATATTTCATCTTTGACTAAACAAAGTCAGTTTGGCTTTATTTGCAGCATCAGTTTTCTCACATTAAGACCATTTATTTAACACCACCCTCTGTCGCTCGCTGTCTCTGATTGGACAAGATGAAGCAAACGCCGGCAACCCAGAGCAGTCTGCTGCTGACAGCTCGATCTGAGTCACATCACACCAGCCTGCTTAAATTAGAAAGTAATCTGACATCACCTCATTAAAGAGTGAGAAAGCAGAGGTGTAGCTGGCGTGACCGAGAGTGATTTTGAGCAGTGATGCTGGATTTGTTTGGTCCAACTATAAATCCACAATAAAACATCCACAAGATGTTTTGTGTTTTATAAACAGAATTGGTGCCTGTTCACAAGATGTTTTTTTTTTTTGGCATGGCATAAGTGTCAGAATTGGTTAAAGGATCATACCACTCATTTTGCATGTTTGAGTCTAATATATTCAATTTTCATACATGTAATGTTACTAACCATCATTTCCCAAATCATATTACTGGAACAGTGAGTTAAAAAATTTTTTTCCTACCTTCCAGACCACCATTGGTTTCAGTTCATTCTGGTACGCTATTAAAATCAGCTTGTTGATACTTGAAACGTTCTTGGCATGATCCATTATCATGAACAAGACATGTATTCAGGTTTTTTTTTTAAGTTACGTAATTTTAGTGTTTAAGTGCCATAAAAAGCACGGAGTGAATGTATGTCTCCACTAGGGAATGTAGTTCCCAAAAGAAGACCTGCGTTTATCGAAAAATTTAAAAGACCGTGACTTCATAAGGCTGCATAACTNTTCCCAAAAGAAGACCTGCGTTTATCGAAAAATTTAAAAGACCGTGACTTCATAAGGCTGCATAACTATTACTAGGTGAAACATCGATTTTTACGGTGGGTGTATCACTTGAATATTTGATTTTGAAAGATTAAGAGGTTTTGCAAAATATCAGGAAAGCTGTAATACGGTTTTATCCTTTGGGAAATGATTGTCAGTAACGTAACATGTATGAAAAATGAATATATTAGGCTTAAACATGAAAAATGGATGGTATGGTCCTTTAACTAAACTAAATGTTAAACTTTAGTTAACGTTTGACAAACTAAAGTCAGCCTTCATGCTGATAACATAATGTTCATGGTGTTATGTCTGTGGCCTCATTAGATTCCTGACCCCTAAATATAATTTCACCACAGCGTGTCAAAGTAAGCAGCCAGATGGTGAGATGAAAGGCAGTCCACACGTGCAAAATGTTGGGTACTTTCTGTTATATTTAAGGAAATTATTTGTGCATTATGACATCAGACTGATTTTTGCGTTATTACACAAGGCTTCTGCTATTAGTAAGTGGCTCAGAAATCACCTTTAGAGCGGGAGGAGCTTCAGCAGCAGGCAGTCGTCTCTTCAGTCGTCAACAGAAAATACAAGATGATCACAACCCTGATCCAAACAGTGAACTTGCAATCAACAGATCATTCCTAACTGGCCTATCTGATCCTTTCCTGTTCCCGGTTTCTATTGAGAAGACATCTTGTTTAGGGATTCATCATTACAGGAAAGCAGGTCTGATGCAGATGAAGATGTAGTGACAGAACAGAGCTCTTTCACACACAATTGTGTGCTGTGATCTGTGTAATAGATTTTTTTTTTTTTTTTTTTTTACTGTTCTTCTCTCTGACATGTCAGTCAGGTAGATACAAAGATTAAGTTAAAGCACATTATCGGTGATTTTGCTTATTTAAGCCCATTAAATACTGACGATACACAGTTTGGTAGTGATACCGTTACGTAATATAATACTTATGTTGTTGCTAAGATGGTATCATGCGGATTAGGGAATTCCAATTATCTTAATTTGTCATACTTTTTAAAGGTTGCTGAAGTTTTTCCACGCTGTCAGTCTCTGTCATAGGAAGCCGGGAGGTTATGTAACTATATCCACCACGTTGTTTGTTCTTATTCTGCGTAGACGCACAGAGGAAACCAGTAAAACCAGTTCCCAGATTTCCCCTCTGAAGCTGAAGTCACGTCTGTCATCAGAAGCTGCGTGTCATGTTGTAGCAGGAGTTGTTGTCAGTGATCTCTGTTTGGGTTGAAGGAATTCCAGACCAGCGTTAGAGCCCCGCTGCAGCGTCTTACAAAGCCTGAGAGGGCTGCAGTATCCCTTACTGACACACCTTCACAGCTTTTGTAGCATGCGAGGAAGACAACATCATGATATTTCTGACCTTGCTGGTGCAGCGGTTACCAAGCAACCCTCTCAGAATAACACACCATGTTGGTACTTCTGCTAAGCTGAATAAAGTGTTTTCCTCGCAAACCGACTCTGAAAGTTAGAAGCTGTCATTTACACAACACACACTTCTAGATTTTTTTTTTTTTTTTTTTTTTTGCTTTTATTGCTTTAAGGCCTGAAACGAAAGCTAAGATAAGTCGGCAGAAGTTTTATCTGAAGAGATTTACTGCTGCAATCAGAGCAAAGTGTGCGTCCACTGAATATTAACTTTTATATGTGCACACTTATGTAAACGAAGTATTGTAGCTCATATCTCATACATTTGTCAACATGTTTTATTTTTGCTAGTTATCAATTTGCTTGTTACTAAAAACATTTCTGAGGTCAAGTCTTATTTAAAGGAATTTCACATCAGTATATATCTGTTAAGGTTTCATTTACTCAATAGCAGAGTGGTAAAGATCATTTCTCAGAAACATTAACAGATACAGCAGTTGGTAGTTTTGTTTATTGACAACAGTAGTTGGCTTTTGTCAAATGTAGGTTACCCAGTGTCCTTCGCACACCTCCCCCATCGTCTATGCACTAGCTGTCCTAGTTCTGGGAAACATGGCCGTTTGACCCAGATGACAGATTCAACACAGTTTGTCATTTGTTGATGCAGTTACATCACCAGCATCATTTCGTCTTGTTTCCTTTCTTCCTAGAGATGGATGGCCACTGTATTGCCTTTCTTTGTTAAGCCGTGGAGTCATAGAAGAGCACCCCTGCCCCCCCTCCCTTTCACCACCACCACCACTTTCCAGCAGCCACAGTGGGTCATTGTGCTGCTGAGCAGGCTGGAGTGAAACAGCCACAGTGGGTGGGAGGGAACAGTGGATGTTGGGACTGGCAAGCAGGGAAGTAGGATGGGTGGGAGAAAGAAAGGCAGTCAGGCGGTCCACAACTCCCCCTCAGATTCACAGCAGAGGCCGATGCGGATTCATTTCTTAAATGGCTGTCTCATGATCTCCAGGCTCAGACTGTGTGTTCTGCACTCTGAGCCAGAGAATTACAGCTTTGTGTGTGTGTGTATGTGTGTGTGTGTGTGTGTGTGTGTGGGNAGGCCTGAGAGTCCGCCTTGTCACGGAAGAGGGTGAGCAAGACGGAAAGGAACGAGAGTTCACCCTGGAAAAGGCTTCGTGCCAAGAGTGAAGCTGCTGTCTGCTGTTCTTTTTCTTTTTTTAAATTTACACTCTGGTCATAAAATTTGGCATGAACAAATCAGGATTTTTTTGGGTCCAGTGCCAAAACTCAGATACTCAGAGTTTCAAATGATTGCCAGTAAATTGTCCAGTTGTAAATTGTCACTGTGCAATCTTATGGTTTTAGTCGGTTGTTTTTAGAGTGCCATAAAATAATTCTCACGGCTTATTTTTCATAGCCAACAAGTACACAAATCTTGTCCACAGTTGCTTTAAATCTCTTAATTAATTTCTCCCCACTGGTTAGTTTGCTGACACATTAAACAGCAAAAAGCTGCTGGAAGAAAAAGAACTTAAAATATATGTAATGTTAATCATTACATTGTTCTGTATGATACAGTGATGTTCTTTTCATGGAGTCACGCTAAGCACGACTCTGCTACACAGTGTGGCTTAGCTTCTTAATATTAAATACTAAAACATATTTATTGATCATTACATAAAGGCCCATCATGTTTCATTTATAGCCTTTTATCATAGTGAGCAAAGGTAATACAGGACATCCAGTACAGGAAATGGGCCCGGTACTCCACTCCTGATGTGGACTGTGGTGTCATCAAGGATATTTACATGATATGTTAATTACTGCATCTCAGAGGATAAATGATTTATTTGCAAAGGCCACGTCCATCCTTCATTCTACTGAGACTTAAAATGGTTTTTATCAATGCCTCAGAGCAAGGAGAATTTATTGTAACGTTCAGAGGAGGCACACCGACATGATTGAATTTTTTTTTATGCACGAAGGTGAAGATTCTTATCAATATACTCACTGTCGTTCGGTTAGCAGAGGTTCAGCCGCTTTGAGTCATGCTGGGACCTGCTGGTTAAACCAGCTTTCTTTATCTGGATCCAAACTGAGAGGAGGGTGGAGGAGAAAAGCAGCCTGGTCAAGCCTTTAGTCAACATGTGACCCTGCTTTTCTATTGGTGTTCCGCTTGTTTCACACTCTTCGTCACCTTTCCGCCTTCAGCTTTTAAACCTGTAGTTAGCGAGGGAAGCCGTAAGACAGGGGAACTCAAATACAAATCTTAAAGGTCCACAGAAAATTTTCAATAAGACAAGGTCCGTTTATTAAGGTCAGTCAAGCCAGGGTCGGATTGTATTGAGTGGGGGGGAAGTAACGCCTCTCCCGATGGCCAGTCCAACCCTGAGTCAAGCTAACTGCTAACGAAACTAGCTGCACTGTCAAGTCTCAATCTGCACTGTCAACTGCACTGGCAATTCTCAATAAGCCCATTGCCATCTCAAGCCATCGTTGTCATGGAGATGACGGGACGCTGAATGTGACTGGTCTAAACCAAAGCAGAGTACACATTCTCACACAGACAGTGGAGCAGTCGGACATTCAGAGCACTGCTTGCAGTGGAGAAAATGGAGAATTTTGACTTGTTGTGTCGCAGCGATGTCTTGCAAATAATACAAGTAATACATATGAAAAGTATAATTTGCTCAGAGTCCGGAGACATTTGTGGTTCGTTCCTGATTCAGACCGGAGTCCAGACTTTGAGGATGATTGTTGTAAGATGTTGTAAGTAACAGTTTAGAGCTGGACAGTGACTCAAGATTTAAAATGAAATATTACCTAGTCAGCATAACCCCCCTTGATGTCATCAGTGTTCCTTCATGCCCATAATAAATGATTAAACTTGTATAGTTATTGCATGTTGTAGCAGAATCTTAGAGTGCTTTTACACCTGTGTGGTTCCGTCTGGTTAACTCGGGTTCGGTTTTGTTCCACATTATTTAGTCATTCCAGCATGGTAACGTGTTTGCTGTTTGATTTTTTTCCGACATTTCTGACCAATGAGCAGAGCGAGGGTTCTCACATGACGTCTGCTGCTTTATTTTGGTTCACTGAATGTTTTAATGTGTGGAATGGGTCTGAAAACACCCTTAATATGCCATGATAGTATTAAAAAATACAGTTTCTGAGGCTTTTCTTCTAAAAATGTATGGACTGAATGAGTACATTGAGTACATTGTTTTGCATAAACAAAATTGATATTCTATATCAATTTATGCAGCTTGAATCTCAAAAGCTGGACTCTGGTTCACTCGCATTCACACATTTATCCTCTTTCTAATTAGTGATCTGGCTGGATTGTACCTATATGTCCAGAACATGAATTAGTCAATGTAGATCTTTGTTCACTTGGTTGTCATTCACAGAAGGAAACCAAGAACAGCATGTCAGATTAGACGAGACTAGAGTGTCCCCTGTAATTTAAGAAGCACCGTGTTGTATGGAGGCTCGTTGTGATGTAGGCGAGTGGACAATGGCACAGCAGAGATCATTAACTACTGTATGCACCATTGGTCTTATTGCCCAGGGTGTCTTTGTGTGTGTGTGGTTGTGTGTCGCAGCCCCAGCTGGTGTTGACTTTCAGTCCGGCTCAGAAACACAAACAAAACAGGTTTCCTCCTTAGAGACACAGTCAGTTTCAGTTGACTCAGCGAGGCCCGTGTAGCAAACACCGAAGTGTTACGCCGCTAGCTTGAGCCACTCACAGAGCCGTGACTGACAGATCTCAAATATCCTGCTGCAGCTCTCTCACACACTCCCTTTCACTTTAAGAGTTGAAACTATTTTGTCTTTGTATGTCAAATAAACTCCTTAATTAATTTAGGCTTGGATCACATTTTAATCCATAACACACCTGAGCTGTGACTCGTTCACAGGTGTGCCATCACATAAAAGTGTTGATGAGGTTATTTATGAGGTTGTTCTTCTTGTAAAGTTCCTCACGATGTTAGAAATTGTAGCATTAGAAGTTTGCTGCACGTCTGATTCACAGACTGAGGATTTTCATCACAAAAACTATATTGAATGTCATCATAGACAGCTAAACTACACAAGCCTTTAACTCATGCATGCATTATTAATAGTAAAGGAATGGAATAAATCCTTCATTACAACACAGATTTTCACATTTGAAAGGAACTCAAATAAATTTGCTTCGGATTGAGAGTGAATCCAGTCTTGCTATTTTGTGACAAGAGGGTTAAAAGTAAGTTTGCATCTGTTTAGGATTTGTTGGTGTGTGATGATCTGTGCTGGTGTTTTAATAGTGAAAAAAAAATTGGCTTGTTTGTCATCATCTCTAAAGCAGGACTGGCTATTAAATGCTAAACTGGAAGGTGGATCTGCTGTGACTCACACTGTCCCAGAGCGATCAGATCAGAAACAAAGAAGCTGGACAAATCTTCTCTTTATTAAGATGTGGCTCTCCTCATAATAATAATAATGCTAATAGCATTTTGCTGTTATTCTTGTGTTCCTCATAGACCACAAATCAGGAAACACCTCTCTGGACACTTTGCTGGCCCTGCTGCAGGCAGAGGGAGCCAAAATAGAAGAGGAGACAGAGGTAAGCATTATTCTGCTCTTCATGCACGAGTCACTAATTCATAAGCCTTTATGAATTAGTGACTTAAATTTTTTTGATAAACGCAGGTCTTCTTTTGGGACTATATTCCCTGGTTGAGACATACATTCACTCCATGCTTTTTATTATGCTAAAATTACATAACTTCTAAAAAAAAAAACAAACCTGAATACCCGTGTTGTTTGCGATGATAGATTACCTATCCCAAGAACATTTCAAGTATCAACAAGCTGATTTTAATAGTGTACCAGAATGAACTGAAACCAATGGCGGTCTGGAAGGTAGGAAACAAAATTTTAATTCACCGTTCCAGTAGTATGCTTTGGAAAATGATTGTCAGTAAGGTTACATATGAAAATTGAATATATTAGGCTCAAACATGCAAAATGGCCAATATGTCCTTTAAAGGTCACAAAATTGGTCTTGCAACAGCTGTCTGTCCCTTCAAAATACTTCATTCAGATGTGGCTTTGTGTAATACCGCTTTCACAACAGAAAGGAAATACTGTTTGGGAAATGAATGATTTGGGAGACAGACTTCAATTTAACCACTGTCTTTAATTCTGGCATCACCAACAAAGAAATTGTCATAGAAAGTCTCCACTCAACAGTTCACAATTTGTATGTACTGCAACATGGATGGAATTAACCGGATTCTGTTGTTTGATGAATATACATGACTCGTTGCTCAGTTTATGAAAGGAAGTATGCCAGCTGGAGAAAATATACACAGAACTCTTATTCAGATTATAAAAGGAGCTGGTGGTGTGTCAAGCATTTACATGCTTGACTTAAAGTCATATAATCTAGGTCAGAGTATACCAATGTCAATTTATACAATTTTAATCTGATTTTGGTGTTTACATTATGTTTAATTGGATTAGAATTGAAGTTTACATGGATTAGAGTTGAAGGTTTAACGTGTGTAAAGACTGAGACGGGCTCAAATGAGTTAAAATCACACGAGTTGCACTCTAAATGCAGCGTGTAGAGATGAAATAGTTTGAAAATTGTATGATTTTAAATTTTTTTTTTTTTTTTGGTTTTCTGTTTTTTCATATAGGGTTTCATACACAGAGTTTATTTTGCATATTATGAATAAATTGGGAGAAGTCAGAAGATCAACTCAACAGAAAAATCTTGAATATATATTGTTTTATCTGAATGGCATGTGCAGCAGAAAGTTGTTTAAGAGTTTTATGAACCTAATTTGAAATACACAGCAGTGGAATAATAATAATTGGGAGGATCAGGAGAAATCCTGTGGGACTCATCCAGTTTCAGGGCCCTCGATTTTTCATCACTTACAAACAATGCTGTGCTTTGCTGCAGGCTGAGCGGATAGAGTTTACAGGCTCTCTGTCTCCACACACACACACACACACACACACACACACACACACACACATATTCCATCAATACTGGCACAATTAACAGCTCGTTTGTGGTTTCTATCCATTTTCTCTTCATTTTCTATTAATGGAAGGCACAGGCTGAACCGCTAGATGAACTAGTTATTGTAAAAAAAAAATAAAATAAAATAAAATGAAACATTTATGCAGGAAATGGAACAGCTTTTGGGTGCATGGGAAAATACATTTTGGGCAGAAATTGCTTTAAAGCAATTTAATAATTTTAAAGCCAGACACAAAGGTAACCTAAAAAAAAAAGAAAAAAAGAAAAGAAACTAGCACTGATAAAGGTGTGTCCTGGTTACATCACATCTCCTGTTGAAGTTAAACTTGAATACAAAGCAAATAGGACAGTTGAAGGCTGTAAAACACATGCATTCTGTGTGCGTGAGAGATTTAATTTACAGAAGACACAGTGTTGTGGAAATAGAAAGCAAACAACTTATTCTGCTACTTTCATGGCACTGATACTGGATTTAAGCAGCCTAATGACATGCTGAGAAAACACATTGGAACATTTACGGCTCGCGCTGCTGGGTTTTATTTTGCTTTGCATTGCCATTGTCGGCCAGTATGGGTTTTTAAAAATGTATTTATTTTCATATTGCTTGAAGGCAGAAATGAGTCAACTGTGAATCAGCTGGATAATCACCGATAAGGACTGATGGAGCCAGAAACTATGAGCAATGTACAGACATTCCAGAACAGCCTGAATGCTGCTGACAGCTCATAAACCTCATTTTGAGCTTCTATACTTTTTTTTTTTAATCGCCAAACATGACTTTTATAATGCAAATAATCATGAGTTGAAGCCTTGCTTTTATCAACCCATACTGACCCATACTGGCTCTCAACTTGTCGAATTTTTCTTTAAAACAGCCACAAATCTTTCCCCTCTTATTTCTCGCTCTCTTATTTCTGTCATCAGAACATGGCCGACTCCTTCCTGGATGGCGATATGACCCTGGACATGTTCATCGATGCCTACCAGAGCAAGAGGAAGCTGGCCCACCTGAGGAGGGTGAAGATTGAGAAGCTGCAGGAGATGGTGCTGAAGGGCCAGCAGCTCCCACAGGCGTCAGCTGCCGTCGCCTCCCGTTCTCAGGATGTTTCTGCAGCAGCAGCAAGACCCTCGTCATCCCTCCTCGCCGATGGCAGCAACAGTCCCTCCCCAGTCCCTCAGCCCAGGAGAAAACCCCCACTGCCTCCATCTCAGCCGCTCCCACCTCTAAATCCAGCTCCGGCTCAAACCGCCGCCCCCCAGCCTCCTGTCTTCTACTCAGCATCTCCATACCCACCAATTCCTCCAAGAACAGGCCAGTCGTTCTCCAGCATCACTTCCCCCTACCCCAGCTCCTTCCTGTCTCAGTACCCCCCAGCTTTGCCTCAGAGGCCCCCTCCTCGTATGGCCCCGCAGCCCGGCTTCATCTTGCAGTAAATCACATCAGTTGCCACTCAGAGGGTATGACATGTGTTGGGGACTTTTTTCACCGCTGGAACTCCTCTGGGATCAGTCGCCTCTGCCGTCGGCCTTCTTGGAACACGACCAATCACAGCGCGAGGAAGCAGACCCACGCCGGCTGGTCTAGTCACGTTTGGCTGAAGCAGACCTTCAATACCCTCTCTCTGCGTTTGCGCTCGTCTCTCGCACTCCTGTCAACACTCCCAACTCAAAAAAACGTGACAAGGTCGGCTTTGGCCACACTCGCCTGAATCCATCCGGAGGAAGGGCTAACAGCGGGCTGCCACGTCATACTCGTATGTCGGTCTGCGTATGAGTCACCAAGCCGGGACTTGCCATTTATCAGCACTTTTGTTAACTGCGCAGCACCCTGCAGATCTGTGCACCCATTAGTTTTCAGCCACTCCCTCAAGCCGTGTTTCTTGAAATGCTGCATTTAAGGAACACTAAAGTTGTTCAAAAAATGGTTGAATTAGTCATTTCTATTTTCCATTCCGCACATAAAATTTTATCAATTAAAAAATGAGTATATGCAAATAAAGAGAGACCCTAATTACTGTGCAGTTTTGATGGAAATATCATTTCCCAGAATATATTCAGGCAAAACTGCATCTGTGCTGTTTTTTTGTTTTTTGTTTTTAATATAAAAATCCATACGGTACCTAGACATATTTGAATTTCAGCATCATTTTATTATAGAGTACTAATGGAGTTATGTTCATAATAGCTGGGATAGACTGATTAACATTATTCTGTTTCTCTTCTTTGATATCTAGTCCTAGATCAAGATGGCTGACAGTTCTGCCTGGTTCATCTCAGGGCTGATAGTTAAGTGGAAAGGGACTTAAAGAAGAGGACTTGTGGCTGAACTATTGTGACGATTACTTGGCCTTCAGAGCCTTGCCTAAAATGAAGGATTTATGTATAGCCATAGAGTACATTTCTGATGTGTGTTGTTTTTTATGGGTTCCTTTTGTAATACAACACTCCTTATGATGTCTTTTGTCTTTAACATCCTCAGTTTGGTCTGAAAATTATGCCAATAGCTTTTTTGGATCCCTTCTCTTTCTGTTCAGTTCTGTTCAATTTTCTGTCAGACAGAGCACCAAAGACTTCCTGTATCACTCCCTGTTAAATGTCTTTTGCTACAGTTTTATTATGTAAATGGAACATTTAGTTAGATAATCTACCATATTTCCCAAGGAAGATGTGTGTGGATGAGAGGAATAATTTCAGTTGATGTTGAGCTGAAACTCTTTTTTTTGTAAGCATGCGAGTGAGATTTTCATACAAAAGAAGTTGCGAGGTCAACTTGGCTTTGGGAGGAAACTCCTTCTGGTGCGGCAGAAATGTCTCTCTCCCATTTTACATTTTCCTCCCAACTGCTGTCGCTGTGCACTGTTGAAGAGCCGCGAGTGCCTACACTTGAAGAGATGTTGATACACGTCCTGCTGACTAACTCCACATTCCCGTTGTTCAGCTCTTGGACTTGTTAACAGAGGCTAGAATTCCCCCTCTCACACCACCCTTCAAAGAAGGAAGGTAGAAAAAAAAAAGCATTTTTCTGNGAATTCCCCCTCTCACACCACCCTTCAAAGAAGGAAGGTAGAAAAAAAAAAGCATTTTTCTGACCATCAGTCTGTCAGGTTTTGCTTTTTTTTGTTTTTCCACGAGAAGCAGAAGGCCAGAATAGAACACCATTGAATATGTGCCAGAGAGAGAGAGACGAGAGCCGCCTCCTCAGGCTGAGTGCCGAGTGGTGCTTGTGCTGCTCTTCCATTCCTTTGACGTTGTTTCGAGGTTCGCCTGGGTTGGTTTCAATTACTTGTGCATGTGTATTGTTGCTGTTTTTTTTTTTTTTTAAAGNGTTTTTTTTTTTTTTTAAAGTGGTGAAATAACAGGGCTGTGAGATGTTTGTGTCATATCACGGTGATATTGTATCTCCCTCAAGGCAAAGAAGTGAACCACAGAATGGGGAACACATTGTTGTTGGCTGACAAAAACAGCAGAAATGACAGAAGCTTAAAGAATCGATGTCACAATTAACCAGCATTTCTAACAACTAACAGTGAATAATTCTTTTGTGCATGGCCTTTTCTCCTCCTCCTCTAATACCTATTTTAGCTGTTGAGTTGCTTTTTTTTTTTTNTTTTTTTTTTTTGTTTAAACCAGTCGTCTGTATCCATGGTTTTATATGTGGTTGGTGATACTTGTCGTAGGTATTTACATATAATGAATGTTTAAGTGGAATTTAAGGCTATTTTCAAGTTCAATAAAGCTCAAATTTTTGTATGTGTTTTTATCCCCTTGCTTTATTATCAAGCTGAACACACATAGGACCCGTTCTTCCCACAAGTCTGCCGGTTTCTTATACAGGTATATTTTATGTAAGAAAAATACTGCATTGAACAACTTATTGGTTGAAAGTGACACCAGACAGCCATCTAGTGTTCTAAATTGATACTGAAAATTTTCATAACACTGAATCGAGTCTGATATAGTCATCTGATATAGTCATGTATGTATGTATGTATATATATGTGTGTATATATATATATATTCACATGTTTGGGTAGTAAAGGTAGCTTGTCATCTGCATAAGAGACATGCATTGCCTGATTTTTACAAAGCTGTGATGGTACAAGATCACAGTTATGTGATTCCTCTTTATGACTATAAAGCAATAAACATCTCACACAGAAATTTTAGATTTAATTAGATTTAATTATTTGATATGCATTTCTCTCAGTACTGATTGATGCCTGACGTGATTGAATAGCATTTTTTTTTTTTTTTTTTTTTTTTTCTGGTTTTAGTCAGGCTGTTCTAAAAGGAGATCTCAATCAATGCGATTCCTTTACATGGACATTTGGACAGATGAAGGCTTTGACAAGGGTGTGTGAAACAGCTTGTGATGTTGAATGCACCCTGCACCTCTTCTTTAATGATGCATTCAGTACCCATTGAACAGCCAGAAAAGCAAAGCTCCTGTTCAAAAGTATGGTCTTCCTCAGCATCTAGCTGGATGATATGACATACAAAATCTGTAAGACTTCCTTTGATGCCACAAACAAGTGGAGTGAAATATGCATTTAAAAAATAAAACAACCAAACAAATTGTTTTGGTGTTAATCATTTTCTCACCGCTATTCTCACAAATGACCATTCCTCTCAATGTCTTCCCAGACACCATCTTAAAGTTATAAATATCAAAGTGTTGCTATAACTTCTTAGCTAATTTTCCATGTCTTTATCATCCACTGATCATGGATTTACTTTAAATATCCCATATCTAATAAGTCAAACACATTCATTTACAAATGTGCATCTTGCATAATCTACAGAAAGAAACTATTCTTTACCTGTTTTCATTGTAAGATTGCACACATTTTATCTGCTTCTCATATTTTTAGTTTGATTAATGAAAAAATAACAAGAAACTCTTATGGTCATTCATTGAATTTAAAGAGTACAAAAGATGCTAAATAATGTGAATAGCCATAAAGGCTTCTTGTTGTTTCATTACACTGAAGTGAGCACAGTTAATTATTTCCTTCCTGATCTTTGTTTGGTTGGTTTGATTGTGCTCTTAAGTCTACTGATTCTGTTTTCTTACGTGTTCAACTACGAGGGTACTCAGCAAAGTGCATACCCCCACCAAGGCTGTAAAGCATAGATAAAATTTGCCTTGCATGCTACAGAATCAGCATTATCTACACAATATTGTTTCTTGGCCTATTCTTTACTTTACAGAAATTCCAGTCATGTGCCTCCTGTCCAAGCATGTATTTTACACCAGCAGATCCAGAACCTGATAAGGATCCAGACCAACTTGCACTAATAGACTATGATGGGATATATCTAGGATCTAAATCTGTCAGTAATCTATCTAAGATTACTGTCTTACTTTTGAAGAAATTGACAAAAATATCAAAATCTTACAATGTTAATGAGTCATTTTAAAATTCCTGGATCTGCCCCTGGATCCAGATCTGCCCCAAAATGTATGCCCCACCCTTCCACTAAGTTTAGTAAAATCATTTCATAACTTTTTGACCAATAGTATTAACAAATAAACCAATAAATAAACTAACAATAAATAAATAAAAACCTAACCTCGTTGGCGAAATTTACTAAAGGCCCATGAAAACTCATCAGTGGAGTGGATATGTCTATCTGAGGATTTATGTGGGAAATTTACAATTTATTGGTTGCTCTACTTGGAAATACCGTTCTTATGGTTTTCAACAATCAATTTTAAATAAAATAAAATAAAATTTCAGATAAAACGTGTTTGAGTTAAATAAGGACAGTTTATGAAAGTTAAAATATAATAATAAAACCTATCATCGCCTAAATATACAAAAACGTCAAACTTTATATACATTGTTGCGAGGAACAAGAGCACATTCAAAAGTGTGTAGACAGAGGCTGAAACAATTTTTAAGTTTTACTTTTTTTGCTCACTTGTATGCGAGAAGAGTTTAGTTAAGTTGAAAATATATGTTCGTGAATGCACCTCGCCCCGTCTACACGTGTTACGTTTCCATAGTTACGTCACATCGGCTCCACCATGTTGTAGGAAATCCGCCGCTGCGCTTCACTGTCAGATTAGAGTTTAATCCAGGGAGGAGGATACAGCCAGGACGCTGTCTGCATCTTGGAAGGACTGTCAGAGTTTCTGCATGTTAAAAACGCGGTGTTACACGCAGGTGTCATCTGTCTCATATAAACGGGCTGCAAACAGGACATTGAACACGTATCATCTGCTGCTAATTTGCCAACGATGTTAGCCGGCTAACTAGCTGAAAAACAGTAAGGAAATCGGATTAGCTGCTGATGGTAGCCAGCCTCTAGGCAATATCCAGGTATTATTTGTCGTACTTGACAACTACAACTAGCAGTGTATTATCTGAAATTATTTTACTAATTTTTTTAATTTGTTTTAATCTTGCCGCTTTGCTTTGTGCACCGTATTCATCCACTAGCGTTAAAACTGATGCACGCTAGCTAGTTTATTAGCCAGTCAGAACACAACAGGAGCTGCAGCTCCCCGTTAGCTAATCTTTAGTCTGTAAATTGGAAAGAGCAAAACAAAAGTAACGCCTCCGAGCTCAAGCGAACGTCAAGACGGAGCTGACAGGCGGAGTGGTGCGCTAGCTTGTCTGCAGGCTAGCTAGCAAGGGAGCCGTTCCAAATTTCAGTCCTTAAATTAGTTTTCAAACGAAGCAAACATGTCAGGAAAGGATAAAAACAAAGACAAACAGGAGAAGCAAGAGAAGCAGTCCACGACGGAGCGGCTGATAAAAGGTGAGTGCTTTATTAATTCTGCGCTTATCGTAGTTATTTTTCTGACTTGTATCATGAATTGAAAACCACCTGTAGCTTTTGAAACCACTCTACTCAAATTGCCTTCATAGTGTTTGTTTTCATTAACATATTAACTATCCTGTGTGCAAGGAAAATATGCCATTAATACATCACAAAAGCTTTTTATTGGCAGTACTAATCATTTCTGCATTATAGTACACTAGAATTAAAAAAAAAAATGAAAAAGAGGCTTCTAATTCTGCCAGGAGATGCTCAGATGTTTGTGGCTGAGAGTGAATCAGGGAAACCTCTGTGGTCGATGCCGTCAAAATCTTATTTCATTGCTGTCCACTCGAATGGTGATAGAGTAATATGCTGCCACACGACTAGAATCATTGGTGAGAAGTTGACTTATATTGGTGTCCGTCTCCTGGACATTTAAGATTGATGAAATCTTTATTTGTGAGACTGTTGCTCACTCATGGGAATACCCAAGATATACTCAGGTTACAGCTGAGCTTGATGAAGTGGAATCCTTCACACTGGGGTTACTGTGTCTCACTGGACAGACAGGATGCCACATTTGTTGTGTCTGCCCAAGATGGGACAGGTGGAGCCAAATCTGAGACAGCTCCCAAAGACCAGACCCTCCCTACCNACCACCACCACCACCACCACCTCATGCCCATATCCCTCTCTGTCTACAAGGGCACTGGGAGAGTGTCCTGCCAGGGGACTGGAATGCTAAAGTGTCAGCCAGTGGGGAGAGAGTGAGTTAATTGTGGAAAGAATCTCCCCAGAGATGTTCCCAACATGGTCAGCCACATGATGGAGAGAGAGAGAGAACAGGAGCAAGACAGGGAAGAGGAAAGCAAGAAAGAGATCTGTGCCAGGGTAGAGAGAGTTCTCTGTTAAGGTTAGACTTCCAACCAGTATCGGCCTCAGATTAGAAAATAGACATTAGTCACCATTATCTGAGTGGTATATGGAAAATGCTTTATTAATATTAAATTAAATGTATGCATATATTATCACCACAGACTTTAGTCCAGAATTATGTTTTCTTAAAAAAAAATCCATATTGGTTGATGCTTAGTGTAGCAGTGGGCTTCCGTTGTAACTGGTGGCTGTAAGAGGGCTTAACTGGTAAACAGCCCACCAAACACTAATGCTGTTTGGTTGTGTAAGTCAACAGTTAAGCTCATTCACCGCTGAGTGTTGCTGCTGACCCAGCTCCTCAATCACTCAGTCATTTGATCTGATGTTTCCTCCCTAGGTTGTGTGTGTATGAGTATAGCCTTTTAGGTGCTACCTGTACTTACTGAAGACATATCCAGCGCTTGCAGCATGACCAAGATTCAGGTCAGCCACAATGCTGAGCTGCATTGCTGCCGTTTTTTTTTTTTTTTTTTTTTTTTTTTGCATCCCGGAGCTCTGCGTCTGAAATAAAAACAGAGAAGCCACTTGGGAATGTGTGCTGCTACCACGCTACGTGATTGAATGACAGAGGTGACAAACAAGCCAGCCTGGGGCTTGTCTGTTTAGTTTGTGAGGGTAATGTATTCGCTGATAATTAGGGCAATCTGAAGTGGACTTCATGATTCATCCAGCCCCAGTCCGCTCCATTCATCTCCACCCAGCCGCATCTTTGTAATTCAATCCTCTCCATTGTGTTGATTTTTTATAAACAATGGAGAACATATTCTAGATGCTGGCTCGTATCACCATCTAAAACATTATCCTGGGTGAGCGGGACGGCGGATAGTAGCGTCTTTGTTTCTTGAGTTGTTTGTTGTCGTGCCAGACAGTGTGGGCGTTGATGTGGCGCAGCAGTGGCCCAATGTGTGTGTCTGTTGACTTGAAGAGTTCATTTAACATTAATGCTAATTAGGACAATCTCTAATAAGAGCCCAGTCTCAGGGCGGTGGCAGGTTATTATTTTGAGCAAGATGTTTTTTTATCATTGGGTGATCTATTGGTGAAATAAGCAGCTCACTTCACCATGTCTGGAGATTTTTTTTTTTTTTTTTTTAAACACTGCACATTGTAGTCTATTTGAATTAAGTAATGTTGTATGTTGTCAGCCAGCACTTTATGTGTACCTTGGTCATGCAGGCAGTCCACCCACTCCAAAAATGTATTGTTGGGTGGGTGGATGGCTTCTGGAGGAGACAGAGGGATTCCTCCATTTAAGTGGGCTCGGTTGTTTAGAATGGAGACCCACCCCTATTGTCCACCGTGAATTATTACTGCCAGAAATCAGGTCAGTGTTGGTCAATTTGGACATTTTGAAGTATCCAGCTCAGTGTCATGTTGCGTTCGTGGACTTTTGTTCATGCTGGATCCTTCTTCCAGTGTGACGAGGCTTTCAAATAAACAGCTCCTGTGTATGGAAGCCCTGGCTAATAGAGGCTTTACCTAATCTGTTCCTAAGGCTCGTACCCCAGCTTACAGCGCTCTTCCAGGCCATGCCTCACAAGCCTGGGAGCACTTACTGTTTATTTATACCACACTAGACACACACACACACACACATACACACACACACACACACACACACACACACACACACACACACACACACACACACACACACGGCAGCTTGTCTTTGTTGCCGACCAGCCATGTTTTGGTGCCACATTCCAGCTCCCCAATGCAAACCAGGCTGCAGTCTGTGGCCTCAATAACCTGACTTACCTGCACCTCATCACTCCAGCTGCAAATCCCCATGCTCACATCCTCATGCTCTTCTTCATTTTTATCACCCCAGCAAAACATATGCCCCACCTTGATGTTAAAGTTAAGAACGGTACCAAAGTTTTCACAAAAAGTCTGAACGTTTCAGTCGACTCTTTTGAATCCTGAAACTGCAGTCACTCCTTTTTCCTCAAGTCCAGAGCCTGATGTCACCGAGGAAGACTTTGCCTTTGTCTACCTCCACACTCAGCACCGCCGATTAGCAAAACGCACCCACACTAAACACTCATTAGTGCTTTTTCATATTGCACTTTGATTTGGCCTGCGTGGATGTTGACAGCGTTCTCAGAACGCCACTCTTTCTCTCGCTAATTTACCACTACCGCTGCTCATCACACAAGTAATCCTGATCTCCATTAGCAGATGTTGTGTATACACTCAGCGGTTACATTATGAGTTATTATCCAATTCAATCCAACAGCAGCCCTGCAGTGAATCCTGTTATTAAGCTTATAGTGTATTTACAGTGACCTTCGACGTGCACTGGGCAGGTTTGAGGCTGAGTGTGAAGCGACTGGGATGAGAATCAGCACCTCCAAGTCNCACTGGGCAGGTTTGAGGCTGAGTGTGAAGCGACTGGGATGAGAATCAGCACCTCCAAGTCTGAGACTGTGGGTGCTCTGTCGGAAAAAGGTGGACTGTTCCCTCCACGTTAGAGGGGAGTCACTACCCCAGATGGAGGAGTTTAAGTATCTCGGGGTCTTGTTCATGAGTGAGGGTAGGATGGAGCGTGAGATTGATAGACGGATTGAGGTCCTACGGACACTGTACCGGACCGTCATGTGAAAAGGGAGCTGAGCCAGAAGGCGAGGCTCTCAATTTACCAATCTATGTTCCTATCCTCACCTATGGTCNAAGGGAGCTGAGCCAGAAGGCGAGGCTCTCAATTTACCAATCTATGTTCCTATCCTCACCTATGGTCATGAGCTCTGGATAATGACCAAAAGGACAAGATCGCAGATACAAGCAACGGAAATGAGGTTCCTCCGTAGGGTGTCTGGGCTGACTCTCAGGGACAGGGTGACAAGCTCGGACATCTGGGAGGGACTCAGATAGAGCCACTGCTCCTCCGCATTGAAAGGAGTCAGTTGAGGTGGTTCGGGCACCTAATAAGGATGCCCCCTGGTCGCCTCCCTAGGGAGTCTTCCAGGCACATCCAACTGGGAAGAGGCCCCGGGGAAGACCCAGGACACGCTGGAGGGATTACATCTCCCGGCTGGCCTGGGAACACCTCGGAGTCCCCCAGAAGGACTTAGAGGGCCTTGGCTGGGGACAGGGAAGTGTGGGCCAGTCTGCTTAGTCTGCTGCTACTGCAACCCGGACCCGGATAAGAGGACGAAAATAGATGGATGGGTGTATTTACTGTATGTAAGCTTATAATGTGTAAGTGGAGGGAGGCAGAATATTGTAGGAACTGTGAAAGGTGTTGACAGGCACCAGCATCACGTGCACATATGTTTTGGTCTTGTCCGTCCCTCTGTGCTTTTGGTCGGACATCTTTAAGACATTTCAGGGACAACTGGCAAGTCAGTTGATCCATATGCTATGATTGCATTGTTTGGTGTTATTCCCCCATTCTGTCACTCTCGACCCCGGAGGCAGACCTCAATGCTTTTGTAATAACCCTGCTAGCTAGACACCTGATTTTGCTAAACTGGAAATCCCTGGTACCCCTACCCCCCCCCCC